>JAUNZM010000110.1:0-390000 GCA_033459285.1 Clamator glandarius
ATGACTTCCTGAAGCCTCTTTCAACCCACATTGTTCTATTATTCTAAGTACATCAGAACTTAACACTGAAATAAATGTGCTCTCAAAACAGAGCCTCGTGGCACCAAAAACTCCTCACGATGGAAGGCACCGTGTTTCCTTAAAAAAAAAATCTAAAAATTAAAGATTTTGAAGGCTGTTTTGTCATGTGTCAATTTTTCTAGTAAGTATATGCAAAATCAGTATGACGGGAACAGTTTGTTTTAATCAGAACAGTGCAGGACAGAGCCTAGAGGATATAACATTCATTGAAGAGATTTACCAGAAACCTCACTTACAAACGTACCAATCAGAGACAATGTATTTATTCAGTTTTATAACAGCACCCAATCCACACAAGTGTTTTGGGTTTTCATACTCATATTACTAATCTCATGTTTTCTAAAGCTCATCTAGCAGATACACAAATGCATAAATTGAACACTTCTTTAGAAAATGCAGCTACTGTCAATACATGTTAGAAGTTAGAAATCCTTACCATATGCTGTGTGATTTGTACAATTCATTGGTTCTTGTGTACTGTTATCTATTTTAGGCTCATCACACATATATGTTCATGTAATTGAGGAAAATTTTTCACATGGAACACTATCACATGTTTAACAGTCATTTATTCCACCCTCTTAAAACCCTGAGGATTTAAGATACACCTTGATGTTAGCTCTCCTTCTTGCCCATCCCCCAAAATAGGAACAGCACATTACCATACAGCAAATCTGCTAATCCAATTTAATACACCAATATATCGCATAAGCTCCACGTTTAATTAGTGCTGCAGTCAGCATTACCTAGAGGAACTACAATATTTATCAGTCTCGGCCTCTGTATTTGAAGGCAACAAGGTAGGATGCCTATTTTAGTCTTCCTCCCTTATTTCAATATCAGAGTACCTTTAAACTGAGGCATTTAGTTGAGAAGATTAAACGTAGAGCAACATACAAATATCAAAGAATACCTAAAAAAGAACATCTCAAATTGCAGGAATTTGGACTAGGAAAAAAAACTGAGTAGGAACTCATTTCCAGAGGCCTGAACTCCCACGGCCAAGTAAAGCCCCCGACGAAATTAACTTTTCCAGGCTGTGCTTTCCTGACACTTTTGATCGTGCCGCTACATCCATAACTGTCAGGTGCCATCAAAAACACTTGCTGGGGAACACCTGCCGTGCCCCTGGAGAGTCAGGAGCCCCGCAGAGCCAGGAACACCTGCGCCCAGCTCCTTCGGACAGACTGCGGAGGAAAACTCAACCTTCTGCAAAGCCACTGCAGCTCAGTCGAGCATCCTGCAAAAAAATAAGAAGGCGGAGGGGCGGGGAGGGAGTCCCGCATCCCAGAGGATTCTCTCTTTGAAAATCACAGGCGCGCCAGACCTGCACCGGGGCACACGCTGCACCGCCCCCATAATAATAAACTAGTTTGACGCGAAAATAACGCCAACCCAGCACATGAAACCTGTCGGGTCTCCAGCCTAGCACATGAAGCCTGGTGGGACTCCAACCCAGCACATGAATCCTAGTGGGGCCCTGGGCGCCTAGTGGGGCTCCATCCCAGCACATGAAGCCCCGAGCGCTGCGCGGGGCCCGTGCCGCGGCAGAGCCGCCCTCGGGGCTCCTGCCCTGCAGCGCTCCCCGATGCCCCGCCAGGCGCCTCGCGGCCTCCCCCCGCAGCCGAGCCCCCGCGCTCAGGATATTGCCCCAGCCGCAGCTCGTCGCACTTGAGCGGCGGCTCCGCGCCCGCCGCTCCCTCCAGGGCCGCGAAGCAGAGTAGCAGCAGGGCCCGCGCCGCGCCTCCCCGCCTCCCCGGCCGCGCGGCCATGGCGGGAGCCGGCTGCCCGTTCCCGGCCCGGCAGGTGACCGCAGCAAAGATGGCTCCTGCAGCAGCTGCTGGGCAGCGCCGGGGGCAGAGCGTGCCCCTACTCAAGATGGCGCTCGCACGGCCCCCGGCGGGAGGACCGGCGGGCTCCTGCCCTCAGTAAAGATGGCCGCGCCCACCGCCAGCACCTGGCCGGACACCGCCTATCTGCCCTTACTTAAGATGTCGGCGAGGAGGGTGGGGCCGGGCTCTAGCCTGCCCTCTCGGTGGGAGAGAAGCTCCCGAATGTCGGGGAGGCGGGGCTGGAGAGGAGAGAGTTGGAGCCGCCCTGGTCTTCCCAACACCCGGGCCGTGCCCTGGGCCCGCCAGGGAAGCCTTGCTTTCGGGTGAGGGTGCCTGGGGCTCCCTGGGGTCTGCTTGGAAAAGAGACTGAGAGCCCAGGAGAGGTTAAAGGGCCGTGCGCCCTCCTCCCGAACCGCCCTGGCAGCGGCCGGGTCCTGCGGGTCCTGCGCCCCGACCCCTCAGCAGCCAGGGTAAAGAAACAGTTCGACATTGGTAGTTTATTTTCACATAAAGCTGTCATTGTGTTGTTCGAAATGCTTTTTATTTATTTATTTAATGAATACTAAATGCACAGAGTAGGCAAGCTTTTTGTTTTCATCAGCGCTTGCTCTTTGTAAGGTACTTTGTGATTACCAACCTTTTCTCCCTTCTTTGAAGGTCAGTTAATGTTTTTCTAGTGTTTGGTTTTGAAGGTGGTGATTACTCATTAGTTATAAACTGATGAGGATCCTGGGCTGTTGACAGGGAGAGACTGATCTGGCTAATACTCCCAGGAAAGGCAGTGGTACTGCTGTATGTTTACATCTGCTCTAGAAGCATTCCTGAGAAGCCAGAAACTGAAAAAGCTGAAAGCAATTCCCGAATATGATTTAAGAGAATTTAGTTGCTGCCCAGCCCTTCTGAAAGTAATTTGGGTTTATTAGTCATTATTTTGGTGAACGAATGGTGACTTGTATATGAGCCTGTCAGTACCAATGAAAGGTTTGTCACAGTCCCAGATATTCAAAGAATCAGTAAAAATGTGGATTTAACATGTGTGGATGGCTGACAAGGAGCTCAGCCAGTGATGTGAAATATTGCCATCTAACAGCTTTTGGGGAGATTTGTGTAAACTAAATTGGCAGTCTAGAGTTCAGCAGACAAAGTATGCAAATGAAAATTGATACCCCTTTCAGCAATGGGAAGTGAAAGGCCAGGGCCAGAGTGCACTCTGTAATGAACTCAGCCCTCCGAGATCGAGTCTGAGGTGCACTGATGAGAAAAGTGCTTGGCTCTTTTGTCTTCAGTGCATCTCTCGGATGGATAACTACACGACTTGCTGTTCATCACTGTCAGGAAAATTGTCACTTCTCACGAGCGCTACATTAATTAAAATTGAGTGTAAGGACTGGGAAGTTAGGCATTTGGAATCTGAACTGTTTTAAAAGGAGGATGAAGTGATATGTTCTTTGCATGCTGCATGCCGTAGTGCAACTGCTATTTCTTAGTAAAACAAAACGAACACTAGGAAGAGGGAAAATCTATACAAAATTATGATGTGAAATTGTTTCCCCAACCTTTTATAGTCATTATCCTATACAACTAGATGTGTAAGTTCTGTGTAAATGAGCTAGTAAAACAATGTAGTAAAAAAAAAAAAATTTTGTTGGCGTTTCATTTGACCATTTTGTGTATGGACACATAGATCTCAAAAACAACCTGAAAACCATACAGGTTTTGGGGGCAGAAAACACTCGCAGTTCTTGCAATTAAGTTCAACTGAGATGGTGCCTGTTAACTAGATGACTGGAGTAGGAAAACGTTGCTTTTTATCGCCATCACAGGCAAGGTACCGTGTCCCAGAGAAGCTGAAAGAAGGTGGTGTGTCTCTGACTGCTACCAGGAGCAGCACTGGGACAGGTGGTTGTGCGTAGCCAGTTTGGCACTCTGTGAGAGAAGCCTTACATCCCTTAACTCCATCCATGTCCTGACTTTTGGTGATCCCTTCTAATTGCAGGCAAGGCACTGTGTCCCAGAGAAGCGTCAGGATGGTGGTGTGTCTCTGACTGCTCAGGAGCAGCACTGGGAGAGCTGGTTGTATGTAACAAGTCTGGTGCTGCATGAGGGAAGCACTACATCCTTTAACTCCATCTGAGTCCTGACTTTTGCTGATTCCTTCTAATTGCAGGCGAGAGGCACCATGTCCCAGAGAAGATGAAGGAAGGTTGGGTGTCCCTGACTGGCCAGGGAGAGCTGGTTGTGCATAGCCAGTTTGGTGCTCCGCAAGGTAAGTGTTACATCCCTTAACTCCGAGTCTTGTGGCTTTTGCCGATCCCTTCTACGGGAGGAGTGGTGGCTGCGCTGCTCAGGCCTCTCCGGTTATTTGAGTTCAAAAGGGCTCTGAACTCATATTTGGAAGCAGATTCACTGGAAAGGAGAGCACATAAGGCTTTTCTATTAATTCTGCACCTCTGTTTTGCCTCTTTTATTAAGTCTGCCCCCACGTCCTGCCCTCGCTGGGGCCCGTTAGGCCCGTGGTAGGGACACACCGCCAGGCCCGGAGCGCCCCGAACACGGGCTCGGCTCGAAGCCCCGTGTGGCCGCGCCGCCCCCGGGAGGCGGCTCTCCCGCCGCGCCGCCCCCTCCCCGCGCCGCAGGTGAGGCACGGGCGCTTCCCGCTTCCGCCCAGGTGAGGCCCGGCCGCTCCGCCGCAGGTACCGGGGGCCGGGGGGCGGGGGGAGCCGCTGGCGTTCGCCGGGGTCTGTCTGCGGACGCGGAGGCTCCGCCCGGCGCCAGCGCTCGCTGTGGCTCAGAGCCTCCCCCAGCGTCTCCCAGCTCCCGCAGCGCCCGCCCCGTGTGAACGGCGCCCGGGACCCCGCCAGGCTTCGTGTGCTGGGCTGGAGCCCCATCTCGGAGACCCACCAGGCTTCACGTGCTGGGTTGGAGGCTCCACCTCAGAGCCCTGTCAGGCTTTGTTTACTGGACTGGAGACCCACCTTGGAGCCCCACCAGGCTTCATGCATGGGCTGCAGGCTTCCACCTCAGAATCCCGTCAGGCTTTGTGCACTGGGTTGGAGACACACCGTGGGTGGGAGATTTCCCACCTTTGAGCCCCTTCAAGCTTTGTGCACTGGGTTGGAGACTTCCATCTCGGAGTTCATCCAGTGTTTGTGTGCTGGGCTGCACATAAACCTCAGGGCCCCTCCAGGCTTCGTGCTCTGGGCTGGAGACTCGCCTCAGAGCCCCATCAAGGGTCATGCGCTGGGCTAGAGGTTCCCACCTCAGAGCACTTCAGGCTCCTTGTGCTGGTTTGGAGACTCGCATCTCAGATCCTCTTTAGGCTTGGTGTGCTGGCAGTGCCTTGACAATCCTGCTAAAGGCTGCAGAGAGCTGTGTGGCTCCTGATGGTGGGCAGAGGCACTCCAGGATGCAGGAGCAGTTGTGCCGTGCTGTTACGCAGTTTCCATGGCTTGGAGAGACTGTCCTGGTGAGGAGAGCAGGCACTAGGGAGGTAACTCGCTGTTTGCCATACATTCTGTCAGTGCCTGTCAGTTTAGGGATTATTAACAAAGTGACTTTTTTCTTTATTTGGGGGTTGATTAATAGGAAAACAATTCTTTCACATTCCTTTTGAATTTTTGAAGCTTAAAAATTCAGTGTGATTCCAGGTTTAACAACTTTCCTCCCCTCTGAAGTGATTTGTTAATCATGAACACTGTCATCGTAGTGATTCTACAGTTTGTTGCCTAATTTCAGTAGAATCTGAAAATATTTAGATCTCGGAAACAAGTTTTCCTCAAGCTTCATGAGAATAGGTTTCTGAAAACATGTTGTTGGCACATGGAGAATAGCTTATGCATGAATTTGCTCTTCTATTAGACATCAGAGAACCCACACTAGTGCTTCCCTGGAGGTTGAAGTCCTCAGGAATTCAGGTTCTGCTTGTTAAAAGTTAGCATGCCTAGTGAGTGACTAAGGCATGATCTGCATAGGGATTGGCTATCACAGGTACAGGGTGGTGGTGTTATGCTTTCTTCATCTTGTGCTCAGTAATCATACGTAACAACAGGACACAAACAGTTTGCCTGTGTATTAGGTTTTTTTATATTTAACAATATTTAGCTTTGACCTGCTTTACCTTGAAGATATGTGGTGTGTTTGTCTTTAGGTACTTACAGCAGGTTTTGGTTGTTTCTTCTTTCAACTGCCTGGAGCAGTCAGCACATGCTCTTATGGCCCTTTTTATAAATACTGCAGATTTACACAGAACAGCAAGTTTCAGTAGTTGCATCTGAAAGGTGTGTGCATGCTAAGCTTTGTTGAACTGAATTGTTCTGTACATTACCAGGGTGGAAAACTGAGCATAGTGCATACGACAGCAAGATATGTGGTAGAATACTGTTTTTTCACAGTACGTGGTCATTTGATGGCATGTAGTCTATATAGTTTTTAATATCTGAAGTTACATGTGTTGCTGTGTTAGCACAGTTTAAGATTAAGATCGCTAACAAATTATGTTTTCCCTTTCTTTTGCCTTTATTGCATTTTAAACAGTTTGGGCTGAAATTTTCCAAGTTGAAGGTGTCTCTGATGAAGACATCATCATATCTGTCACTCCTGATAACAGGGCCAGGGAAAACTACAGCTGCATTAGTGCATAAAGGTGACTTTGGATTGGGATATACCTTTGGCTGTTCCTATGGCAGGCTGTTCATATTGGCTGTTAGAAGCCTTTGAAAAATAGCAGAAGTTAGTACTTGTGCATTAAGTTCTCCTGGTGTTTCCTATCCTAAAAGATTATGTCCATGCTGAGTGGAGAAAGCCTCCCACAAGGCAGGACTTGTCCCGCAGAGCCTCTTATGTGGACACAGGTTGTTGAAGGCCAAGTTAAAGGATGCAGGGCAGAAGCGGTTGTAGTTAGTAGGTGGATGGGAAGAAATGGACGGAAGAATCTCAGCTGTCTAAACCGTGTCCTCCTTCAGACCCCAGCAGGGAAACCCTTATTTCTGTCTTTCAGCAGCCCTTTGTGGAGGGCAAGTGTTTGTCAAAGCTCTGCCAGGGTGTGGTGTTCCCCTCTGGCTCTGGGATCAGCCAGGGTTGAGCACCCTGCGTCTCCACACAAGTGGCAGTCATCTGGTGGGGGACTGATGGCAATGAAGACTTAAATCTTTCAGCTCTTCTGATGACCTCTGCTGTCATCAGCATGGGGGAATTCCTTTTTACTTACTCTCCTTTTGAAGATGGTCCAAGTCTTAGGATTTCATACAAAACCTTATGAAACTTTCCTGCTCCCTGTGATGTGTTGAATTCAGCTCTCAAAAGCGAAGACAGTAAACCCCCCTATGCACGCTGTGCTGTAGTGTGGAGAGGCTTTTTTTCTGTTGTTAAAAAACACTAACATTTCTGAAATTCATTATTTTCTCAATGATTTTACAATTATATTGGGAGTTGTGACATAAATTTTGAACTGAAGTTTGCAGTTCTGTCTACCAATCAGATAAATAAGTGGCTGTCAAAATTGGAGAATGGAACTGAGGAAGTTGAATGCGGAGTGAGTGAACTGATTTTAACAATGCAAACTGTAGTATTTTGGATCACTCTTCAAAATTTACACCTAGAAATGGACCTCCTAATTTAGCAACTGTGTTGGCAGCCTGCTTGAACTTAGCATCAGTGCTTGGAAGTTGTTTTAAGGATAAGATGTTTGGGTCCCAACACACAAACAGCTCAGTAGTAGATGGAGTTGTGTATTTCTCTGGTGCCTAAAAGCCAGACTCAGATACTGTCCTCAATTATTCATTACTTGAAAACTTTAAATTATATTTTCAGAGATCCCCTCACACCAGAAGGGGCTGTTGGCTTTAAAATAAAACACACTTCCCACCTCCACTCTTTTTATGAAAGAAAGGAGAACAAAGAAATACTGAGGGTGGTTTCAACATACTACTCCAAAAAAAATCATTTAAAACCACCACAAGTTGGCTGGAGGCCACCTTTGATCACAAGGAATCCCAAAGTGCTGTGTAGACTTGAACTGTTACATGGCCTGTATCTGAAGTCCACTTTGGTGTCCACTATTGCAGAGTGGTCTGCAATGGCTCTTAGAAATACTTCGGAGCAGCTCAAGCAGGAAGCTGAAACTTTCTTTAATCTCACCCCCCACCCCCTTTGCACCTCCTTCTCCAGGGGACGTCTGCCTAGATGGAGCCTAGATCTTCTACCTACGTTTTTCTGCTTAGTTTTTTCTTTCTTGGATCTATACCCATCGTCGTAATTGCTATTGTTGCACCCACTGTAATGGAAAAAGTGATTAATCTTGGAGACTGTCAGCGTGGTGCTTTGAGGCTGTTTTTGAATGAGGCAGGCTATTTCTCATCGTGCGGTTCGCCAGTGCAGCTGAGCTGCTGCGGCTGCTCACTGCTGCAAGGTGTGGTCCCGCTTCCCTGGCATGTCTTGGCTCCCCTCCTGCATGCCACTGCTGGCAATTGAGAGCTAACTGGGCAAGCAAAAAGCTCACCCTACCAAAATGTGAAGATTTTTTTTTTCTGCATGTTTACCGCCCTGTTCCAGCTCACTATGGGATCAGATGAATGAGTGCAAGCGCAGATGGAAAGGGAAGAACAAAATGCATGAAAGAAGGCTGGAGAGCTGGACCAGCCTCTTGGCTTCAGCTGTTAGATGGGCACGGTGTTGTCAAGTCGGCATTATTTCCTGCCATGCTGGATTCTTTTTCTGGGTTTAATCTTTTTCTTCACCCTGCTGCTGCTTAAATGTATTTCAAGCCATTTTTCCTCATAGGAGTTATTTTGCATCCCTTTCTGATGTTGGTTCTCTTCCTTTATTGTTTTTTTTTTCCTCTTTTAAGTGCTGATGTGAGGTAGAAAAACAGGCAAGGGAAGTAAATGGAGGGAAATTAAATTGTGAATAAAGAAGAAATTTCCATATTCTTTGTCCCGCTTTGTTAAGATCCATGCAATATTTTTAGTCAAGGAGGGTATGTTTTGTCTTTTTTGTTTAGAGGAAGGCTCAGGAGAGTACAAGAAAATAGTATTTTCATCTGTTCTTCAGAATCAGATCTCAGCACAGATTCAAAGGCTGCTGTGCTCTTCAAGTGTTTTATTTCGAATGGAAAAGAAAATAAAGCTGCAGCACTTACAGAAGTTCAGATGCATTCCTGGAAATCTTTCGGGGGTTGTATGGGTTTGCCACTTCAACTCTTGCTACAAGTTTGATTTAAAATGACCTTCTAAATCTGTTAATAGTCTTGCAAAGCAACTCATTTGGCTTGGCCCTGGGTGGAAACCACACAAACCCACAGTTCTGCAGGAATTCCTCCAGGAGCAAAAGCTACTCAAATACAGCAAAGGGTGCATAAATCTGAAGTTGTGATTTGTGACACGCCTCCACTTTTTTTTCATTAGGTAAATTGGCTGAATCTCACTCTTCAGGAGAAGAGAAGCTATTCACCTGCATACTTAATATTTTTTTAAATGCAACAGTGTCCTGAAACTCAAGATATTTTCAGTGTCAGCACAGACAAGCGTGAGAGGCAGAGCTGAAAGGATCAGAGGTCCTGCTGGGCGAGAACCCCAGGGATGCGCTTACCCTGGTATTACTTTCAGATGCATATGACCCTTCCTAGTCTTGCATTGCAAGATTAAAAAAGTAAAAGCATATCCTTTGTTCTGTATATCTATGGCTATATTTCTTCCAAAATAATTCCAAACGTATTATTCTGAAATTACACAGTTATGTACTGGGTAGAATTAAAATTATGTAAATTGTGCTATTAAATGGCTGACTTCTTCCAGAGTAGCTTCTACAAAGTGAAGAAATCTTATTTCTTGTGTATATTTTGGTATAACTGCCTTGATAGATTTCAGAATGACAGGCTCTGCATCAACATAATAACATGCCAGTAAGGGTACAAATTTATCATTACTGCTAATTGCAAGTCTGTTGTTTTTATACTGCCATCTAGGCCTTAGCCCCAGTTGGAGACCAGTTCTGTTTGGATCTGTAGAAAACTGTGGTAAAGGACATTCTGTTCCTTCTAAGGTTGTCATGTACATAGAAAAGAGAAAGGCAAGGAGAAGGGAACAAGCTTGAGCCTCTTTCACCTGTTCAGCACCAGGGCTGGGATTGGAGCCGGCCTCCCTTAATAACGTGCTGGACTAGGGATTGGTTTGGCCAGTTTTGTGCCATAATGTGCTGCTGTCTCGTGAGTGAAGGGAATGTCATTGTTTTATATAGAGATGCAAGGTTTCACCTATCTAGTCATGCTGCAAGGCTGAGGTATTGTAGTAAGACCTCTGCCTACAAATACTTAAAGTAATCAAGAGGAAAGTACATGTACCTTCTAAATAATAGGAAGATCTTTGCTGTACGATATTTGAAAAGATCACAACTTTAATGTCCGTATTCAAAATAATTTGGTTAAACATATCTGTGTCTCAGTTTTCCTCACCAATGTTTGTTTTTATAAGCTGCTTTTTTACTCATATTTGGAAAAGTTTTTCATATTCCTTCCTGTGTGTGAAAGGAAAAGTGCATAGATCAAGGAAAACTTTTTGGATGTGCTGAGGCTGCTCATCAGGAGATAGTGGTATTTTAAATTTAAATTTCTTATAGTTAGCTTAGTACTTTATTACTGCTTTTATTGACCATGTCTCTGTTAGCATTCTACTCAGATATCTAAATTATTAATTTTTTTTTTCCAAACCTCATCTAGGTTCTTCCAGGTAATTCCAAAAATACCCTTCAACATGCCTGAAAATCCTGCTGCAGGTATGTGATTTGGAAGTAGTTACTTTTGTTAATCTGTGAGAACTGAAGCTCCATTCCTAACATGTACTACTTTGTGGTGCAGACAAACAACAGGTGCTGCAGATCCTTGATCGTCTGCAAGCAAAACTACGTGAGAAAAGAGATTCTCAACATAATGAAAACCTGACTGTTCTACGTAACATGCTCAGGAGCCCTTTGTTTAACCAGATACTGACCCTTCAGCAATCCATCAAGCAACTGAAGGAACAAGTGAGTGTAAAATGATGGTTGTTGGTGGGTGTAATGATAACTGTAGTGAACTTGGAATTTAAAAGCAGGTACACAGGCACGTGTTAATAAAGGCACTCTTGTTAAAAAGCTGTTGGGCCCTTTTCTTTGTCGAACTAGTATCTACAGAGTCATTACTGAGTTGAGAAGAGTGTTGGAACAAACAGGTCATGGCGCAATACACTTTGAAAGGGATGCAGAAGAGGCAGGTGCTGAGAACCACATCAACTGGAAAAATGCATTTACAAATGACATCAGCTCTAGTACTTTGAGTTCTGAACACAGCTGGAACTGAGACCCTTTGCTTTTCAGAGATGAAATACTGTTTATCAGCTAAATGTCAACATCTTTTCTCCTCAAAATACATCATTACTTAGTTCCTGCTGACTTTTACAACACTGGTTAACCTGTTTTGAGAAATAAAATCTAGAAAACTACCTCTGAAGATTTGCCGAGCTCTGGTGCAGATGTACCCAGGCTGGCTTTAAAAAAGACTGTCTGGGAGGAACCTGTGTGGATTGGTTTATAATGCCATCTGTCACTTGGATCTTGTGGTCATGGGCATCAGTGACACATCTGCATGAACAATTCTCACCGTGCAGATAGCAGAGTCAGGCACACAAACTTAAAGCTGGGGACTGACTTGGCATACCCTCAGCAGCAGCGATCCTCATCTCTGCTGTTACTGCACCTGCCTGGCTGCAGGTAGAGAGGGTGGGTGTCAGGGGGACAGGGCCACCTTACTGTCATAGCTAAATGTATTGCCCATGTTCCTGCCTGGACAGCATGGTAGTGGTTGTGCCACTCATTCTCCCTTCTTCCCAGGTTCACAAAGTTGTTCTTGTTCCTTCCTCCCAAAGCTTGGATGCATGTCTGCAAGCTATTAAAATGTATGAAAATGCAAATAGACCTAAGATCATGCTTTGTGACTATGGCATAACAGATTTGGTTTTTTCCCCAAATTGTTTGGAATTGTTGTATTTAGAATCTTAAAATTCTTTTCAAGCATGTCCCTCATGAGCAGTTTCATTCAGGATGGGATTTTTTTAGTTTGCTCTGTTGCATTGGGAATATTTCTGCATTTGTTCATTATCTGTGAGAACTAGAACTTGAACGATACGTTCTAGCAATGATAACATGTTCAGCGGTAGTTAGTTTGTACCCTCGTCTCTCTCTGGGGAGGAGATAATGCAGACGGGGCATCTGGCTCATGAGTGACTCTTAAAAAATTAGAATTCTTTTGCCAGGATTGTCTGGGTTTGCCTGATGGCTGCAGTGGTGCTTGAGTGCCTCTTCAATGTTTGGTGCTTTTGCACGTGCTGTTTCTGGAATATCAGGATGAAAAGAGGATATCCTAATAGGTGCAAGCAGGGAAGAAGCACGAAAGAAATGGAGAAAATTAGTAGAGTAGAAACACAGCTAAAACATTGAGGGAATTTTTCCTTCTGAAAAAAAAATTAAACTTGATATGGTAGTTTGATTATACCTTATATCTTAACACTGCCTAATTTATACAGGTGAGTATATTTGTATGAATTAGCTTAAATGAATATGTATGCTTGCTTCCTTGGCAATGTTCGTACAAGATATGTGTGGAAATCTCTTATTTTGTTTTTAATAGTTTTTCTCTATCTTTGTTCAACAGCTCAATTATATGCCTCCTGACTGTTCAGTAGATTTTGATTTTACTAAGAGAGGGCTCTTAGTGTTTGCTGACAAATCAGTTGCTGCTGGGAGCCTGCATACACCTTGCAGTTCACCTGAACCCAAAGCATCTACCTTCACTTCAGACCTGGGAGTTAATGAATTTAATGCAATCATGCAACAGATGGCAAAGGTAAGGCCCTCTGATTCAGTGAGCCAAACTTATTTTACTTCAATGTCAGACTTTCTGGCATGCTTCTGGAGTGATTTTTCAAGCATGTTCTTTTGTTATGTTTCTGGTAGCATGGTGCCTCCTAGCCAGTAAGAGAGTAGAAGTGCTTTTCCCCATGAAAGATAATGTCAGCAATGGAAAGTGGTTTGGTGGTTTTTTCTTTGCCATTTTTTTTTTGTCTTACTTACTGCCAAATACACAAATGTAGAAAAGAAATTTCAGTTGCCAGAGAGCCCTACTGGTATTTGATGACACTTAATTGAAAATGGACGTTTTCTGCAGAAACTCATTTTGATGGAGAGACTTGTTTTATCAAGTACATTTTAAATTGGAAATGTACCAACTCCGTTAATATATGAACAGTGCAAATGATTAAAAGAACTGGCATGTAATATTTTATTTAACTCTTCATTTAGTATGTTTTACCCTTGCCAGACAGATGCGGATTTCATTAACATGTGATGGTGCATGTACCAGATGCGTATGGAAGCTGTACAGGTGCAGATATCTACCCGTGTGGGATAGGCATTTATACCACAAATGTATTGTTATGTGTTACTTTAAACCATTAATTTAATTGGTTAGTCATGTCTTTCTATATTAAGTAATTGTTGCAAATTGACTACCTTAATGCAGCTGTAATAGTTTGAGCATAACTCTTCTCATTAGTGTGTCATTAACTCATCAGATAAAAGATTTAGCAGTAAAGACTGCATGTTATTTTGGATAAAACAGCTGTGATAGCAGTGCATTCTCTCTAAGTAATATTTCTCAGTAAGCAATCCCAGAAATCTTGTATTAGAACTGAAAAACAGGCAGTTGCAGAAGCAAACTTTTTTTAGCATTAAGTGTGAAGTTGCAACGAGGGGAAGGAAATTAATTTCTTTATTTAAAAGCTGCAACCTTTTGAATAGACACCTAAAAATCAGCATTAAAAGCGAGGGGAGCCAAAAGACAAGTAATTTAGTTTAGCTATGCAGCATTTCCAGAAATCCCAAATATATTGCTCTAGACAGCACTTTGTTCATAGTTTTCATCCAGTTTGGAATTCATCTCATAATGTGAATGAAGTGTGAAGGCAGCTCTTAAATTCCCTGAGGTTTCAGAACCTCAGAGTGCTTGCATATCCAATACTCTGCTATATTAAAAATAATAAATGGAGGAGCTTTTATTGAAATAACATATTCACTATTTGCCTTTGTTTAGTCTTAGGAGGAGACTAATTTTTCCAGAGTTCATAAATTTTAAACTATCTTATTTTATTACATTAAAAATTAGTAAATATTCTTTTTCTGTTTTATTAGGGGAGACAAATAGAATCAATAAAGATTGAAAAGCCTTCTGTTGGAGGTCTTGGATTTAGTGTGGTTTCCCTTAAAAATCCCAGCGTGGGAGAAGTTGGTATCTTTGTCAAGGAAGTCCAGCCAGGAAGCATAGCTGACAGGTGAGGTCTTCGTAATTGTATTGGAAAATTGCAGTGTTTCCATGAAGGGAAAAGTCACAGCTTTCACGTTGAGAACTGTATAAGACTAGCATGTTTGTCTGAGTTATCTGGTGGGATATTTTGTTGGTGGTATCTTGAATTCTGTCTTTTCAACTAAATGAACTTATGTTTTGAGGATCAGATTTTCAGATGAGTTTTAAATATCTGAGCTATTCACAAATGGAATTTCCAGAAACCATTACTCATTTTAATCTTGAGTATTGATTAAAAAACCAAAAGAAAACTCAGAAAAGTATACAAGGAAAATAAAAATTATGCTCTGCTTGAATTTTTATGCATTGTGTATGTGAAATTTTTTCCCCTTGTTTCCTTATTTGCCTATGACGATGCCCTATTTATAGTTGGTTTTACTGTTTGCTTCCTGTGTAAATTTAGATCCAGTCCTCCCAACAGATCTCTACACAGATGTCATCATAGAATCAAGGCTTTAGGCAGTTTCTTCATGTATTGTCTGTGGGTTTTCACTCAACAACAAAAGACAGAGCAATCCTTTAAAAATAAAATGCAATTGTAAAATCACAAGAATTGGCATGAGACAAATGCAGTGCTTGGAATTCTGTTTCAAGAAAATGTGTCTAGATTTCAAGTCATTGGTGTCACTTTTTAAATAACACATGTCAGGAAGTGCCAACACAGGATGACAAAAAGAGTGGGGAGAGGTTGGAATGATAATGGCTATGGGCCCACAGAGAACACACCAGAGAACACTTAAAGAAAAGCATATTAGGCTTTTTCAAAGTGGAGACAGATGGACTGATCTGGATGTCAAAGGAGGGTGAATATCTTACTTTAGGGTTTGATGACCTGCCGCTCACTTTCTTTGATGAGAGAATCTAAAATATGGTTAGTGCTTGGAGAAAGTGATTTCTGGTAAACATCTTAAACATTGCATGATAAGAAGGAAGTTTAAAATGCATTACTTAAGATGTTCTGTTGCATTGTGTCAGAGTTTTTATAAATTTCCCCAGCATGCTTCCCATTTTGCTTTTGAGACAAGATCTCCTGGAGACTTTTTTTGGATTCCTACAGAGCTTTGAAGGCAGTGTCTGTCTGTGTAACAGTTTGGTCTCATGCTCAGAATGAATATTTAACAAAGGAGATGAGTGATGGGTTCTCTTTTGTCACAAATCTAAATTCATCGCTAGGGTGAATTAACTGTGAAATTTATATTATCTTAAAGTATAATTAAACTGTGTATTGCTTAAAGAAAGTTTGAAGTCTGAAGTCTGATACTGTAGAATTTGAGTAAAATATAAATATGCAGCTGATCTCTCTTTATTATCTGAAATAATGATCATAACCTGAGTTATGGGTTCTTAGAGGTGGTATCATATCATGTTAAACAAAGAGGAATAGTTCCTAGTTCATTGTATAACTACAGAATTAATTTGTCTGCCCTGTAATTCAACATCATCAAGGAAGGATGAGGGAATTTCATTGAATTTCAAATAGAAGCAAAGGAAAATGTTGATCAAACTTCTATACTGTTATAAAGTTGGAACAAAATATGTCTAGGCAGTTCAGTACAGTGTGAATTGCATGTAGTTTGTACGTTGGTGAAGACGGTCTAATAAGCCAATTGTTGTAATACATAAGCACCTAACCTTGCATAACTGTGTATTTTGCATGTTCATGTTTAAATTACACATGCCTGTTGTGAAGTCACTGTGCTGCATTTTAAGATTTCTTTAAATGTTTTGTTAAGGGATCAAAGACTAAAGGAAAATGACCACATACTGGCCATTAATTGCACCCCATTGGATCAGAACATTTCCCATCAGCACGCTATTGCCCTCCTCCAGCAGTCCACAGGATCTCTACATCTGGTTGTTGCTAGGGAGCCAGTTCAAGGAAACAGCAGAACTTCGCCTGTCTTATTAAGTGGTATAAATCCACCTGAAACTGTGAGTTGTTGGAATACTGTCAAAATCAGACTTTGAACTATTCTGGATAATTTTTTTGTGGTTGTGTTTGTGTTAGAAAGTTTTACATATAGGGCTTCTTTTCTTTAATCAGATTTTATATGTGATGACATTTCATTTAGGCTGATCATGCAATAAGCGTAAGGCTTCCATAACAAAGCTGCATTAAGTTGTTATAAAATAGATCCTGGTTTTTTTATGGGATACCAGAAGCTTTAGTAGATCAACATATTCTTAGCAGCAGGGTCTCTTTGGCATGGGCTGGGTGAGGTATTTTACAAATATGCCTAACTGAAACCTACTTGTACTCAGCAATTAAAGATGGTCTGATTACATCTTAGAAGAGTGTAAACATAACCTGTCATGAGCACTGCTTGAAGTATCCCAACCAATTTAAACTTAAATTGGTCAAACCAAAAAGCCTTGTCTTTGTTTCAAAAACAAAATATCTGCAAAATAACTTCTCAATTCCTGTTTATTGTGATTTTTTTTTTTTTTTTAAATCTGAACAAAGAGAGCTTGTCACAGGGCCATGTAATAAGCTTGGGCTGAATGAACTTCCGACTGTCTGTGTTCAAACCATATGGTCCAGGTGGCTTCACTGAATTTGGTCAAAACTACACACCTAAATCCAGGATTTGCAATATTGGAATCTTAATTTATTATGCTAGTAGGTTTTGATGAGAATCTGGTTAAGAGTAGTGCTTTTCCTTATTCTCAGTAATTATTTCCCTCATGATTATTACAGAGCTAGTGAAATCTGAAGGTTTTAGTGGATAATCAATATTGTTTATTGCACTGAAAATTTTAAAGAATTAAACTTTAACTGCTTTTTCATTGAAAGATCTGCACTGAACAGACTAACAAAATAAAATACAAATATATATCTCTACAGGGGGTATTTAAACTTCTTTTATGATATTTAACTGGCTTTGGCAAAGATTTTCAGTATGCTAATAAATCCTTTATTCACAGAAGACTTAAGTCTGCCTGCTTTGCTCCATTTTGGTTTCTATGAGATATTAATCTGACAGAAACATTGGCTGGGTTTAGATTGCTTAACAGCTTTGTTATTTTCAGATTGTCTTGTAGAACATAAGGTCATGGTACAATGTAGCTTAGAAACATGCTTCCAATTCAGTGTGGCATAATATTGTACCGCACTATTAATTCAGTGTGTACTGGTGGTGTTTAGAGTGTGTAAGTGAAATAACAGAAATAAGAATTTGGGCAACACTGAGTGAAAACTAAGCCAGTCCAAGCTCCTTGCCTCTGTTTTTCTCTGTTGTTTGCAGTATTTTTGATTTATGAAAAACTGGAAAGATAGTTTTCGTCTTGGCAAGTAAATCTTAAAATTGCTTTTTCTTAGTCAGGCTTTTTCCTAGTTTCCTGTTATCCTGAAAGTGAAGGACAGAATGTGTGTTTAAAAACAGATGAGAAATCCCATTGCGTGTTTATAAGGAAATGAAGCTGACTGAACAAAATCCAACAGATCTCCAGTATATGGGGTAGAGAGAGAAAATTGCTTTGAATTATTCTGGTACATGTGAAAGTGAGAAACATTAAAGATTGACTGAAATCAAAATCTCCTGTTCTTATTAATTGCAGATTCACTGGGGCCACGTTGAAGACATTGAGCTGATTAACGATGGTTCAGGATTAGGCTTTGGAATTGTAGGAGGAAAGTGGAGTGGAGTAGTTGTAAGAACAATTGTTCCTGGGGGATTAGCAGATCGGGTAATTTTTTATATTATGTCACTTCTTGTTTGATTGTAAAGTATAATTAACTGCTTTTGACATTCTTAAAATAAACTAATATTCTTGAACAAAGGGAAACTGATAGAATCAAAGCCTGAATGCCAGTGTATACTTCATAAATATGTTGAAGGTATGATTGAAAAAAATTAGCACCTGATATGAACTGAGTTGTTTCACAGATGTGTTTTTTATAACGTTGTTGAACATGCAGATATTCTGAACAGTTGTCTCACCTTCTGATATTTTCAATACTTTTGATATTTTCAGCCTTTTGTAAGTTGAGGCAGGAGGGACAAATAGTTTTAATAGATTTGCACATCCCCTGTAGAATTTGGCACATTTGGCAACATCTGTAGGGGCAAATTCTCCAAACGAATTGTCAGGCAAGAGAATCTGCCCTACTGAAGTAGTTGTGTTACAAGATTAAATTAATAGATTGAAGATGTCCTGGTTTTAGAGGGTTTCATTTTAAAGGGGTTTTGATCCCTGCCCTGCAGTCTGAACAGTTCAAGGAGAAACTCAAAAGATGCAAAGCCTTTTTAAGTTACTTATATTTGTTGCACAGGTACAGTTTGCAAGCTTTTATTGCTAATCTTTAAAGACTTGGTGCTAGATGTTGCTACATTTCAGGAGTAGAAAATGTGCAACAGCAAAATGGATTTGGATTTTTAATGGGAATTTAGTCACGATAAGTTACAATATTTGAGGCCTGGAACCTATGCAGGCAAGATCCAGTGGCATGCAAACAAGAGAAGCTAAGGTGCTTCCCCTAGTATAGGATAGAAATTAAAACTGGAGATTCAGAGAACTCTACTGGAAAATGTTGGCTTTTACTTGACTGCCTCCCTCTGAACCTGTCATGTATAAATGAATATTTTTTTAATTATTGTGGAGCACCTGTTTTGCTGTAAGGAATAAAGTATTTTGGCTACAAATGAAGCATGTAAGTTAAGAACTCACCACATCATTCTCAGCTGAATGAGACATCATTAAAAACATGTATATGTGCTCATTATTTCACGTTAGAATTGGATGAGTTTGTAAATGAGTTTGAGTTATTCTGGGGAATAACGCCGTTATGACTGCTGTATAAATCAGTGCACTGAAGGTGGTGGAACTGTGCTGATCAATACCAGCTGAGGAATTGGTCCTATGAATGCTTGCTTATAATAGAAGTGATGATGGAGGCAATGAATCATAATTATCTTGTAAAAAAGGTTTGTGTGGATTCTTGTGACCTTCATTAGATTTCCTTACTCAAATTGGAGTTAGTTATATGCGAAAAGAACTACCAGGTTAGTACAGAAGTATCAGGAAAAATCTAGTCCTAAATCAAAATGCTGTGATTTTTATTCTAACCCCCATCCGATGAGGAGTATATGTAACAACCTGTGAGTTTATAAAATGTTACTGTTCTGTTTTTTCCTAAATGAGAAAAGTAATAAATTTCGTAGAATGGTGCTATTTAAGCTATGTAGTTTACTCAGTTTTGGAAAGGTCAATTTACCACTGTTATCTACTGTGGAAAAAAAACACCCAGTGCATAATTGTGCAAATGCTTTCTTGAATTATTTAGTGTGTTGTAGCGGTGGTCAATTATATGGTATTTTGTTTGTTGGCTCTTATGGCCATCAAGATGCTCTTTCAGTTATATAATGGAAAAGATGTTTCACGTATAGGATGGAAACACTTTTTGCAATTTTATTTATGTTTGAAGGATGGGAGGCTCCGGACAGGAGATCACATCTTACAGATTGGAGGGACCAATGTGCAAGGAATGACCAGTGAACAAGTTGCCCAAGTGCTGAGAAACTGTGGGAATTCTGTTAGAATGATCGTTGCAAGAGACCCAAAGTGTGAAATTATGGAGACTCCACCGGCTCCTGTGAGCTGGCCAGTTGCTGCATTACCTTCCTTTCAAAATGGAAATGTAAGTACCTGGTGTTTCCTTGTTACATGTGTAGGTATGTTTGTGGCTTGTGATCAGAAAGGAGGAGAACAGTGTGTTCTTGAGACCTAAAGAGCTTCTCCTCTTGGGAGTTTCCAGGTACCATATCTGTGTATTTGAGTGGTCGTTATTATATCCCTGCCTTCTATAGTTGTCCCCTTTTTCCTCTGTTATTAACACCTATAATCTTGGGATCAGAATGACAGGCTTTACAGAATTTATTTCAGAGTGGGTAATTTAATTACCAAGATGATAAACGTTATCAATAAATGGTACTTTTAGTTCTCCTTCTTAGCTCATTATGTTTTTGCTAATCAATCATTTGTAAGTGGATTTAAAACTTGAATGTGAATTTCCCTGGTCTGAAATCCAGAGTGCTGTGGCCACACCAGAATTATTCAGCACAATCATATTCTTATGAAACGTAAGTGTAATGTTTTCATAGTCGACGCTACTGTCTGTGGTAGGAAATATATCTAAAAATTTTGAAACTTGTTTTAGCAAATCTTATCATGGTCATATCAAAGTCTCTTGTTTTTGAAGTCATTCTTTTCAGTTTTGAGTAATTAAAATCAACAAATGCTACACTAAGTGTACAGTAGGTCTCGAAACATAAACAAAGCTGTGCTTGTGTACCATCTGCTGCTACTGTGCTGCTTCGATTGAGGTGTAGAATCTGAGTAGCCTTTTCTTTTTTATCTAGTTTCTTGAATATGAGCAAAGAGGGCTATTTTTCTGGAGCACCATTTTTAAAGGTCTGACTAGCAATCTTGTTATTACAAACTCAAGTTCATGCTTACAGGACTTAGTCGCTGTGAGGGCAGCCATTAGATTTGTTGCTTGCATCCCTCTGGAAGACTACTGTGGCTGAAGCTGTCAATGACATATTTGGGTCCTTCTCAAACCCCTCGGAAGAAGGATTGCTGTAGTAGGAAACTTGAGAAGCAGAGAGATGTGAGGGGTAATCTATGTACATAATGTTGGAGTTTTAAAGGTAGGCTTGTCTAGTGCTCTGAAAAAAGGCTTTCCTAGAGAATGAGGTTCATTACGAAGCACTCCTTTTCCAGCTGTATCATATTTTCCTAGGCCTATATTAGTTAAAAATAACACAGTCCTAATTTTGTTCACTCTACAAAATACTTTTTTCTCTTTTTCCAGTCTCAAAGGTGAGCCTGCTTGTCAGTTAGAGACTCCAAGCACTGTAGATGCTGCAGCCTTTCTAAAATATTCTTTCTGAATGTCTTTTCATTGTGCTCCTTATCTCTGCTATGTTTTTTAAAGGGGAAAAAGATCACATTGCATTTTCATTGAATCATAGAATGGTTTGGATTGGAAGGGACCTTAAAGATCATCCAGTCCCTACCCCCACTGCCGTGGTCAGTGACACCTCCCACTAGACCAGACTTCTGAAGGCCCCATCTAACCTGGCCTTGAACACTTCTAGGAACTTCCCTGGACAGCCTGTTCCAGTGTCTCACCACCCTCACTGTGAAGAATTTCTTCCTAATGTCTAATCTAAATCTTCCCCCTTCTAATTTAAAGCCATTCCCCCTCGTCCTATCACTGTGTCCTTGTAAAAGAGTCCCTCCCCAGTTTTCTTGTAGGCCGACCTCAGGTATTGGAAGACCACTATAAGATCTCCTGGGAGCCTTCTCTTCTCCAGGCTGAACAACCCCACCTCTTTCTCAGCCTGTCCTTATAGCAGAGGAGCTCCAGCCCTCTGATAATCTTCATAGCCGTCCTCTGGACCCATATCCCCAGTTCTGGAATCCCCAACATATTTGTAACATCCTTCTTATGTTGGGGATTCCAGAACTGGATGCAGTACTCCAGGTGGTTTCTTCACCAAAGCGGAGCAGAGGAGCAGAATTACTTCCCTCTCCTTTCTGACCATGTTTTTTTTGATGCAGCCCAGGATACAGTTGGCCTTCTGGGCTGCAAGGGCACGTTGCCAGTTCATGCTGAGTTTCTCATCAATCAGCTACCCCAAGTCCTTCTCCGCAGGGATGCTCTCAGTCACATCATCCCCCATCCTGTATTGAAACCATGGATTGCCCTGACCCAGTGTAGGACCTTCATCTACTTCTTTCTGAATGTCATCTGATGTTTTCTGAACTAAACAGTACCTTTACATTTTGAGTTCAAGGAACTCCTCTTTCTGAGAAGAGAGATTTGCTGAAGTCAAGAATAGTGTCTGCATGTATTTCTTAATGTAATGGTGATTTTAATGGTCCACGTTTCAGTTTGTGTCTGATTTACAAAAAGAACTTTCCTATAATCTAATTTTTCTCTGGTTTCTGGGTACTTTCATTAGCTCTGAGCTTTGGAGTAGAAAATATTTACCTTTTCTTTTTTGCAAACCAGCAGAAAAGCATTTTAAATCTATGGTTGTTTTTTCAGTTTCCTATTAATATTTGATTTCCTTTAGATTTCCTGTAGTAGGGAGTAACTGAAACTACTTATGGCTGTGCCTGAGAACAAGAAAGCAGTCATATTGTCTGTACTTTGAGAGGTACTGACAGCAGTGTTAGCATCCTACTTGTGCTGACTGTATTTAGGACTCTGTACTTTGATTTTTCCAGACTCCACATCTAATGTTTTCCATTCTACCAGTGACACCACTTAGAGAAAATTTCTGTAGTGCCAGAGGACAGACTACAAAGGGCTTTTGGTTGTCAAAATAGCAGGACTCTTGAGGCCATAGCTCTGTTTCAGATGTTGCTATAGACTTGTTTAGTATTTTAGGTCCCTCTCCTAAAGATAAGTGACAGAGCATTAAAACTTACCTTCATCTCCATCAACATCTTATGGAGGAAGAGAGCTAGAAAGCGTTTTGTGAGCTTAATGTGTTAGGTAGTGGAGGCAGGTGTGTGATAAGAAAGGAGATAGCTGTCCATTGATTTCTCTTTTAGCGAAAACTGAAATAAGTATGGCTATAACTTTTGCCTGCTTTGAATATAGGTCCTTCCAAAGCCAATATGTGGCAATCATTTGATTAAACTTATTTCTTAGAAGAATTCACAAAAAATGTTTTCCGGTTTCCTTGTCCATTTTTTGCTTTGGGCAGTGACGCTGTCCCTCTTGATTTTATTAGTTTAACAGACATTACTCTGATCATCATCATCTTTTTGATCCCACTGGGCTGTATCTGATTACTGAAAACAAACAGCTTCATGTATTTTGATTTATCCCTTGCAGTCCCAGATCTGCATTCTTGATTGCTTTTCCCTTGGTCTCACCAGTACCTTTAGTGTGTCCTGTTTGAACTCTGTCCTGCAGTTTTGGTTTTCACTTGTCAGAGTAGAGTTGCAGAAACATACTGAGGTCAGCTTTGTGGGGACCTTTTCTGTATACTTCTCCTGAGTAAGGTCAGTTCATATTGTAATCTTAGCTAGTGGCTTTTATGGTTTTTTAGTAATTGTATTAAGCAGAGAGTTCTGAGAACAGGTCATGTTATATGCTTCTCTTTACAAGTATTGCTTGTTATGTGAAGCCCTCTTATCAGTTTGACAATAAAGCAGTTACAAATGAATACTTTCCCTTCCTCTGCTGGGTCTTAAAAAGAATTTTCATTGAATGCAAACTAATGAGTCTTTTGCTTCCCAGTTCCTTACACAACCCAGAAGCTTCCAGTGCTCTTTGTAGTTTGGTGACATTCAAATCTGAACAGGATTGCATCAGACTTGTTAGGCTGATGTGTGTAAGATTGATTTTTGGAATGGTTTTGTGGTTTGGTATCTAGCATGAAAGCAAGCAATAAGCTCAAACACTTGCCTAGTCTCCCATATCTGCATTTACATAGGCAACTGCTTCTCTAGTAGACATGTGCCTACTACGTGTACACGTGGATTCATTTCAGGGCATCAAACCTATTTCTGTGTTGAGATCCCCTTCCTGCTGCCCCTCACTTCTTTAGTAGGTGATAAAAAGAGATAAGTGTCACTTTTTCTGACAAAGCCAGAAAGCGCAATGCGATAACACTGTGTATTTATAGTAGGTGTTTTTGCTTCTTAATTGTCCAGTAGAAAGAGCTCAGGCACTGATACTGTTCATCAGGACTAACACATGAAAGGGAGAGAAGAAATTCTGAGGGCATTCAGGATTTCAGGGTTTCTGTTGTCTTTTATGATTGACTGGGAAATTTTTTGTTGCCAAGTGGAAGTGAAGTGGTCCCCAAGCAGTCTAATAAAATCCTCTGTTTTCCATCAACTAGAAATATTATGGTTCAGGCCCATATGTAGAGGAGGTATTGGGAAAGAATTTTAAAAGCAACTAATGACTTTGGGTGACAACTTATTTTCAGCAAATCTTGAGTATATCTCACTTGCAAATATGATCTCTCCTGAAATAGAAAAGTCAAAATCACTGCTCACTTCTGAAGATCTTAACTTGCAATATTGTAATGGTTCTAGGAACTTGTAAGATGTTTTTTTTACTGTCTTGTGCTTTATTTACAGGACAATACCAACCATTTTGAGACTTATGATGTTGAACTTATAAAAAAGAATGGGCAAAGCCTGGGGATAACAATTGTTGGATATGCTGGCACATGTGACCTGGGTAAGTTCTACAGGATTTAGTAAAGTCCAGGACAGGGGCTTCTCAACTACCCTTTATTTACTGCGGGGGAAATAGGTAGCACTGCTTTGAAGCAATGTAACCTAGAAAATCTGTGAGAGATTATTTGGTGCTTGGAGAAGTTGCTCCTAAGTGACATTCACTCACAAGGAGTTTTGAAGAGTTGTAATTAGGTTAAAAAAATAATTCCCACTTGACTGCTGGACTGTGAATTTTACCTATGTTGAATGCCTGTGTTGTTACTGTGACAGTTCCTGCATACGCAGACCCTAATGCAGTCAGGTTCCTGTCCATGCTGTTCCTTTTTTTGCCCCTGTGGTACATACATGGCACAATTAATTTGACGCATTTTAAGAAGAATTTAAAAAAAATATCAGATATCTCCAGTTTGCATTAAGTTTTGAGTGGTTTCTTCAATATGCACAAAATAGCTCAGTGTGCAACTTTGATTATTTAATGAATTGTAGGCATAGAGTGGAAATGGATCAGTCAGATGAACCAGTCCATCCCTCTGACAGGCAGGAGGTGCAGGGAATTTTAGTTGTGCATGATATGGATGCCACCTTCACAGCATGATGTACATGTTTGGCGCATGGCTATTTCAGTGTCTGAAATCTGGGAAGAGATTAAAATATGATACGGGGACACAGAATCACTTTTTTTTCTCAGTCCTCTTTAAATTAGAGCTGTTAACTGGTCTTTCAGTTACTAGTTCCACAAATGATAATATCTTTAAAATTTACCTAATTGAATATCTGGATTTATATTAAGTGGTAGTGCTTTTCTGCCCTCTCCTTCCTCATGGGACTCAAGAAGGTATTCTGGGAATGTGGTGCAGCTGGGGGTTACTATCTGGCCCTATTTATTCCCAGGAAATCCTCTTGTGTTGCCAGTCAGGAATCCAAGCTCATGCAGTGAGCACTGGGAAGTGGGTTGGGGAGGAGCACATCAGCAAATGGGAAAAGGTGGATTTGAAGCACCAATAGAATGGTTTTGCTGAGCATGGACAAACCGTGTTGGGCAGGTTGCTGAAGAAGAAAAGGATGGATGTCAAGGTTCATTCGAATTAAAGATCTGCATCTCATATTTTGCAGGAGCTGGGGGAAGGGTTACTGTTTCAATGGATGACAGTTTTTAACTGTTTTGGTTTGGATTTAATTCCTTGTTCTAATTAGAAGTTAGAATTAATAATCAAACATCAAGCATGACAAAGGAGAGCTTTTCTGATTTTCCCTTTTTTCTTTTTTTTCCCTCCAAGAAAAATCCTTTTTCATTAAGATTTAAAGTATTGAATTCTTTAGCTGTAAGCAGATGATTGAAGTCCTGATCAAAGTACTTAAGCATATACTTTACTTTTAGCTTAGGTAGTTCTACTGAAATCAAATAAGCATGGATTTAAGTGATTGTGGTTTAAAGCCTGAGTAAGCACAAGGATGAAACCATGGAGTAGGTGGTCTTTTGTGAGCCATTTTAAGAAAAAACATTTGAGGTCAGCGTGTAGGTGGTTATGTTGGTGCTGTTTTTCTCATCAGGGATCCTCAGTCATTCTGTCTCAATCTGTGTAACTTGCAAATGTCAGTGGTTATTGAAATCATAACTTTGTGGACAAAGTGGTGTGTGAAAAAGGCTGTAATCGAAAATCTTATTAAGAAACGAAACAAATTAGGTCAATGTAGTGACTTGTTTCTCTTCCTCTCCTCTTGCCAACAGAACCTTCAGGGATTTTTGTGAAAAATATAATACCTGGTAGTGCTGCTGACCACAATGGACAAATTCACGTTCATGACAAAATTGTTGCTGTAAGTAAAATAGACGGGTTATATATTGTTGCAAAAATAATACTTCAGTACACATCTCTTTGTGGGAAGAGCAAAGTAGTAAAGACTTGCTAAAATTAATTAAACCTTTTCTGCTTTGCAGAGGGAGTAATTTGGTGATTCGTATTTGTTTAGGTGAATTTGTAACAGCTTTGGCTTTCTGTGGTTAAAACATTATTTTACATTCAAAGCAGCAGTAAATAGTAGTTAACTATGAAAGAGGCAAGCACTTAGATTAAAACATTTCAGAGTGGAGAATCTTGGCTTTTGGCCTGAAGTAAAGATAAGCAGCATTAGCTTCTATTTGAATTGAATGGGACTTGAGGATGGTTAAGATTTTGCAAGATGTAGCACACTGTTTATGGTCCTTAACGACTGTGTAGCATGGTCTGGATACAATCAAAATGTTAATAATCACAATTTAGGTTTAAAAACCCAAGCTTTATGTGTAGAAAAATTAAAACCCATTGAATAACAGTGAATTGAATAATAGCCAATTTCCATTCACAGTACAAGCAGGAATGAATCGTGCAGTCTTTTTGTTTTGAGAGATACGATTTTAAATTCATTTTTGAAATGTGTGCTATGCCAGACCTTCCAAAGTCAGCTTCTCCTTTGTGAGAATAGAAATTGGTACAACCTTGTGCTTCTATTGCCAGCTTTGCAGGAGAAGCCACTATTGATGCATGATCTAAAAGTGAGGTGAACAGAGTATTTTGAGTGCAAATTAAGACATCTCAATTAGGCTATTTTGAGTGAATTATATGAACAGTTAAGTGTATAGGTATGTGTGGGGCATGCTAGAAATCCATGAGAAAGCTAACGGTAGTGATAAACTGAACACAGTTTGAGGTTGACTACCCTCACTGGGAAACTACATCTACAATATTCCTCAAGATGTTTTCTTAAATGAAGGAATTGTAGGCGGTAGTCAGTGCACATTTAGATTAGTAAATTCTGTTTTGTGGTTGCCCCATGAAGACAGAAGAAATTACTGTTGTGTTCCCTTTTAAAATGCATTCTGAAAATATTTTCTGATAAATGAAGTGTAACTGATTTAATGAGATAGTTTGGCAAATACTACTGTCTTCGGTGAATAACCCTATAATTTCTGCACAAAATAATGTGGATGTTACTTACAGTCTATGGTACAGCTTAAGAATGTAATGTGTTTACTATTATATGATATGATTTTCTTGTTTTAGGTTGATGGAGTTAATATACAAGATTATACCAATCAAGAAGTAGTAGAGGCCTTGCGTAACACAGGACAATCTGTACGCCTTACCTTACTTAGAAGGAAATCTTCTTCAACTATTTCTTCAGGAAGACCTTCAGATAGAGGTATTTTTTTTTCCTTTTCTGCAAGTGATTTTATTTTTCACTTAATTTACAATCACCTAATTTGCCAATTAGGACTAGACACCACGTGATCCTAGATTTTGTTGGGACATTGTACAGAAAATGAGATACCAAAGGAGGAACGGAAAGAAACAGAGATGAGGGATTCAGGAAAATTCAGCACAAAACTCTTGTGTAGCCAAAAAGAAAATCAGCCATAGGTGATGAGTTGGTGTTACTCCATATATTTTGCAGCATGTGACTTTTTTTTTTTCCATCTGTTTTCACAGTCCAGCCAGCTGTTCCAACCTTTGTGCCCCGTGGAGCTATAGGGACTGAAACTGGTGTGGCTACTAAGAACGAGGAAAAACGAGACCAGAAGGATAATCTTCAAAATGATAAGAAGCAGAGTCTGCATAAAACAGGTGGATAGGATATTTTGCAGTGTCTCTTCTGAGTCTTTATCTTGTAATCCATTTTCAGTACAGGTGGGCTGACATGGCTCACTTAATCTTCAGCTTCTGCTCTATAATGCTTCTTATTCAGGTGTCTCTGAAGAAGAGCTCTGCCTGTTGGGTCTATCAACTCTTCCATCCCACTCTAGCCCTAGCATCAGCACCTCCACAAGTTTGCCAAGAGTGCTTTCCCAGTGGTTCATCTAGTTTTCAGCCTATTTGGCAGCCATCAAACCCATCCTTCCTCAGTTTCCAAATGAGAATGCTTATGTAAATGGTGTCAAAAGCTTTGGTGAAGTTGAGGTGTATTGCACCCTTATTCCATGTATTTATCTTGGCAACAGAACTGGTCAGTTAATTGGCAAATCTGTACTGTTCCTGATGTACCTTCTTATCATCCATGCCTTTGGAAATGGATTCCCGAAGAAGGTATCTGATAATCT
Source organism: Clamator glandarius (assembly GCA_033459285.1). Taxonomy (NCBI): domain Eukaryota; kingdom Metazoa; phylum Chordata; class Aves; order Cuculiformes; family Cuculidae; genus Clamator; species Clamator glandarius. The sequence continues at coordinate 28,589 of JAUNZM010000110.1, forward strand.
CTCCAGGGCCAAAGGTGAGACTGACTGGCCTGTAATATTGTGGATCTTCCAGTTTGCCCTTTTCCGGTCATTAGTGGTCTCCCTTCAATTGCTGTGTTTTTCTGTGGGGTTTTTTGGTAGATTATAGACAGTGGAGTTGCAGCCTTTTTGGTACTCTGGAATGAATCTCATCAGCTCTATAGAGCTGAATGCCACCAGCTCACAGATTCCTCTTCCTAGCCATGGTCTTATTCTGATGACCTGAGCTCTTCTGCCTGCAGTCTTCAGAGAAGATTTGTTCATTCTCCTCTACTGCTAGGGTCCTGAACCAGATGGCTAAGTGAACAGCATGAGGAGATGGAACTCTTGGGAGTTACTTTCTGATCCAGTGTTACATCAGTCATACCTGTCTTCTTGCCCTCATAGATCTTAGGCTCCTGTTTCTGTGCAGTCTTTTAAAAATATTCTGTTGGTTTCCTGCGCACCATCTCAGATTGTCCATTTGTTGCAGTTTCTTCTTTTGGCACTGCAGTAATTTCGTCAGAACTTGCCTTGGCCTTCTACAACCAGTGACCTGAGCTGCAGCATCCTCTCTCAGGAGGTTCCTTGAGTAGGGCTTGCTGAAGGACCAGGGGGCTGCAGCAGCAGGGACAGGGTATCATGTGACATGTCTGCGTTTGTAGGTCATTTTCCTGCCAGGGAACTGCCTCTGTAGTGCTTCTGGTCACTGGCATTTTCTGGAGTGGTAGAGAAGTAGGAAGCCTCATGCAAGTTACATTCACCACCTGTGAGATTCCTGCTCGGCAACTAACCTCTCCTTGTTGCTTGCTGGTTCCCAGACCCAACTTATTTACCTTGTGTTACTAACACTGTTGGATACTGCTCCCTCCTGTGCTACTGTTGGAATCCAGGGTTCAGTCTCTACACATGCCTGCCTTGCTTATCTTGAGTTCAGTAGCTGAACTAGGAATTGACTGCACGCTTGTGCTGGCAGGTGAGACTCTCTGGTCTGGCAAAGGTGTAACAGGTGTAAAGACCCAATAGCTGGAATCAGAATCTGGACAGGAGTTCAAATTAGGCTTGTGTTTTTAACAGTGAAGGCAAGTGAATGTAGGGATGGATCACAAAGGCATGTATTGCTTTGGTTTTTAGCTGACATCTGAGTCAAGGTTGGAGGCCTTTCCAGAAGACGTGCTTCAATTCCCTACACATTTCTGGGCTTTTCTACATGAACTTCTGGGTGAATTTCTACAGCTTGTGTTAACGTCAGCATAAATTATCCTTATGCCTTGTAGTTTCTGAGATCTGTACATGTAACAGAGGATTCTAAATTATGGCTATCAGTGAATAACAATTTTGCAATGGCTGTGGAAGATCTGTCAGTATTAAAGACAACCTGGAAATGAGAGAGACATAGCAGTTCCTATGTTCCATTCTGTTTTACTTTTCTGTCCAAGCCTTATAATCAGACATCCTTTGTTGTGACTTTTGCATATTCCTAGAAATAGGAAGCCAAAGCAGAGATTGTTGAGTAGCTGAGATGTGAAGTTATCAAAGCATTGGATTAGCTGTATGAATGGAAAAGCTTATATTGATTTGTAGTTACAATGGACTAATAACTTAAAGACTTAGCAGTAGGATGTATTTAGGGGCAGAAGTGCCAAGAGGGCTTACACTTGCTACGACAGAAGCTAGAAAAGAGCAACACATGCTGTCCTGTGTCACTTTTCCAGTTCTTTTTAACTGTGGAACTTTTTGTGCATAAGGCACTTCTGTGTTCTACTGAAGTGAACAATATCTCTGTAATCAGTGCCTGACTGGGTTATCAGTGATTGGGTTATCTTGTGTCACAGGCTGCAGATGTCTGCCTGGATGCAAAGAGAACTTTCTGAGGGATTTGTTACCTAATACCTGGTGCTGTGCAAATATGGGATATCAATGCTGGGATCGGTTTATGCTGGGAAATAAAATTGCTTTTACCTGACTTTCAGTTAACAAACTCTGTTAGCCTCAAGGTGTGTTATCTAGATATGACTCAGTGATCCCTGTTCTGCTGATAATCAGCTTGGATCAAACTGTATTTTTGAGTCCTTTTCACAGCAGACTCAAGCTGCTTTGATGTGAATGCACTGCCTCTTCATAAATACTCCAAAGCCCTTAGTTTCAAAAGGACTTTATTAACCAAGTTTTATGTATACAAGTGGTTACCCTTCAGTTCTAGTGTTGTGCAGATCTTGTTATCTTCTTCCTTGGAGCTCTGTGGAGTGTGGTGCAGATGCACCTCACACTGGCAAGGAATTCATTGCCTGGGATCCATGGTTGCTGGTTGGAGCCATGCCGGTTCCTTGTAGAGGTGGTGTGTCTGCGCTGCATTCCTTGGTGCTTCATGTAAGAAGGGTACTAAGAGATTTTGCTGTTCTGTGTATCCAAGCTCCGCTTATCCTGGAGAATACAGTGTGTTAGTGTGCACAGTGTTTCTTGGGACACCAGAATTTAAACACTGAAGCTTTTGTTTCTTTGCAACTGGGTAGTGCCATTGATACCATACAATCACGCAGTGCTGGTCCTCTCTGGACCCGCAGGATGATGCTATGGGCATGGCTTTAAAACGCAGTACTGAATTGGGAGCATTTAATGCAATGTATATAAGCAAGTATCATTGCTTGATTGAACTAGGGATTTTCATAGTGAGAAACCACTTTAACTTACAAGGGTCTGCAAAAGTTTTATGCAACTATATGTGTGTGTATTTGTTAATAACTTGAAATACTTAGTTGCAAATTTTACTCCTACTGAAATAGAATGTATAAGATTTCACCTTGGAGTAGAATTTAATGGCCAGCTTTAAATTCCAAAGATAGGTGCTTATTTTGGACACAGTGATGGGCACTTTGTTATAATGGTGCTAAAGTAAATACTGCTAATTTAAGGTGCTGACTAAACTCTGGAAATGCTTTTAGAAGTTTAATGTAAAAGGTATGTTTCATAAAATACGTATTACTTCCCTTTAAGCCCAGTTGTGTGAAATTCTTATAAAACTGTGTTTCCTAGAGAGGTATTAAATAGTAATTCTAGCCAGGCAAAACTGTGCTTAAGCAGTTCTGTTACAAAGGCAACATGGTGTAGGAGGCAGTGTGCATAAGGCCTGAAATTTCTGCTAGCGAGCTAGAGGCAATTAACAGCTCCATCTGCAAGGCTGCAGACTGGGCAGAACTGCTTTCTTTTACCTTGCAGCAGTACTCAAATCTCAAATACATGGTGATGCTAGTCAGGTGCTCACAGACAGCTGGGGGAAAAGATCCAGCAGTTGGTCAGGTAAAGGTAGAGCATTAATGAAATGTGCTAGGTCACAATATGCACCCTCATATAGTGAGTTTGTGAAACCAGGAGGAATTTGCAAACAGGAAAGACCCCAATTTGACCAGGAAATATGATTTTTACAGTACACTTGTGATTTATTTTTGATGCTCGCTAATTAGAAAAGAAAAATTGTATGGAAGTGCAGGCAGAAAGACTAAATGTGTTGAAAGTTGTTGCTAATGAAATCTGTCCCTGGGAAGCCTTTTCATTTTTGAGGCCTTGCACATTATAGAAGACATGGTGTGTATCTCAGGTCATGAGAAATCCAGCTGGATGAGAGACTTCCCATTAGCTGCCACATGGAAAAAGCTGTTTGGGAAAAAAGAACATTTTAAGTGAATTGGGTGATATCATTGGAAATTAATCTATTTAATCAAAATCCCTCCAGCCAACATTTCCACAGTTCTGAGGAAGCTGCAAGCAAAGACTTCAGAGTGCGTTTGGAAGAAGGAAGGGAGGAAACTTCAAATGGAGATGTCCATCAGCACCTGCTCTGAACAACTCATAAATTTTTGTTAATGTGTTTTGGAAGTAACAAAAAAAAATCTGTATTCAGCCAGTTGAACACAGCTTACAGTTCCTGAACTGACCTTTGAGCATGACCATAACGTTCATTACTCTTGATGAACCTTAAAATCTATCTTTGGCTGCACAGGGGGTTGTGGGTGCTTAGGTACTGTGTGTCCATGCTATAACTTTGTAATAGCAGAAAAAGAGACTAAAGAATTTCTGTCCATATGTATTTCCGCAAATAGGAGTAGAAAAATGCACTGGTGTTCTGATTTTCCTGCAGTGAAGCAAAGGGAAGTGCAGGTAGATGCTGTAGGAGAGTGAAGGTAGTGATCAGCCTGTGCTTGATGACAACAGTCACGAAAATGACTCCTCCTTAGAAATTTTAATTAAATTTCAATGGAGGAAAAGGCCCTTTACTCACAACTGAGAATTTCAGGATGATTTGTTTGCCACCTTTTTAAAAGGAGATGATTTATTTCAGAGATAACTGTGAGCTGTATTTACAAAAACAAGTTTTTATTCTTGATGGGGTTTCTTTTTGGTGACAGAAAATAGTTTGAAAATGAAAAATGCTAGAATCTCTGAATATCTGTATCTCCTTCAGTCCATAGCTTAAAGATACTCTGGATATTTCCAAATGAAATCCCAGCTGTTAGGGTCTGAAGAGTATGGTTTCTCAGTGCAGATCAGGCAGAATTTGCCTATCTGACATGAAAAAGTGAGTGGAAGAAATACAGGGTGTCAGTTGTGTTGTATAAGTTAACTTAAATCTTTTTTTTTAATGAGTGGAAAACTTCAAAGTTATAAAATTATGTAATGAGGATTGTGTTGCAAAGCTCAGGTTTTACCTTTGCAGTCTACAGAGCTGTTGAAAGTAAAGGCAGCTTGACATCCTAGTTGTGCTGGCTTTTTCCAGTAGGTAGGTTCTGAGCCTCTCTTAGTGTCTTCAGAATTCCCCCCTTGAGGTATTTTGCTTGCTAGTTTGTCTGCAAAATGTGAAGTTGTGATTTATGTTCTAAATTTCAGAATGATGCATCAGCTATACTAAGTTGTCTGTGCCTTGTCTAGACATCTGACAAACTATTACAGTCATTCAGGGGAAGAAAACCCAGGTTTTGGTAATTCAGCCCCCAGTTGCTGCTGCTGTAGCTGCTGGATGGAATTTGCTTTAGAGCTTGATTCTTACCAGTTAAACATTGCTTCGGCTTGGAACTTTATATGTGCACTGAGCTTCTGGATGAGGTCAAATGCAGGGCAGCCAGTCATTTTATGCTGTCTAGCTCTGTCAGATTGTCTTATGTGAATGTAATACTGCCTTGGTTGCATAAGTAAGAAAGCTGAAAAGATATAAATGTCAAGATAGCCAAGTTCCCACGGAAGACTGGTTTAGAACTGGAGCTTATATTAAAGCTCATGTTACTTACTAGCCTAATTAAACTAGACAAGCTTTTATACCTGCCAAATGTATAAATAAAGTCTGTGACTACATTGTGCTGACACAGCCCCCTGAAAACACCAATATCTTGTCAGGCATTCTACTTCTTAAGGGGCTTCATTTTGGTGGGTGATGATGCTTCCCTGGAGTGGCAAGCATTTTTATAGCAACACATTATGAAGTTGTGTGAAATTTGTTTTGCAGCCTGAATGAATGATTTGTTTACAGTACTATATGGTACAGAACTCGCATCTCATCAGTGCAAGCATCACCTCTTCTGCTTCTCAGTTGAATAAATCACACATTAGCAGCAGCTGACATTTTGCATTGTTTTCCTAAGAAATACATTTTCGATTTCCACTGCTTGATAGATGCAGTTTAATGCACTTTCCTTTTGGGGATTATTCCCTATAATCTTTTATTTACACAGAAGTTTTATTGAAGTATTTAGAAGTAAATGTACTTCTGAATGTACAATATGCTTGTAAATTTAATATTCACTTTCATATTTAGGAAGAGTCCCACTCCCTCCAGCACATGAGCTGAAATCCAAGTGGGAAAACCTTCTGGGACCTGAATATCAAGTTATGGTATGTTATCTTTCAATAAACTACATTCATTTATGCTGTTTCTTTAAATTACAGATCTGTGAGCTTAGCATTAAAGGCTGTTTGTAGAACAGTTTACTGTTTAGAACAGATCAGTAACATCAAATTTTGTTTCCTGTAACATCAAGGCTGGAATATGGGAGTGTTATAATGAGTTGTTGGTCTGTTTTTTTAATTCTGTTTATATAAATACTATTGTTATACAGATAATAGACAGGATCAGTGATTTAAGAAAATCAGCTGTCCTTTTAAATCTGCATCATAGCAGCCACTTAAAATATGTGGCTTTTTTATGATTTCATTTATGATCTATTTATTTTATTGTGCACTGGGAAAAAAAGACTCAGGATAGAGCCTCCTGTGTTTCACTAAGAACCTTACAATTTTATTAGAAGAATGAAAGAATGATTTTCAAACACGCTGGGAAAATAGGAAGTAATTCACAAAGTGTAACTTTGTGCCAGTGTCTATGAGATATTTCTTCACTTCATGTTAAATACTTGCCAAGCAAAAGATTGTTTTGATAAATGCTCATAAGGAATTGACTGAAATTGTAATTCAGTACTGGTTTGCAGTGCTGCGTTAGCCGGTCAGTGCAGATAAAAGACTCCAGCCAGTGTTCTTTCTGGAGAGTTAAAAAATTCTCACCACCACCAAGAAAATGTGCTGTTTGTCTTTGCAACGCTTGTCCAGTTGATTTAGAGACACTTATTTTTACTACTTGGAGTACCCGTCGTTGCAGTCACTAGCTGGAAGATTTAAAGTAGCTTTAAGAATTGCCTTGAGAAATTTGCTTCTCTTCTTTCCATTAGCACTCCTTTAAGATCTGAAGTTCGTGTAAGATTATGTACATGATGCAATAAATCTGTTTGGCTGCCCACTTCAGTTGCTTGGTATTCCCATCCTTATATTTCAAAAGTCTGATATTACTTCCCTTAACACTATCACACTTCCCACAGAGGATGAAAATCTGCTTAGTTCACGAAACTGTCTGTTCCTAATTCCACTTTATCCTTGACCAGTAAAATGTCAGGAGTGAAAATGTTAACGACTGGCCCTTCTAAATAATAGAAGGAATCTGTTGTGGCATCCCATTTTGAAAGTAATTTTTCACCTCTTCCAGTTCTTGTCATCTGCACCTACCTCTAGTCTCACTTAGCTGCATTCAATAAGAAGTTTTAGTTTGATTTCAGCCTGATAGTGTGGTCCCTGTTTTATGCTATCCTCACTCATATGCTCATCTCCCAGAAAGTCACCCTACAGGTGCTACAGGTTTGGGTATTCTCTCAGAAGTACTTCTCTTCAGAGGAAATAGCTGTTTGAAGAGCAGGTTTGTCACTCATGGCTTCTGCGTTGCTTATCCTTTGTGCCATCAGTGGAAGGAGCTGAGATTCTGCTGAAACAGAAAGAGACCCTGTATAGGAATATATGTCTCTGTGGTGTTTGCTGCCAGGTGCTGAAGTGTGAGCAGTCAAGCTGAGGAGTTATCAGTCATATGTTCATTTAGTTACAACTGAATGGACATGAAGTGGATTTTGTCTGTTGGGAAAAATACCCTAGGTACTGGAAAACAAGATGCTGAAAGCCCTGTTTAAAATTAAACCAGAAGAAAAAGCTGAGGCTTAATATTGTTTCATAGATACTTTGTTAAACTGGAAATTTCCAATGGAGCCTGAAGTTACCTGATCTTTTGCAAGGCTGTGTATTTTCCAAATCTAACAAGTGTAGCAATCCTCCCAGACATATTCAACTTCAGTGACCCAGGCTCCAGCCCTGGGCTATAGATCACCACAGATGTCATCTTATTACATTTAAAATTGGAGTAAATAGCCTTCTAAGGTTACAGATAAATAAATTATGTTAAAGAAGAATGTTACAAGAAAACTGGTAATGAACATAGTTATTTTATTAATATAAAAACAGACGATACACTGAAGGGATTTCTTGTCACTTTTAAATAATCCACTTTGCATTCGAACTTGGTAATTAAAATCACGTATTTCAAGCCAAGTTAGGAACGTGCTGCGGAAGATGGACGTTTAGTCCAGATGTTAGATGGCTGTACTATAGCCTGAAGTAATAACTTAAGCTATCGTACTTTTGAAATTCTGATTGGCAACTCAGTTTGGGTATTTGTGTCAAACATAATGGCATTTTGTGCTTATGCAGGATTACTAGACTTGACTAAAATTGGCACTCAGGCTTTGGGAATAGGATAATATTGGAGCCTGCTAATAGTGCATAATCACCGCATTCCTAGTTGTAAATGTTCTGTGTCTGAAAGACTTTTCTAACATTTGTTTAAAATTATCTTGCATCAATGTGATTTTGTTTAAATACAGTTTATTTTGCTCCTCAGGGTTTTTTTTTTTTGCCAAAATTCATCATTCCGGTAAAGTCTTTATTGTCCTGCTGTTGAAAAATAATTGTTATGTACAATTTTTAGGTTGTGAATGTAGATATGCCCATTACAGATGATTCAGAGCTCCAGAAGTACTCAAAGGTATGACTTGCATGATTGTTTCCTTCATGGTATATGTTGGCAGAGTAATCCCAGGAGGGCAAGATACAATTCCAGATTTAGGTGTTTCAGAAATTTAGTGGCTTTGTGGCTCTACCTTATTTTTTTGTAAAAACAAAGGTTGTCAATGTACTGTTTATCTTCTGAACTCGTCCAATACCTTTTTGTAGCAAGAACAAACGAACCTTTTAGCACACACACATCCACACACACACAGAGCTCCCAAAACCCAAACCATGCATATAAGGCTCAAATTTGGTGGTACTTAATTGCATTGAAATTCAGTTCTTGAAAATCATTACACAATGGAGCAGAGGTTGAAACTCTGCAGAACGATGCTGTCCTCCTGAAGAGGAGTTTACCTTTAGTGATCCTGGACCAGGGAGGGAGAGTTCTGTTTCAAAATGGTCAGAGCTGAAATTAATTACAGGCTTCTGAGACTTTTGAGAGATTTTCAAGATGTGTAAAAGAGGTTTGTGGAAATGAAGCATTTATATACTGTGGGGATATCTCAGTGAAGAAAGGCCACAAACTCATAGTCAGATATCACTGTGACAGAATGTTGAGGATCAATGGATTGCTCCTTTTACTTGAATATCTAGAATTAACTGGGAACTGGGACAGTCAGCATTTCAACTGAAGTAATAAAGAGCCAGAAAATGGCTAAACTGAAGGAGCAGATACTGCTGATCATCTCTTCTCCCCAAGTTGTCAGGATTTCAGCTGTCTTTTCTGGGTACATATTAGTTTTATGCTAGTCTTCCTAATATTAGCAGACCTAAGACATTAATGGTTGGAGGCTCCCTAGAGAAAAGTTCCAAATTAAGGAGGCTTACTGAGAAGAGTATAACACAAAATAAGTGATTTCAGCTTGCAGAAACAAGGATGTCAGTATTATTAGCCTTTTTTAGAGGATGCTTCATGGATATTTTTCCTACCTCAAAGTAGTGTAGCTCCTAAAGCAGTGAGATGGCTGATCTTGTGATAAGTTTTTATGGGGGTTACAGATTTTCTTTCAGTTTTGTTGAAAATTCACCCTTTCGGTATGATGGACTCTGCATTTTTCCAACATGGTAACCTAATTTAAAAATACAGTTCAAAATGCCTTTTCTCCCAAAGGGAAGATTGGTTGTTTTCATTTGTGCAAACACTGCATAAAGAACTTATGGACGCTTGTGCTGTAACGTAGATGATATCCATGTGAAGACTTAGGAATCTCACTGTGTGTTTAGTTTAATTTAGAGAGCAACTGAATCCTGTATGTGTTTATATTATCATACATAAAGATATATGCATTCTCAGCCCACTTATCTTTTGGCAGCTGTTACCCATCCACACTTTGAGATTAGGAGTTGAGCTTGACACATTTGATGGACATCATTATATATCATCAATTGCTTCTGATGGTCCAGCTGCCACACTTGGTCTTCTGCAACTGGAGGATGAACTTCTGGAGGTAAAAAACAAAACACAAACGGAAAATAGAACTGATATATTTCTTGTTTCCTAGCCTTCTTAAAACCAGTTGTATTAAATTCTAGTTTGGCTGCTGTGTGTGCAATAGCAGTATTCAAGAGTTGGTTGTGCAAACTGAGTAGTGCTTTGGAAGTCACATTCATTTTCTTCACCGTTTCATTTCTCCACTATGGACAAAATGTCAAATTCTTGTGACCTTTTAGTGACTTAATGTTTTTTTTTTTTTTTTACTGAAGTGTTTTAACATGAGTATCAGAAGTTATAAGGGCAGAGATAATATTTGTGTTTAATGTATTTCTGTCCATAGCCCTTTAGCTGAGTCTTTTGAGCAGTTTGGCATTAGCTTTTGTGATGGATAAGCTTTCTTAATATTTGTCACTCCTAAAAAATTTACAACAGTCTCAGAAACAGTGGTTCCTGTTACGCATTATAAATTGTTTGTTGAGTGTTGAAAGACATCTGTGTGTATGAGTTAGTAGAGCAGTTTGTTTAAATATGTATAAAGAGGTACTGGGTCAGTTTTGAAGTGATAGGAATCAAATGAGACATATTTGCTTAGGAAAAATTACTTATGTGAAAATATTAAAATAATATCTATTTGTGTGTGTGTATGTATATCTATCAGCATTTCAGCCTGCAAGTGAAAAGATTTATTTCCTGTTGAATACCTGCTCTTTGTGGAATATTTAAAATTTTAACCTTTTTTAGTGGATGTAAAGAACATTTAATTGACATCAATGGGAACAGAATTGGGCCTTCTGAAAGCTTAATTTGTTAGGTGTACAGTTTTTGCCTTTACTTGTTGTTCAACCTTTAACATCAAAAATTCATACTGATATCGCTAAGACCTAGAACATTTTCATCAGTTATTGCTTAACGGAGGAAATCTTGATTCATAGAGGAAGGGATTAATGGAATGCTGGAGGTGTTGTTTAAATTCCTTGGCCACTAAACAAACAATTGTATACAAAAAGTAATAATGTAGTGCTGTAGAGCACTTAGGAAACTTTAGCTGTATATATTTAACAGTTCTACTTATTACTGTGTACTTAAGTTCACAGATATGTCCAGACCTAGGGAGCATAAATTTTTTCTACTCTATAGCTGGAAAAAGACCCCAACAAAATAAAACTGTGCTCCGGGGCTAAAGCTATATATGCCAGGTTTAGCCCAGAGTATGTTTTTGCAGCCAAGTTATAAATCCCCTTAAGTAGGGGTTTGCAATGGAAAAAGTGACAGCCCCGTTCCCTAAACAAGCAGCTCTACCTGGGCCTGATACAGTTGGGATTAAAATGCAATCAGCAAGAATTTTTATTTTTTTTTAATATATAGTGAGGTTGAATGTTGATTATTTTTAATGATGTGTTTGAATTATGTAGCAAGCAGGGCATTTTCTCTCCTCTTCCCCTCCTTCCCTCTAGTTTCAGCTAAATTCATTGTGTTCTTTTTTTAGGAGTAAATAGCTTCCTCGTGTCTTTGTAGTTTTGTTAGAAAATTTCACTCCTGTTTGATGGCACAACTAGCTAGAATGGTGAATGAATGGGGTGTAGGGCACCTTGCATGTTCAGAGGCTGATTTCTGGCAACTGCAAAAGAAGAAATGAGAGTCCCTGAGTCTGCTTGGGAGTGCACTGTAGCTCTTCTCCATCAATCACAGTGTGCTGAGAAGTGTTGGTAACTTTCCACCACACTGCCACTCTCAATGCATTAAAAAAATCCTTATGTGTAGGTACTTCTGCTTAAATAATTAACTAATGGATTAGTCTGATAGCTCAGCAGTTGCTGTAATTCTTAAAGAAAAAGCCCACAACAGTTTGTCTTACCATATTGGAGGCCAGTTACATTGCTCTGAATTTTCCTGCTTGGCTGGGTTATAGTGTGTGATGGACTCAGTTTCCTAGCAGTAAGAGCTGTATTTACACTGTGAAAGGCGTGAAGGAAAAAGAAGGGGGCACATAGAGGTGGTCAGGAAGAAAATGGTGGTTAAATTGAGATTGCTGTATGTAGTCTTGCACTAGATGGAGTCCCTTAAAAGAACAAGGTCTGGGAAGTATATGATGAAGCTCTGCCTCAAGTACACATGTACAGAGATGTGTATGCATATGTTGTATATTTGCGTGCTGTATGTTCTAGGATCAAATGTGGGTTCATCTACATTAGCATGGCAGTTTGTGTATGTAGCTAAAGTATTGAAGACCATCTTCAGTTATCCCCACTTGATATGCCTTGATTTGTGCTGTGGAGTGGACTTGGACAATGCAAACTAGATTCCTAAAGCAGTGGTAGCACTCCAGCCACTTTGGACATTTGGTCCTGTAAGCAGACTTCAGGTAACCTGAAAGAAATTACTGAAACACAGGAGGTGGCGGGATTTAGTCCATAGCACTAATCTGTTCAAAAATCTGCTCTTTCGATGCTGCAGTGCTCATCAATGTAGATGGTGTTCACATCTACGAGACCTACTGAGGTTATGCTTTTTTGTTTGTTTTGTTTTGTGCTTTTTGTTTGTTTTTTTTTAAGCCTGTGGTTTAACATGCTCATTACAAATGGCCCTAGGGTCTTCTGTTGTCACTTGGGATCTAAATCTGATGGGATGGTAAGCGTTGATCCTTGTTAACGTTTGCTGATTAAATGCTTACTGCAATTACTGGTTTCTTTTTTTTTTTTACTATATAAACTTTCTTGCATGTTTTCTGTAGGGTCTATCTCAGTGACAGTGGTTTTGTTACATTTTAAACAACTGAGAAAGTTGTGCTAGTTAAAGTTTTTTGTTAGAGCTTAAAGTCTGTGTTTTCTTAAAATGTTTTGGAAAATTAAATTTTTATCTTTTTAAATTCAAACACACAAGCATAGTGCTAAAAAAAAAAAACCAAACCCAACAAAGAAACAGATGAGAATGACATAAAATGCTAGGAAAGATTTAGGCTGGAAGAAGGAGTGACCAGAAAACGAGTCAGAGGAAGCTGAAGAGAGCAGAGACATAATGTAGCAGTAGTGACGACATCTTGCAGATGAAGTTTAAGTCTTAGTGATGCACGTATACATCAGAAGCATACATTAATAAAACTATGCAAGCTTTGCTGGAATCCTAGGTAAAATTAGACTTTCACATTAAGCTGGGAAAGAGGTGTATGCAAAAAAATTAATAAAATAATCCGATTGATGTTCTTTTAATTATCGTACTGTGTAAATGTGTTTCCCCTTCTGTGCAGGTAAATGGTGTTCAGCTATACGGAAAGTCACGCCGTGAGGCAGTCACTTTTCTGAAAGAAGTGCCACCCCCATTTACATTGGTTTGTTGTCGTCGACTTTTTGATGATGGCAGTGAGTCTCTTGTGGATGAACCCACTATGGAAGTTTCCCCTCTAGAACAAAAGGTAGATTTCTCATGTCATTCAGTTGTGTAAAAGGACAATAACTTTTTGAATAAGTGTATTTTTGAGAAAGTGATTTAGCTTTCTAAAGGCAGTGTTTCTGTTGTCCTTTTCTTGTTTGATCCAGACCAATTTTCAGTCTTAAATAACTTTTCCTCAAGTGTATGGTTATATGAGGTAGTTTTGTATTAAACTGTCACACAAAGCTACCTTTGCTATTCACTTTGGGCTCATAAGGGACAGCTGGTGTTTCAGTGAGAGATAGTTCATGTTTGCAACTCTGGTACTTTTACTACAGTTTATACAGGTTGATCATTGTACTATAAATACAAGGTAGGTAAATCACTGAGCTAGCATGCTGACTGTGTGCATCCCATTCATCATTCTTGCACTTAATAGGTGAGTGAGAGCTCTGAATTATACTAAATCACATCCTTGCCACCATTAGCTGATTACTTCCATGTTCTGAGTAGGTTTTTATAGAACTGGAAAAGATCGGAACTTAATGCTTCTTTTCATTGCAGAAGCTTTAAAGTCTCAGACTAAAGCCTGAGGGTTGTAGTGCTTGTTCCTATTTATAAAACGTATTTATACCTTGGCTTTTCATCTTTCTTGATATCTTCTGATCTAATTTCCTCTAAGGTGGGGAATTTAAAGGGAAACATGAATGTTGCATGGAAGAATAAAGTGTACGGTATCACACCTTTTTGTAAAGATTGTATTGATAAAGCAACAGTAATGTTAAAAGATGCATTTTAAGTTAGACAGCAAAGAAATGCCTTTTTGGAAGATGTATTATGAAGCAGTCCTTAGCAACAAGATTGGGTAACTTTACCTCTTTCACAATTTTTGTACTAAGGTATAAAAGGAACTGTTTTTTCAAATTAGATACTATTTGTATTGTTGCAATATAAGATTTTTTTTGTTGTTTGCCTATTTAAATACACAAGTATCAGATGTTCTTGATCATCTGCTTGGTCTTTTAGCTGTCTATAGTTAATTCTTTTATGATAAGGTATTTATTTTTCCTTTATGCATCTAATGGGACAGCTGAAGTTCATCAGCATGTAACAGGTTAGTAATATTATAACAACTAATTTGTCTAATACATGAGTATGTATATGCCAGGTTGGGCTCTGATGCTCAGAATATGGAGGCATAGTTCCAGGGGATTATCCAAGGCAGCAAGCAGAGAAAAACTGGATGCATAATGTTCAATGAAGTTGTAATTCTATAAAAGGTTGTATTTTAGGGCATGTATGAGCCATTGATAATAAAAATATTGAAGGAATAACATTTGTAAAGAATGGAAAGACTAGTATTTTAACTAGAGCTTTTACTTTTCAGGTGAAACCTGAGGAAGACATTAATCCTGAGGAGGAAGAAGGGGAATTAGCATTATGGTCTCCTGATGTGAAGGTCATTGAACTGGAGAAAGACAAAAATGGTTTAGGATTCAGCATTTTAGACTATCAGGTATACTTTCTGCATAACTAAATAGTAAAAATCCTTTTGATCCTTTGTCTTATGTAAGGCTTTAAAATGTTTTGTGATGTTGATTACTGGGCAATGGACTTGGCACTTGGGCCTGGCAACTGTGTAGGGAAAAGTGATTTCTTTTGAGGCCAACTCTGCAAAGTATAGTGTAGAGCTTGTTCTAAACCAGTTTGATTATCAAGTATGAAAAATATAAAATCTTTAATCAAACTTCACCCCATAACTCTGACTTTAATTGCTAAATGTTGTGGGAAATTTGGGGTTTTTTTAAATTTTGTTTTAAGGTGCACTGACTTTTCAACTATGCGAGTGGCAAGCAAACTTTCTTAGGTATTGCAACATCATTTCCTATGTACCAAATTTAGTGAGTCATTTTCTTTTTCTCTCCTCACTGCCCCAAATCATCTTTCATTTATAAATGCAGTATAGATGCATGCTGGTCTGCAATCTGTGGTCCTGCTCCAGTCATGGGAAGATTCATTCATGCTGTGAATCAAGCCTTAAAAAGCAGAGTTTGGAAAGGTAGCTTTACCAGGGCTGTTCTTCACAGCCTGAAGGGAACATCTTGGTTGATGGTAAAGTGGTTGCAAACTCAAGTTTCTGTAAAAACAGATTTGCTTTAACAGACTTATTTAATTAATCAGTATAAGAATAGAGATTAAGAACCTAATTAATAATTTTTCAGTTATGCTTCTCTGCTTAAACCCTTAAAACAGTATGCCAGAGATATGGGTAGAATTTTTGGAGAAGGGGGAAGCTGACTTTTAGGAATTGTTCAGAGCTTTAAACTTTATTTGTCCAAGAAGAACCACTTTGGGGTATATTATATTCTTAGTAGTTAAAACTCCTTAGAAATCAACAGACAAGTTTTTAATTGTGGGAAATTCTACTAAAATTAATGAATGCTTCTTTCACAAATACTGGCTTCAGTTAAATATATAGAAACTCAAAATCTTTATCAGAATGAAATGTTCTTCATATTTCTAGTCAACATGTTATATTTTTAAACCTCTACCCACCCTGTTTATAAGGAAATAAAATGACTGGATTGCTCTTCATAATAATACACACATCATATCTGAATACCGCCTAAACACTAGAGTTCAATAAAATGTGTTCGACTGTTGTGCATAAATGTCAAGTGATATAAAATTCACTTTTTGATACAATAAAGCATGAATCAGAATAAGAAAATATTTGAAGTATTATGCAAAACCATTAATTCTGTATTTTACCAGTGTGATTTAAGATTACTGAAAATAGATCCTGTTAGTCGTTTTCGCTGATGCATGTTGTGTTGCAGTGCCAGCTTTACTGTAGAGTTGCTAGGCATCGTTACATAGCAGTAATACACAGATTTGCTTTTAAGTTCTCATATAATCAGAATTAATGAAGGCTTTAATAACAGGCTTTTTATTTACTTATTTGCAGATGCAAATACATGAGCAATGTTGTGGTACTTTCAGCTAAATTTAAATACATTCTAATCAATTCTAAATGAGTGGTAAACCACTTAATCTCAGATCTTTATAATTTCAAGACATTTATGTATAAAGTATGCTCTTTTGTTTGGGGTTTGCCTCTTAGATCTTTTACACTTTTCATCATCTGCAGATTAATTTTTATATAGAGCTATCTGTGACTGTGTGTGTTTATGTAAATACATCCATCATATTCTTGAGTGCAGGGCAAAGAAAATAAATAATTGTCCATGCTAGATTGGAGGAAAAAAAAGTGTGTAGTTCCTGGGGAGTTGTTCAGAATTCTTAAACAGATTTTCTGAGAAGCACAAAATTACATTGAGGTGTTTAATTGCAGCTTAAAGGACCTGGAGATCTAACTGTTTCTTACGTTTCTTTTTGCAGTTTTACCCTTCTTTAAGAAATGAAAGGTTTTGTTTTAGCCATGTATTCTCTGTTTTGCAAGAAAAGATTCAAACTGTGTAATGGCAAATGACTCTGCTTGCACTATAGATCCGTGGCTGATTTTGCTCTTTTTAAATAATGATAGGATTTGGTTTTATTTATGAAGATGTGTATTCCGGTGGCCTAGCTTCATGGATTGGTGCTCAAGTGCATCAGCCTTTCTAGGCTCTCATTAGTGTTGACAGAGGTAGGTTGGGGAGGAAAATACTTTTTAAGAAGTGATTCTGAGCAGGCCTATTCATGCTCAGTTACACGCATGAGGACTGACTCTGTCTAGCCATTACAGAATTTCAAGGAAACTGGTGTTACGTATCCAGCTTGGAGGTGATGTGACTGCACTCTGTTGTTTTTAAGATCAAATTATTTCTGTAGATGTTGATTCAAACAGCTCTTCAGATATATTGGTAGGACTTCAGAAAGAGCAGTAGGAATGGTGAAGTAATGTTACAGGGAAAAAAACAATGATGCACTATTATTCCATCTTTCTTTCCCATGCAGCAAGGTACAATAACATCTTTGAGATGCTGCTGCAGTACTAGTGCATATCATCCCATTTCAGTTGCTTCTTGTAAGAGCCTGGTGGCTGTTATCTGCAGTATTTAAGAACTCCTGAAATCCTACTCATACAGATGTGCTCATTTATGACAGTGAGCGATACCAGATGCACTGCAGAAGTGGAAGAATGTTAAGCAGTCAGAGACTAGGCTGCTTACAGTGCTGCTAAAGCTTCTTCCTGCTGCTTTCCATTTGTGTTTGGTATTTGTTTTGAAGTGTGAGGCTGTTTACCTTTCATTCTTAATTTTGATAATAAAACCAGATGTGCTGCTGAGCACTCAAAACTGACTTGGCATAAAGGATATTGTGTTGTGCTTTGAAAAGCAGTATTAACAAAAACTCTTTGTAAGGTAGAAAAGAAATCTAAGTATGTAAAAAAACTGAATGCTGAGACTTAGAAATTATTACTCTGGTATATTAATTTTTAATGGACTGTCTTTCTAATAATGTTTCATCTATCAAATAAATGATAAGCATATCCCTAGCGACTTGCACAATATTCCCAGAAATGTACAAGCATAATTCCAATGTCTATATATTTTAATGAACTAATTACAAATTAATTTTACCAATTATGCATAATCAATAGTATTTCTACTTTGTTCTGTATTTTCTTTTGCTTGTCTTTAGGGATTTAAATGCTTAAAACAGAGCCGCTCTATTTTTGGAATACGGTCCTCTTGGAAGGCCTGTACACATGTTCCTAAAACTTCGGGGTGCTACCAGAGAAGAAGAGTAGACTTTTTCTTTTTGCTATATGAGAAATGTATTTATATAGGATACTGTTTGGCTTCCCCTGATGACAGCTCTTAGCCTAGGTGTTGCTTTTTCTTCATAACACTTAAATGAAAAACCTGCAGAAGGAGAGGTAGCAGCAGCCATGCTGACAGGCTCAGCATGCAGCGTGCTTTCTTCAGCTGATAATGCATCGTGCTCAGCAGAGACTTGAGGAGCAGCATTGTATTGCTGGTGATTCTGTCTTGAACAGAGACCCTGCCCCCCTTTTGGCCATTAAAAAGGTGTGCTGCTCAGTCTTCTGGCCAACATCTCCATGAAGTAATATACTCTACCTCCCTTAATTTCCTTGTGATTTCACTTGGAGAAATTGGTCTCTTTTTCACCTCTTAACTGACTTTTATGTAGTGTTGCTGGCACACTTAGCGGCAAGTATGTTTTGATGGTGAATGAGGGACCCAGGATGCTGTAGAGTGCTTTGGGGTCATCTGTGATGGAAGAAGCTCCAGTAGGCATATTTATTGTTCTTTATCAGTACGTGCAAAAGTATCTAGCTTAACAGTAACTTTGTCTAGCCTGAAGCTAAACCTTCTAGCCAGCAAGTCCAAAGCTAAGCCACTGTTATTGAGACCAATCCTTTTTCTTAGAAAGGAATTAAAATCAAAGAGGGCATGGTTTTGTCATCAGGTTAAAACAGAGGAGAAATGCTTGATTAAAATGATGGTGAGCCCAGGGCATTAGAGCAAGAGGAAAGAAAAATCGCTTAAGATGAAGACTTCTAGAGAAAAAGATTAGATCACAATAGTATAAAAGGTACTTTGAGTAGTCCTGAAACAGTGTTCCCCAAGACCTGATGCATGCAGGACAACAGATTCTGTCAGTAATGTTTTACAGAAATATTGGAAAAACCACAGGTAGCTGAATTGCAGATTTCTTAAGGCAGTATTGACCAGAAGGCAACCCGAATGGTCTAATGAGCTTTTATCAAATTAAACAAAAAGCTGAATGGACTTTATGTGGAGCTTAATTTACTGTGCTTTGAAGTCGGGTTATTTTAAAGCAGCTCTTAGAAAGTGTGTGAAACTGGAGAGGGCGAGGGTTGGAATAGAGCGTGTGTTGACATTTTACATAGCTTTTAGGAATGCCTGGGGGATGCTGTTTCTCTTCCTCTCTGCTTGAAAGGTAACTCCGCAGCGCCTGGCAGCTTTTGCAGAGTACCCAGCTGCCATAGAGACCTGTGGGGCTGAAGGAGCTTATGGACTCACCTGCTCCAAGTGGTCTTTGCCAATGTGGATGTAAATATCTACCCATCCGTGGAAGCAGTAGCAGGCGTTCCAAGCGCTGTTAGGAACTTCATGTTTCCCAGATCTGAAGCAGCTTGAAGTGTGCCTGCTTTCATCAGTGTGGGTCAGTGCTTAAGGGGTTCAGCAATATGAACTCCACAGCCACCTCATTCCTCGGCTTATCCGTATCGTCATTAGAACTTTTTTCTTACTGCAGAACTGAAGTCTTTTTTTGCTCCACATTCAGCAGGTTGTGTTTTGTCCTTCTCCCAGGGGGCATGGGAAACAATTGTTTTCTTTTTTGTGACTAAATCACTGCATAGTCATTCATGGCAGGAAGTGAAGCAATTTAAGTGTCTCCAAATATCTTTCCTCTTTTCTTTTTGCCCCAAACAAACAGGCTCCAGATGTAGAGTACAAAAAAGCCAACTGACTTCTTATTTGTAGAAAGCAGTATTGAGATGGATTGTATATTTTTTTTCTTTTTATGGACTGTTCAACAGTGAAATGCAGGCTGGAATGCTTTGACGTGTTGCTGGCTAAACGTTTGCCCTCTTGTGATAATTTGAGCTTTGTCTGTTTTGTGATAGGTTTATTATGAACAAAGAAGCATATTCATGTCCTTGTTAAGCACATTTGCACCTGATCATGTGATGGAAACCTGTGGCTTACTGGCAAAAGCTGCACAGCTGTATTAAAAAGTAATTTTACAATGGCTATCAGCTTGGTACTGGGAAAACTGATAAAGGCAGCTTTTCTCCCATCTCTACAACCCATCCATATTCATTAACATCAAAGTTCTGTAAGCCTCAGTACCAACTGTGTTGGTACTCATCTCACGGAGGATTTGCTTGTCTCCCCCTATGGGAAAGTTCTGCATCCTTTAAATCATATTAAGCTGCTTCATTTGTAAAATAATTCTTAATAGTGTGTCATGAATTCAATTCAGTGTAGCTTTTTGAAAAATTCTCTTGGAGTTCAGCTTAAATACCACTTTTCAGGACTGAAGAGCTAGTGAATGCAATTGAGCACATTCCTGGTAAAGTTTCTAGGGCGTTCATGATTAGTGGTTTCCAAAACCTCAGTGCACCAGTCCTAAAAGCATTGGGAAACCAGAAACTGCTTTAATAAGAAATCAAAGAGACTGTGTATCTCAGTGTGAGATACAGATTGTACAGCTTACTGAGGAGCTGGAGAACTTGGATGCAGGTAATCACGTTAGGGTTTGGGTATGTCCTGATGCTTGGCTTGATGGGTAGGGGTCATCAGTCTGACTCTTCAGTGAGACCTCAAGAAAGAATCTCATGTACAGGGAATATCCTATCCTAGGGATGTCCCTCCTGTCTTTCATGAGCTCCAACAGGCAATGCTCTCGACAATACCTGAGGTTGCAGAGAAACTGTAGTGTTACTGAGAACATCTGTTTTTCTTTGATTTGTTGCATATCGTTGAAATAAATGCTAAGCAGTATTATTATTAACCTTTAGAAATGTTTTCCCTGCTCCCCCAAATTCTACCAATCTGGCTGTTCTTTTTCATTTCCTGCTAGGAAGAATAGCTTTTAATAAAAACAAAAAAATCCTAAACCAAAGAAATTAATTATTGTTCCACAGATGTCTTCTGCCTGCAAGAGAAGGCGAGAATTTAAAGGGACAAAATTGTAGCTAGATTTTCTGTTAACTCTTGGCAAATCTCAGTAAAGATAAGATAATGTAAATGAGACTAGAGGAAACTGTGCTTATCAAAAAGCTGCACTAGTGTTTCAGTGTGCATGTGGAGATGGTGGAGCAATGGGCGTGTGAAAGCTCAACCCAGACAGCTCTGAATCATTTCTGAACCAATGAGATCTGAGGTATATAGTCATGCTGACAGACAAGCATGAAGAATTCTCAAAACTTGTGGAAGTTATGAGACACTATTTGGGTTTTTTTAATACCTCACCCTTCTGGAAGATGCTGCTCCCCAAGTCCAGTAGCGCTGTTGCACTTTTCTTTCTGTTCTCAGTGTGTTTTGGAGTAGCCTTGAAATTTTCTGCAACCTTTTTGCCTGCCTTTCTGTGTTCACCATCCGTCCTGTCAGAAGTCTTCCTTGGGCCATGTCACTGTGTGCCTGTACTGTCTTCTCACTTTTCTTTTGCAGCTTTTTCTGTAGCAAATTTTCCATAATTCAAGTGTTTGCTGATTATGGTGCAAGCTCTCCAGGCAGATGTCTAGTTTGTGCAAAGCCACACATTACATCACCACATACTGTTAAAAGTGTTGAGGCTAACGTGCCTAACTGGTGGAAGTTCCTGCTGGGCTGTCTTGGTGGATTTTTAGTGCAGGGATGATTTGAATCTGAAAGCTGATCAAACCCAGAATGTGCAATAAGACCACTGAGTGTGGATTGTGTAGATTATACCATTTATACTTTTTCCCTTGGCTCGTTGATATTTTTTTCTTCCTCCTTCTTCCATCTCTTCTTTATCTCATCACACAGTGGCTTTCCTCCATTTCCTTGTGAGTTCAGGGGTTTTTATTCTTATCTCTTTGGCTTTTCCCTGCAGTCAGCATTCTGGAGCTGGCAAGTCTGAAAGTATAAGATATTAAATGGGAGTCCAATGAACACGATTCGGTTACTTTAACTCTGTGGAGAGCAAATATGAAAGCTGGATGAAACCTTAGGTTGATTGAGAAGTTTGATAAGTTAAAAGGTAGGGACATGCACCTGAGTCCACTGCACAGTGACACTTTGAAAACTGCCATAGTCAGTGCCTATCTTTGATCTTTTTATTTGAAAGTAGCACCAGTGTGTAAGATCTTTTTCTTTTGATCGTCCCCTGGAGGCACTTTTGTCCCAACTATCTGCTGCATATCCCTTTTCTGCAGCAGATGAACATTGACTGCATAGCGCTTGCCAGCTCTGCCAGACCTCCGCGGGCTGGAGTAATTGCTGGCCACCGTGTTCATTCTTGTAGTAGCAGACTGATATGATTTCAGATTGTAGATGATGAAAGCCCAGTGTGGGAACCCCATTGTGCCACCTACTCTTACTTTGCTGTTCGCTCTCCTCCCTTGGGTGTGACTCTGTTTTGGGTTTTTTCTTTCTCTGTGAACTACTGTTTCTTTGCTGACATTTCCCACAACGGAAGTTTTGATTAATGCCGGGTGCACACTAGAGCTTCTGAAATTCATTGCTTTATTCCCTCACTGCAGATCAACAAATACTTATGTTTTATTTCCAGTGCTTTGCCTTACATCACAAAAAAGTTCAATGTCCTTCCTTTAATACTGTTCTGTATTTAAGTTTGTGTAACTTCAGGACATCAGGCTGTTGTTTATTTCTTTAGTACAGTGAGTGTCTGTGCATTGTACAGTCTCTTCCTAAGTGGTCCTGCTGACTGCAATCTAATACAAGTGGAAGAGGCAGAAACAACTCTTATACGCCTTAAATTTTGGTCTCGAAGTTTTTTTTTTTTGAAGCTTTAGAGTACCTTTGGCAATTCCTAAGGCCAACTCCTGAAATACGTTGGAGTGAATGAACAGAAGGTTTGGACCTTAAGTCTCAAACCTAAATTGAGGCCACCAAAAGGAGAGTGTTGGACCTCACTCAACAGCTGGTTCTTCCTCTCTTCTCCTTCTGTTGGGAAGGGCATAGTGCCTTTGAAAAGGCTGCATTCTTCTCATTCTTGGATCCAATGGGCATAGGTGGGCGTGTGGAGTGGGGCTCTAAAGGGGACAGGGCATGGATGAATACTGTAACTTTACAATACAGGACATACAGTAAATGCCTTTGTACACAGTCCTGCCTTTGTTTACACCATAGTGAAATGAACATAAAATGCATTTGGTCCTTTTAATCGTGTGTTGCTTGTACAGTATGCTACACTGTTGTGTTTTGGAGTCTTTCAGTCTGGTATCTTACTCACTTGCAAATTGAAGAGTTTTAAATATGGATATATATGTTAGACCTGGAAGTGGTCCCATGCAAAATGTAATGAAGCTGGGTTGCTCTGACCTCTGAGCTCTAACATGTGTTTGTTTTGGCTCTCTCACAAAAACCTGCAGTGTACAAATTGGCACTTGTAAAATTGTTCAGATAAATCAAAATTGGTTCAGGAAGAAAAAAGTTTCAAATTGTTTCTTTTGGGATTCTCTGCCATGCTATTTTTGATGCGTGTTTTCAGAGGAGTGTTTTTGTGGAAGCAGGCAGTTTGTTGCTTGAAGAAAACTGAAATAATCTAGGAAGTCAGGCTGGCTGAATTTAGATCTCGAGCAATGCCAAAACTAATATAGCCTGTAACTAAGTGAGAGTGACTTTGCACAGTGCATGTCAGTCACCCGCAGCGTTGTCTTACATTGTCGTAGGAGCCTTTCAAAAAGGCAAACACAAACAAAACCCCAGAAAACGCGGTAGCTGCTGACATCCACTGGAGCTGCAGCTCCAGCCTCCTGCACCCGGCGCTGGGGGCCGGGCTGGGGGGCCCTCTCCCGGCTGCTGGGGAAACCTGCCTTTGGGAAGGACGGGAGAACAGGCTGTTGTCGTTTTAATTTTCCACCGTAAGCCGCGCTGATCGTGTTTCCAGGTGTGTTCTGACCTCTGATAGCTGAGTGTGAATCCTAGGTGCCCATGGAAAGCTCGAACCCCTTACTTGAAACCACAATAAACTTACTGGCTTCAGCATCGTTGCACGTAGGACTGTGTTAACTTGGTGCTCCTGGGACCCTTAACGTTTTAGCAGAGCTTAGGTTTTTAAGAGACTTCATACTGCTTGATTCCAGGGATCCCAGAGGCAGCAACTGCAGTGGCCCCCCGCTTGACTCTTTGCACTGCTAAATGAATCCAGAACAAATGAAGCTCTGAAAATAAGAAAAATTTGACACCTGGGCTCCAGGAAACATTTGTGGATTTTGATGAGGAGCAGTAGAGGGGAAGGAAAAACCTATGGTTCAACATAGTTAAATATATGGTGTGCTAAGTATGAATAAATTGTGAGTATTTTAGACAAGTTCATATACTCTATGGCTGGCTCAAGTACAAAGGAAAAGACAACAGCTACAATATGAGTTCCTCAAAGGGTTACCTGGAGGCTGATGTCCAGGGCTGCTGCTGGTGCATGGCAGCGGTCAACTTTCACCATTTATACAAGCAGCCTTTTATTTTTACATGTAATTCTTTTTAAAAAAGAGAATTTGTGTCAGTGATTTCAAGTTAAGATGTTTTGTCTCCTGATAGCCTTACTTTGTAGTCTGATTCCTTTCCTTGTTGTTCATAAATGATTCATTTATGTAAGGGAATCCTTCAATAAACTGAAGTTAAAAGTTCCTCTTTAAATGCACCAAGCCCAGTTCATGGCCATTATAAGGTGGACAAATTGCATGAGGCTGACTTGTGCACACTCCCTCTGTTGTAATGCAAAGTAATTTAGTAATTTCTTGAACTATTGAAGTTCTGTCACTTCTTTATTCCAGCTTAGTACCATTACAGCAACATCTTAGCTCTGAGTTTGGGGAGGGAGTTTCTTCATGGAAATTTTCACGGACAGGGTCATTGGACACTGGAACAGGCTGCCCACTGAGGTGGTTGAGTCACCTTCCCTGGAGGTATTTAAAGACAGATGAGTGGATGAGGTGCTGAGGGGCGGGCATGGTTTAGTGGTTGATAGGAATGGTTGGATTCGATCCTGGGGGTCTTCCAACCTTGTGATTCTGTGATTCCCGGCCTGTAAACTCCATCCAAGTGAATGAGCCTTTCACTTGAAAGAAGAGTCTGAAATCTGGTCCTGACTGCTAGTGACTAAAAGTCACTATTATCTGGCTTAATGTGAGCCAAGTAAAATGAATTGAGAGCATTCAGGTAGGTGTGCAGCTGCTGTAAGTGCTGTTTTTTCACCTCCGGTGGCTCTAGCTGGTCTGTTAACATGGACACGGCCCCAAAGTCTGTCAGGGCACTGTGGGAGTGAACTCGCCTTTTGTGGTTAGTAGAGAAAGTAAGTATCTGTTATTCTGCCTGCTGCCAGCACTGCTTTCTTTCAAAAACAAGACAACAACCTACGCAATGCAGTTGCACTCACCACTTACGAAATGTGACAGTGAATTGAGTGTTTGCTGTCTTGTAGGTGTTGTTCTTTAGGGTGCATTTGGATTTGAATGGAAATCTGAAGGCAAGGTTTACAAAAAAACATTCTTTCTTTTGTTTTGGTAAGAAAAGCACCATGCAATCCACTGCTGCAATCACCTTAATGTTAAATTGTAGGGAGTATGTATTAATGATTACACCTTGAAATTTAGCAGATCTGTGTCTTTACGTGTGGCTTTTGTTGCATTCCTCATGGCAGTCGTTTTGCGATTCACAGTTACTGATGGCAAACATTCAGGGTTTTACTGTAGGCTTAGCCCTGTCCCTGTGCAGTTTGTATTGCTCTTCTCTTCCTGTACAATAGCTCCCTCTGCTTGAAAACTGCAGTGAAATTATAACTCATATTTCGTATTTGCCTGATCAGTGGTTTTTATATGGCCCCCTTTTTTAAGTTTTCTGCTGCTGCTGGGCTTCATAAAGCGATTATAGTACCTGGCTTACGCTTGTGCATGTTGAAAAATAGCAGTGATAGCCGTGTTGTTCTCAAAACTTTCCTGCCTAGAAACTGTGTGTGTTTGCAGGAACTCTACGTTTTAGCATGAGGCTTGGAGATGTTTGGAATACTTTTTCAGATAAATTATCTTCTACCAAAACATGATAATTTATTGAAGCCCAGATGTTTTCTTTTCTGTGAAAACTGAAGTTGAAACAGGACTGTTTCTCAGCCAAAAATGTGGTCATTAGGTTACTGACTGTGAATGAATAGCAAGATTCTGATCTGGAACCTGGTTCTGATCTGGAACCTGAAAAAGAGCAGCTTTGGTCACACAGAGCAGGGACTTGAACCTGGTTCTCCCACATTCTCAGCCAGCACCATAATTACTGGGCCAGTCGTTCCCTTGCAAATTTTCGTCAGCTTATCTGCATCCATAAGGACGAGTGCTGGTTTTGTTCCGTCCGTTTTTTATTAGCTTAGCTAAGCCAGCAAAAGTCATATTATAAAAGATATTGCATCAGCAAAGGTGTAGTTTTGCTGAGAGAGCGTTCACCCATTTAGGGAACCGGCACAAACCTTGCTTGCCATGGCAAGATGAGCCCATGATAGAAAACTTGCTGGGTTGGTTGTATTAGCAAAGCCTTCCTAATGTGAACAGTGCCTTACTTGCTTGAAAATGGCTGTCTCAACATGATCCTGATTTTGCAAAGAAGTCCAAAAGGCTATTTTTTATTTTGCATTGGAGCGAACCCAAAATTTAAAAAAAGATCTCAAAATTCTGTGTCGAACAGAGTGTTTGTTCTGGCATCAGCTGCCATCAGGATGGTTAGGCATGTAGTTTTGTCGGCAAGGGCAGGCAAAGCCACTCAAAGGGCAGCAGTAACTTTACATTTTCAAAATTCAATGCACTTTAAGCAAAACTTCTTTTTTACATCATGAAATCCTTTGGATTCTTCTTCTGGAGTTCCTGCATTTGGATTTGTTTTGTTTCTAAAAATTACCAAAGTGTAAGCGGAATGTGGATAGCTCGCAATTTGAAACAAATGAAAGCCTTTCCTTTCGCATTGTGTGAGGCAGGTTTGAGCATCAACAGCCAGACAGCCCAAGCATGTTGGCATGCGTTCAGTAGGCAGAGAACCATTGCACAGTAGAGGGAGGTTGCTGGACTTGATTATCAAGACATGATACTCGCATGGAAGCCTCTTCTGTACAATGCAGATAGCCAGTGTCTGGGAAGATTATAAAATCGCAGGATTAAGCGGTATAACAGGAGAGGACTATTAGTAATAGGTACTGAATTCAGCTTCAGCATGGTTCTTCCTGCTGAACTGTTAGTTTCATTCTCCAATTTCAGCCAATTACAGACATTACATTCATTGCATCATTTATTTGCACATACTGTAAAAAATATACTTACTTGGAAAAGCAATGTATGATTGTATAAAAAGTTAAAAAAGCATTTCTGTTTTCAAATTAATGCTGAAGTGCTGAATTCATGGTGGTCTTTCTGATTTGAATTTTGTTTGGGGTTTTGGGGGTTTTTTTGTTTGTTTGTTTGTTTGTTTTTTTAGTCCCTTCTGTGCCCTGAATAAGATGCAAGTCCTGAGGGAAAAATAGTATATGATTATGCATTTCAGGACCTGGTGCATACAAGGAGTGTTTTGAACTTTATGAGCCCTATGCAAGGGGAAGAAAGGCTAATTCTAATCTTAAAAAAAAGCAGCAAGGAAACAAAAAAACCCCTACTCCTTAAATTTGTGTTGTGTCTCTTTCTGCCTCTGTATAATAAATTATGGTCCTTTTATTGGACTGGGGGTGAATTTTTAAATGGCTGAATGCTTGATAGAAATGGTACATGACACAACACAAAGGCTAATGGTGGAAAAAAAATTAAGTGGATATCTTTGCATCAGTTTACAACCACTCCAGTGTGTATAATATTTTCTACTTCACATTCCTCTGTACTCACCACTATAGTGTTACTTGTCTTCAGCAATAAGAGAATTACTTTTCTGTTGCTGTCCCCTCTATTCTCTGTTAAGGAAGCTTTGTGGGTGGAGAAAATGTCTTTCGTAAGTTGCCATGCAGGTTTGACAAAGCAGGAACACTGCAGTAATACAGCAAAAGTGTACTGCTATTTCTTCAGTGGTTTGGGTTTGCTTTTTAATTTTAATTTAATAATATTTTAAACTGAATTTCTAATGTTGCAATGATTTCTTTTAACAGCAATTTTGCTGCCAAGAAGCCCTCAAATAGCATGCAGAAGGGTTATTTTATGTAACATTAGCACATAACAGACTGGATGGAGGCTTGTGGAAAAATGCCAGTGTTGTTTTCTATTTGCAGGTTGCACTGTCCATTTGTTTCTATGTGTGTAAAAGAAGGGCAAGCAGGGCATCAGTCAGCTTTCAGATCTTAAAATTTCTTAATGGATTAGGCAAGTGATGGACTATCTTCCTACTGCAAACCTTTCTTTTTGTAACCTGTCAGCCTTGGCAGTGTTAGCAGGCAGTCCTTTTGAACATCTCGGCAAACTGAAGTTCTGTAGCATTAGAAGATGAGCAAGCTTAAATGCTCTTTATGTACTCCAAATAAACATCATCTTTCAGGAGGCTTTGTCTTTGTCTTTTTTTTCTTTGTTTTTTTTTTTTTTTTTCTTTCTTCAGGATCCCTTAGATCCAACAAGAACAGCCATTGTGATCAGCTCGTTGGTGGCAGGTGGGGTAGCCGAACATGGGGGTGAGCTTTCACCAGGTGACCGCTTGGTTTTTGTAAATGAGAAATCCTTGGACAGCACCACTTTAGCAGAGGCAGTGGAAGTACTGAAATCTGTGCCCCCAGGTACAGTTTCTCTTGGAATCTGCAAACCTTTGTTGGTAAGGACTGATTTTAAATTTGCCCTGTTTGATTCTGTGATGTGTGTGGACTGGGTTGCAGTATTTGGGGTGGAGTGGAAATTCAGGGTAGAAATATTTATGCACATGTAAAGCAACTAAGTTTCTATGCATACATCTTGACGTGTCCAGTAATTCTGGATAGACGGTGGATGAGCAACTTGATGTCCAAATGGTCTGACTGGAAAATTGGTATTCTCAATTTCCTCCTGAAAGAATAGCCACATGATATTGGAAGACACGTCTGCGCAAACATATGCACACTGACTCTATGTATAGATGTAACGTGGTTCAAGCAGTTCAGCAAACAAAATACGTGCTGAAGTCCATTTCACTCTAAGACACTGCTAAGTGCTAGCTTGAGCTCCACTACATCAAAGAAACTTAATCTGTTTGAAGTCAAGACTGTAAATTCAAGTAGTATTTCCTTTTTCTAGAGCCAGGGCTTTGGAACAGACAGTAGTTTACTTGAGAACACTGCAGTATTGTTCATCAAGGGCACCCAGGCAAAAATTAATTAAAGTAAAGCACCGTCTAATAGAAAGTGGTTGTAATTCAAACTGGTAGAGGAGTGGTGAAAAAGGAATGTGGAAGGCTGTTAAATATATTCTTACCTTTTCTAAATAGTGATATTATGTTGTTCCTAGCCCTGTAATTCATCCATCTTTCCTACACATCTCTATTTTTTTACTGTATCCGTACTAACATCTTGAAAGAATAAAAGCTGTTGTCTTCATCTTCTCTACTTATGACTTCCCTTTTTTTATAATTCTGTAACTTTTCCCCATTTAGTATCTTTTCTAATGGATAGTTCTCTCTTTTAGGTTATTGAAAAATGTGAGGTGTTTTTTTTGTTTGTTTTCCTGACTCATCATTTTGATTGCCTTTCTTAGGGAGAAAGCAGAGAGGAGAGCAACATGCACAGTGTGGATTCCAGCAACATTAAAACCAGCCCTGGTTCTCCAGAACCAGTAGATAATATTAATTTCTCAATAATACTTGAAGCACCACAGGTATTTGGTTACTCTTTTGGTTCAGCTTAAGTTTACATGGGCAGGAAATGATGTTTTAAAGTTAAAAAACACTGTGTCCTTCAGATAAGCCTCAATTATTGGATAGACTTCAGGCTGGATTCCCCCTGAAAAAGGCTCTAACAGATAACTGTATCCTAATTGTATTGTGAACAGTAAGCATATGCATGGCACTTAGCAATGCAGTTCCCAGGCTGCCTTGTCAAATTTACTGCCATTAAAATCCCTTGGGTTACCTTTGATATGAAATATGAATGCTGCATTATTAGTAGCCATAAGTAGTTGGTTCGGGTTTGCAAAGGAGGTAAGGTATGAAAGCAGAACACTTTCTATTATAATGAAGCAAAACAAAAAAGTGGTCCGGTGTATAAGGCAAGCTTAAAATCTGTTCCTAGATTTCCTCTGTGGTGTTGAGTGACTTCTTTACTCTTTTCCTCAGTCCTCTTTCTTATATTCTGAGAAATAATTCTGTTTGTTGTGGGAGGATGAAACACTAAAGACAGTGAGAAACTGAGATACCAGGGTAACAGGCAATAGTATTGCAAAACTGACCTGTGTAGAGTTAGAGTGTACATATTTTTGAATTTTCATTTGTTCTCCAGAGCTTTGCAAAATTTGAATTAATTCACATTGGTAGATGCATTCTTTTTAGACCTAAAAAGACAATGCATAAAGGATCATATGGAACTGTAACACAGTAATAAAAACAATTTCTAGATTTTCTTGTTGCTAAACATGTCTACATGTCTCTGGGTGCAATGTGTCTTTAATACTGAAATGGCATGTCAGAACCACCAAAAGGAGCAGTATTATGAGGTATATGTAGGTATACAATGTAGAGATTAGCTTGGATATGATATTTATTGATTTTTGTTATGTAAAATGGAGTTTGTTTTTTTCTGAGTACATAGGAAGGGTTCCTGGCAGAGCAATTAGTCCTCTGCTCTGCCAGCTCAGATTGTTTCTCTGCTTCTCCTAAATAAAACCAATGTTATTAAATATTTTTAAATAAAATATTTTTTCTTAAAGTCCTGCTGAACATAGAAACTGGAATGATCAATTTGTACAAAATACATACAGTGATATTTGCATGTATTTGGGGGGGTTGTATGTATGACAGCATTGATAGTAGCTCTGAACTGAGGCGTAAAATTTTCATCCGTTTGTTGTCTTACCTGCTTATACAAGAGCCAAGTGGTGTGTCATTGTGGTTTCCATTCCTGTGCACTAGCATTGTGCTGACAAAGCCAAGTTTAAAAAAAAAGAACTTGAAGATATTATGTGCCACACCAGCAGACCTTACTGTCATGTTTGCAGTATTCCCTGTCCTTTGGTAGCGTCTGCTACTGCAGTGCAGCAACCTGTGAGTATATACACCTAAATGTTGTATCAGGAGACGATAATACAATTATTGTGTGGTTTCTCAGCTAAATCCACTGGTTTGTGTAGTGACAGAGGTGGTGCCTCTTACAGAAGTGTTTGGAGAATGATACTGCAGAACTGAATGAAATGAAGTGAAAATGGAGAGAACTGGAATCCCTTCAGCCTCTGAGTATTTTTTGAGATTGAGGTACACAGGTCAAGTAGATCACAGAAACATTTGATGCTTAGGAAAGTGGTTGTAGTTTCTAGAGTGCTAATGTTCTATTTTCCTGTCAGCTGGTGTTATGGCATTGTTTCCTTATGTTCTTGCCTGACTCTTGTTTTCTCTCCTGCCTCCCATTTGAACTATGTTAACGTTTTGGCAGTGCCTGGATTTTTCTTCTGCATTTGTAGGACAGGAAGCGGAAGGAAAAAGGTTTTGATTGAGGACCCCTGACTCTGTATCTTGGTTTCAGTGTTTTAGGAGGTCTCAGGTTGGATACATGTATATAGTAGCTGTCAAGAAAGGAAAGGAAAAGTTTTCTGTGTGTGGCAAGCTTTCTTTTTTCATTGCAAGGTGTAAAATTTCAGAGATACCTGTGCGGACTCACTCAGTGAGCTGATACATAGCACCCCATTCAATTTAGAAGAAGCACGAAACATTGGAAACTGGGAAGGCATGCAACAAATCCCAGAAAGAAGCCTGTTCAACAAGATATTTCAGAGTGGGTTTTAATACTATTGGATTTTTTGGGCTGCTTTGTTGTTTTGTTTGTGGCTTGAAATCAGTAGAAAGCTGAACACTCCTCTTCAAAACAGTAAAGGTATTGAATAATGAGCAGTCAGTTTAGTTTGTTGTCTTTTGAGGTTTTTTTAGTGTAAGGGCCATCCATTTCTGCTGTCCCTCAGGTTAAAATATTCTATTAACTATCTAAGGGAGAGACAAATAAGAGTGGCTTTTTGATTTGTGTTTTTTATTGCTGATGCTATTGCATAAGCAAACTCTCAAGAAATGTTAGAAACGACCATGCATGCATAGAACAATAGCACATAAGTCTAGAGCACAAAGATATATGCCAGCTGGATTTATATGCACTTTTTACTATAGTTTTTTAGTGTTATTTAATAATTCCCCTTCCCTAACTTCAGTCCAGGTTGGTTATTCCAAATGGTTAGGTACTCAGCGTACCTATCTGTGCAACTTATTTTTTTTAACTATAAAGACATTTAAGATTGCAATGCCTACTTTTAGAGTTGTAATTCAGAGTGTACATTTTCTTTTAGAAAAATGCAAGAGGTAGGAGATTTTCACATTAAAAACAGGGTGTACTTTTAATATAGGCCTAACATAAAACATAATTTCAAAAGAGTTAGCAAGAAACATAATGTAAAATATATATTCCTGTAATGTTTTATGCAGGGTTTCAGGGATGAGACTCCTTTTAAAGAAGAACTTGTTGATGAACCAATTTTGGACTTGGGAAGGTCATTTCAGCTGTCTCATAATGACAATGAGTATGAGAAGGAGACCTGGGAGATGCATGAATTTCTGAAACCCAGAACAGAAGAAATGGGTGGAGAACGGGAAATGCTAGTGGATGATGAGTATGAAGAAAATTCAGACTTCCTGCAATACAGTGCATCATGTGGACAGAAGACAACTTCCGAGAGGAACCTCTATACAGAAAGATGGATGAAGCAACTCGAGACTACTGAAATACAAGACTTAAGATCCAAGGTTAACTTAAGTCCAAAACGTTCACTGGAATATCAGTTCAATAAAGATCAAATGGTAAGGAATGCTGTGTTTGTCTTGGTGCTATACTTTGACCATGGAACCCATATCTCAAGGCAAATTCCAAAACAAAACTCTGTAGGAAGTCTTTCTAGTGTTTTAAATATTTGATGAGATCTGGGCACCTCCAACAAACCCCAGTCTATCCTTTTGTACATTTGGGGAGGTTGTTTTGGTTACTTAGTGTCTATATATTTAACTACTGGAATGAGATACATGCTGTGGTTGGTGTATTTACAGGCTTGAGTTATCTTTCACATGTCTGATTTGCAGGCTCACAGGTTTTTTGCAAGCTGTCTTAATATGGTGCACATCAGTAATAGGTGTTTTAAAGACCAAGGGCTTCAGCAGAAACATCAGTGAAAGGAGCTTCCTCTTTTCCCCAGTATTTTTGATCCAAATTGGTTCCTTGAGCAAGATGATAGTGCAGTTAAGTGAAAGATGATGTGGTGGAAGTGATTGTCACAAGCATAGTGGTGGGTGAAGAAATAGGAGGAGACAGAGCTTCAGGTAAATTGCAAAACTCTTTATTTATAAAGCCTCCTCAAGTATTCTGAGAATTATTCTTTTCCATCTGAGTCTTCATTCATTCACTTGCCAAACAAAAAAATAAAGTATCAGCCTACCGTGCACCAACTTCTGAGATGTATGATTTTCTGTGAAAATAATGAAGTGGAAAAGGATTTAAAATTGCAGCCACAGAGAATTTCAGGTTTTATTTTGCTTGCCTCTCTAGTGCTATGTACATAAACAAGCTAAGATGCAACTCCTAGTGACAGTTTTATACTGGAGTGCACAGTCCTTATAATGCATAAGTTTATACATTTGTCACTTAAAACCAACAAATAAGTGAGAGTGAAGAACTTCTCTGGATTACAAGCAAGTAGAAAGACACAGTTTCTTTATATTGTAATTGCACGTAACGTTTTTCATGCCTCTTCTTAACATAGTGCGTAAACAAGCAGTTAGTATTTCATAGCTATCTGAATAAATATTAATGTAGTTGAGAAAATGTGCATGTCTGCTGTAAAAATCAATGTTTGTGTCAAGTACCCCTGTACAAATTGATACCATTGTTTTCTAACTTTAATTACTTTCTTTCTCCTTTGTGAAGTGTGAAGAAAATGCTAGTATAAGTTCACAATCTCCTGTAATCACAGCGCACAGTGGCTACCAGACAGACATATTTGACACTGAAACTACCCAGTCAGGAGCAAAAACCAAGATGGATTTAGGTTTGTAAGAAGTTTTTTCTTTATCTTTTAGTTTCCTATTTACAAATTTAAATTTTATACTAAACCATGACTTCTTTCAAAGTATAAAATATTCAAATGAAGGCTTATATAGTTGAAATATTCAAATTCTGTAGGCTCAAGACAAGCCTGGCTTTAAAAATGTTTCAGCTTCATGATCTTGCTTCCTCCTCCAAATCTTTATCTACAGTTGTCTCAAGTGATAGTGAAAGTTCCTGCAGCTTTGTCCTGCCTGTGGAGAAACACTTTCTTCTGTGTAGCTATGTCACCAGTAGGACTCCACACATAAGTACAGTACCAAAGCTCATGCCTGCAGTTTCTGTCAGAACTTTGTCTCAGTCCCTTTTGATTGCCAATTTTACAAATCTTTACACTTTAAAAGGAAAAAAAAGTTACAAACTCTGGAGGTAGCCTCAACCAAAATTTGCCAGTGAACTCTATGGCAGATAATTGCCCCAATATCTTGGTTTTGTAATCTGTGCTCAGAAGCAAATTTTCTCCTTGTCAGATGGCCAGAGATGGGTGGTTAAAATTTGGTAGATCATCAGGGAAATAAATTTATCTACCTGCCCAAGATAGCACTCACTGGTTGGGAGAAAGGAGGTTGGGTTGTTTCCTTTCTATGTCACCTTCATCTTGTACAGAAGAGACTGTATAGGCTACAGTGGAAGACTGGTGACTCTTGCAAGGAGCTCTGGTGGTCTAATTAATGCTGATACTTATGTCACCAAAATGACATCAGTCTTCCACAGCAAACCCCACATAGGTTCTGGGCTGAAAGATGAATCCACTGTTTCTAATCATGTGGTTTTGTGAGGAGTATCTCTTGTCTAAATTGTATCTTAGTGCATCTCAGTTCCATGAAGATTTGGTGTTTCCTCTTATTACTTGACTGCATGTACATCAGAAACAAGATGCCTTAAAGAAGTATTTAGTGTGGTATAAATTTCGTTGAAGAATAGATTTTCCATATGTCTGTGCCTCTTCATCATCATACCATGTCCACATTTGGAACGCGATGAGCTAAGGGGTTGTTTCCAAGGGTGATAACTGGTAGGTGTAGGAATAGAGGAAGAAAAAGCTCACTGCTATACCTTTTCTTCTTCAGGTACAAAGCTTCAAAATGGCTCTAAAGGACCTGGGCTTGCTGTTGATCTGGAAGCTATTGAAAAGGAAGAACTAAAAAGGGAGGATTATGTTCTTTCCAAGAACCAGGAATCCAGGAGACTTACCACCTTAGCTCAATCTAGATCAGTATTGTGCAGGTACAGAGAAAACTTCAGTTTTCAGATAATTTTCAATTAATACTCCTAATTTTCCTCTTGCTTTGCTTAGCTGACAAATCATCAAAATCTGTGTGAAATGGTAAAATGTGCTTAGACAGCCAGTTTTATGATTTTTGCCCAAGAAGCTGAATTTTGCCTTACAACCTTGTTGAATCTCCCCACGTTTGCTCTCCTGAGTATTGGGACAGAAAAAGTGTGAATGTCTGTGCCATCTAGTTCACCTTCCACAATGAGGGGAGTAAGGATGTGGCCTTGAGGAGAGGGACATGGCCTTTACCAGCAGCATTGATCATTACTGCTTAAGGAGTCCCTTGGTTTTCCCCTTTCCTTTGTTCTTTCCCCCTCTTCCTTTCTGGAAGAGCAGTTCAGCCATGGCCCTCAGGCCTGTGCAGGAAAATTCAGTCTTGTCAGTGCTGCTGAGAAACCTTGAGGTAGCATTGGTCATAGATATTTGCTATACCTATCAAGGTACTCCCCCCACCAGTTTTGGGTGCCCTTGTAGTGGATCTTCTCTTGGACCCTATTGATTCAAATCCTCAGTACTTCCCTAATTCATCTATAACCTTCCCTCAGAGGGAAAGCAGCTCAACAATAAGGTGAGGGGATTATATCTCCAGTACAACATCCTACTTCCTTTTTGTAGCTTAGGAGTAGTACTTACAGCTCTCAGGATCTACAGAAAATGTGTGCAAGGTTGTATTGTTTCAGCCATTCTGTGGGGTCCTGCAACTCCATACATCCATTCCTATTCTATGAATAGGTGAGTCACGTATCGTTTAAAAGTTTAGTTAACACCCTCTTCTGGCTGTTCTGGGATGTTTAATAAACACACAGGTTCTTTTCTCCCACTTGCATCGTGATAGTCTTTCTGGTCAGCTAGATGGTTTTATCATGTTTATATCCCTCTAGAAGAATCGCAGCATATTCATCAGAAAGTAAATGTTAATTGCTTAGATAGTCATTTTGAATGAGTAAATGCAGCGCAGATTTGTATATCACAAAGCAGCTTATAAGTTTGGTCTGTCCATCATGTTTATTTCTGGAGCATTCCTTAAGTGCATTTGAACCTAAATACAAAAATTCCTGTCTGGTCTGTTGACTTCACACATTTGGTTTAAACTGGACGGCGTGAGAAGGCATTGCTGTCTCCCTGCCAGATACAAACTATGCAAGGAATTGTGACCTGGCAAGGGGTGATGCCTTTTTAATTTTTTTTATTCCTTCGCTCCCTCTGACCCCAATTAGTGAATTACCTGAGAGAGAAGAAGGAGAAGGAGAAGAAACTCCAAACTTCAGCCACTGGGGACCACCAAGGACGTACGTTCATATGATTACTTTTCTTCCCATTTACCTTATGTCTATTTTCTGTGAGCCCAATTAGTTCTTGTGATTTTTTTTTTTCCCTTCTTCTGCCAATAACTTTAAGATACTTGTGTACCTTGGGCTTTCTTAGATGCAGTAAACTTTTAACAGATGTTCAGCAGAATTATGCCTTCTATTTATACAGCTGACTTGGGAAAGCTTGTGGGGTTTACGTTGTGGATGACCTACAAGTTCTTGCTCATTTAGTAACTATTAGGTGTGAACAATGCACATAGTACTGCTATCTCCTTTTCCATGGGTTCTCCGCTAAACTTAGTGGCAGAATTCCAAATTGCTAAGCCAAGTTTTAGCCATGTTCTAGTTGTATTGTTAACATTTCCAGATGAATTGTTTTATAGTCCTAACTAAAATATGATCAAAAAAATTCTGCTTAAGCTGATTGATATGCAGCTGATGCTTTGTTTTATTATTTGACTGGGATGCCACTTGCAGTATTTGCCACTTCCAGACAGTTTGCTCCAGCTGAAAGAGGATGAATGTTTACTTGAGTTTTACTCTTGCTAGTTTTACTCTTGACTTCTTCTGAAATGGAAGCTTATTGGAAGGGCACCAGGCGTGGGTTGGCAGTAGAATTGTGTTCTTTTTGTTGGATGAGTTCTACGCAGGGTAAGAAGTTGCCTCTGTTGAGGGCATTCTTAGGCTTCTGGCTTTTTCCCTCTACTCTGTTAAATCCGCTTGAAAGACCAGAAGCTTGCATTTATATAAGGCTTTGCATTTGTAATTTAAAAAACTGTTTCAAGCTGTTAAACTACCATATGCATTTTTTCAGCATTGAGATCTTTAGAGACCCTCACGTGTCTCTTGGAATCAGTATTGTTGGTGGACACACTGTTATAAAGCGCCTGAAGAATGGAGAAGAACTTAAAGGAATCTTTATCAAACAAGTTTTGGAAGACAGCCCAGCAGGAAGAACAAGGGCTTTAAAAACTGGAGATAAAATACTTGAGGTAATTGCAGCTAAACCTACATTGTTCCTTTAAGAAGTAGATTGACTCAGACAGGAGAGAAGGACAAAATACCACCACTACTTCATGAAGTATTGTTGCTGCTGTGTTTTGAAACCCAAAAGAAACCCCTGGTGTTGACTTTTCTTTTTCTAAGGTCCAGGTATGGAGCTCTTAGCATTTTCATCTGTATTCAAGGAAATTTAGGCCCTCGGATACAATGAGGAAATGAAAAGCAATTACTGCCACCTTCTCATGTAAATGAATAATAAGTTGCGGCATACCTTTGTAAGCATAAGTTATAATGTATGTAAGAACATAGACTCTTCATAGTAAAATTTAGGATACTATGTTTTGTGTATTAATTTGGAATAGTTAAAAGTCTGATTAATTACTATTTGGGGGGAAAAACCTGATTCCATCAGATGCCATAGGAGAAAGTGCCATTCCTCATCTCATCTCTGGCTCTGTGTTAATTTTTTTGCTAATTTTTCTCAAAATGGATACTTCTGGGTCTAAATTCCCAAGCTGACAGGGCTATTCATGCATGTGTTGCAAATTTGTTTAGTTCACAAGCAGATAAAATCTGAAAGAGTTGTATTATACCTAGTATTATACCAAGTATTCTCTGGCAATGTTATTCTTTGTTTTATCTAGAAAAATTGATTTGGGAAATGTGGCCATCTTTTAAATATTAATACTAAGTAATATACTTTTCATTAAACCCTCATGGAAACATACTTAAAAATCATTTCTCTTGACTGTTTTTGGTACCTTCCTAAGATAACACTAATCTTCTATGAATGTGCATGATCTCTTGTAAAGACTGTACCAAAGACAAGCTGCCTAATAAAAATAAATGTTGTTTGTTAGGTTTCTGGGGTAGACCTTCGAAACGCTACACATGAGGAAGCAGTAGAAGCTATCAAGAATGCAGGAAATCCTGTTGTGTTTGTAGTTCAGGGTTTGTCTAACATACCAAAAGTAAGTTTATTTCTGTTTCTACTCAATAACTTAATAAATATGTAAGATGCATCTTATTTTAAACTTGGCTAAATTCCTTTCAGCAAGTTTGATCAATTTTTGTGTCCATCCTTTCTGACAGAGTTTCTGCTTATAGACCACATGATTGATTATTTGTCTGGCCTGATTTGAAACCTTGTTTCTGCGATGTGAATTGTGTAGGTTTAACTCCATTGACAAGACATTAATTCAGTTCTCCCACCAGTGTAAATGAGTCTGGCCCTGTGTATTTTAATTTGTTCAGGTTCTATAATCTAAAAATATACCTAGTTATCCAAACGAACAAAAATGTCATTAAAATTAGTCCGATTCACACTAGCAGCTCCTTGTAAAATGACCTGAAGTAGTTATTTGAGAGCGAGGTAAATTTCAAGAGATTTGAAGATGAGGAGATGCTTAAGGACAAGGCAAGAAATCTTTTAATCCCTTAGTAAGAAAAGGCATAAAATTGTGCCTTCCTTGAAAAACACACAGAAGAACCAACACTTTTAGTATAATTTGAGAATTTAGTTGGGGATTTTAATGGATTAGTAGATCCGCAGGTGCCTTTTGACAACTGTAGCCAAATTTGGCACAACTATGTCCAGTGTTTTTCTAGAAGTTCAAGGAGTCTTTCAAAATCTGTTAAGACTTTCACCAGCTAAGCTGGGAAGGTACTCAAGCAGTGCTGGCAAAAATGATGGCAAGGGTAACTCAGTTGGTTCCCTTTCTATGTTGGCTTTTTCACAGAAAAGATCCAAAGAAGCTGTCAGGGCATTTTAATGTTCAGCTGATCTCTGAACCTTACTTTCCTAATCATTCTAGAGGCATCAATGGAAAGGCAGATGGCTTGAAAATTGAGTTGCTTTCCTTTGAACTGTAGGCTGTAGGAAATTGGACATTCATAGGTTTCCAGCAGCGCTGTGGAGTCCCAATTCCCATTCCCCAAAATAAGGTGCTGCCAGAGGAGTGGCAGTAATATTGCGTTTTGTGACACAGAAGAAGAGAAGACAGAAAAGTAGCTCATAGTACTTGTTTCCTTTTATATGGCCTGATCTTGTGATGCAACAGAAGGCCCATTGCTTACTCATGTGTTCAGTGCTACTTTGAGCTTAAACTATGTGCCTGCCACTGGCTGCCATCAAAATGCACTAAAAGTTTCCCCTTGGAAGTCTAAAGAACAATAAGGAAGAATATTGTGCAGAGATTAAACATGCTGTGTTTTATAAGGAGTCTGTGTGCATGGACACTGGTCTCTATCTGAATAATTAAGAACTGGCAAACAAGGAGTCCTTACTGAAGTCTGTATCAAGGGTGTACGTCCATGTGGTTGACTTCAGAGAAAAGTTTAATCGAATGAAGAGATAGGGGTAAATATCACACAGTGAACACTGAAAAAGTAGAAAATGTTTGCAGATTTGTGAAAGGATATGATTTAAATTCTGCACTGCAATGCCCTTGTACATGGTGCAAAGTGAAGAGTGCACTGGGCAGTGTTATTATGGTCATTACCTAACTTTTGGATGTTTGATTTGCAGCTCTAGCCTTTCTAACATATGTAAATATGCATTGTTTTTCAGGTGGCTTCTACCGTTCAGCCTAAGGGAATCAAAGTTAGCAAAGATCAGAATGCAGACAAAGAAAATAGGAGTGATAAGGTATTTATTCCATCCAATGTTCTGCCCAAGTTTTACTGACTCAAATGGTACAATAATTATAACTCTGTGACAAGTCCCAATTGAAGTCTGAAATGAAATTTGAAGTGTTTTGTTGAAATATCTTTTTTCATTTGCCAAAATTCTGCCAAATACAAGGTAACTTTCTGACAAATGTTCTATTGGTCTCCCCTGGATGCTGAAACCCTCTACTTACTGCAGTGCCTTGCTGGCATCTTTGTGGAAGTACCTGTTTTGCTCCATGTGGAGGCAAATGGATTCTCTTTGTTAGCAGAAACAGAGAAATCATAGCATGTACACAAATAATATTGCTAATGTGAGGCTGGCTGAAATTCAGTAAAATCATGTTAAACGATAATTAAATCTGCCAAGTCTCCTGTGTTTCCCATTGCTGTGTAAAACAAGGAAATGACCTCGTGATCTGTAGCCGGACAGCTAATTGTGAAGCAATTACCGCACAGTAGCGTCCAAGCAACTTTGCAGCAGATTTAAAAGAAAAAAAAAATCTATTTGATCCAAACTAGTAGATTTGTTTTATTTACTGCAATAAGGGAAAAATTTCATTTCTCATTCTTGGTAAGTTTGCTCCAATGGCCCAGCTGTTTTTTCTGTGGGAACTATGCTGACAAATGAGCATCAGTTAGGTACTTTGAGAGTGTCAGAGCTGAGGAGTAGAGACACTATTAGTGCTAACAATAACTTTAGCCTGTTGCAGTTTAACATGCCAACTACAAATACGATGAACTATTCATTTGATCTCAATCAGTAGTGTGGTGTGTGGTGGATAACCAAGGAGGCCTTGCCTCCAAAAGTTTTTGTAAAATTCCTTTCATATCCTGTCAAATACAGAAGCTCTGAGGCTCAGTTATTCAAAAAACTCAGGAAAGGTGTTGGAGTCATGCTTTCATGCCAGTGGATAATACTTACAATGAGGTAGTTACAATCCTCTTTTCTTGGTTTTGTTATCTATATTTCTAATCTCAAAAGCGCTCATCCTCTTGCAACGTGCTGCCTTTAATCCCTAGGACTCCAGTGTGTTGCATTCTATAGCAATTGGAGGTTAAAGAGGGAGCCTAATCTTTTTTCAAACCTTTTTCATTTATTGGTGCTGTAAACTGGTGGGAGGAATACAGAAGAGCTTCAGTGCATAAATA
Source organism: Clamator glandarius (assembly GCA_033459285.1). Taxonomy (NCBI): domain Eukaryota; kingdom Metazoa; phylum Chordata; class Aves; order Cuculiformes; family Cuculidae; genus Clamator; species Clamator glandarius. The sequence continues at coordinate 70,182 of JAUNZM010000110.1, forward strand.
TGTAGGTCCTTTTTGCCTTTGAACATAAATTCACAAAGCAGTCATACTGTGCTACAGTAGTGGCATCTCTGAGTTGCAAAGAGTTGCTATTAGTGGATTACTAGTCTGCGTCCCTATGGGGAATCAATGGTATTTTTAGTCCTGTCTTCAAAGTGTCATAGAAGAGTTTTGTTTGAAAGCAGCCACATCCAGCTGGAAAATCTGCCTCTTCTTGTGTGATGAAGTATCTTTTCAATACGGAAGGTGTTTTCTCTTATTTGTTGTGTTTATTCTCTGTTGATCTACTTGTATAAAAATGATCACCTGATCTGATTTATATAAAATCACTTAAAACAATTGAACTTCTTGTGGGCAAACCAGATATTAATGTTTTTTTTTTTTTTGGTTGGCTATGTAAACTGTGCCTTTGCCTCTGTGCTGTTAAGAGCTGTGTTACTACAGTAACATGGCATAATGGAGTTACTCCAGCACAATGTACTCATCTGGGCTTTCAGCATGTCAGGAGGGACGAGAGAAGCTTACAGGCACAGTGAGCTGCTGAATAAGCATAGGTATCTCGTGTAATTCACACAGACTTTCCAACAAATGTTTGAGGTCTTAAAAAGCCAAAAGGTCAACACTGAGCCTATGAGTTATTACTAAATTATAGTGATACTGATTTGCCATAGGCAGCTGGAAGTGGGGATACAAGTTTTCTGTCTTTATCTGCTCATTAAGGTAGAATGTGAGTGTTCTCACGCTTCCTGGATCTTCCGGATTTTGCCCACTTCTATCTGTGCTGGTGTCGAGCAGAAAGTGGGAGGCTTATTTGGCGTATTGTATTCTTTGGGGAAATGGCTGTTGTGTTTCCAAATGCTTTTATTATATACTTTTACTACTATCAGATCGTATTAATTTCATTTGTTATTGTTATGATGTCTTCAAGGCAGCCCTTTCCCTTAATGTTTTCTAAATGGATGGGATGATGTATATCTTATCTCACAAAATTTTCTACATAGCTTGCAATGCAGTTTGTTTTAATAGTTAGACTGTTCTATACAAACATAGGCTCAAGATTTTAGAAATGCATACACAGCTTCAGCTTTCATTGTACACAGTGAAAAATTTTATTCTGCATTTGCTATCTTATTTCCCAGCTATAGAAGAAATTAATTACGGGCTTTCTGGTTGCACTAATGGCATATCGTACTTGGTGTTCCCTTTCTAAAGTGCATCCTCCTGTTAGTAGTGGGATATAGTTGAACATAATTTAATGAAATCATGTAGCAAACTAAGGCATGATCCAGTTACTCAGAGCTATAAAAACAGTTGCTTGGACGAATGAGTGCCTGTTTTCGTTAGATTTGGAATCTATTCTTTACGTCTGCTATGCACCGCTATATGCATCATTATAGGAGCTGCCTGTATTTATGTGAGGTAATAGAATTTTATTATAATTCACAATCTGTTTTAAATTTAAGCTAAAATGTACATGAAGTGTTATGCTTAAATATTTGTAAGTGCACTAAGAAGATCAAGTTCTCATTTTGTATTTAAAATTTTGACTTTTGTCACTACCAGATGATTTTGGTTTTGAGTCTCTAAGGCAAAGGGGGTATAATTTAATGTTTATTTTTAACCCTTGATTATTGTTCATACTGCCTTGTCTATGGTGATACGCAAGGATGATCAGCAAGTAAATGCGCATGCACAATTGTATTTTCTTTTTTTTTGATGTTCAGTTTCACTTGTGGTTCTAATTTCTTGCATAAAAAGTCTGCGCTGCAGAATTTTAACATTGTAATTTAATGTTGTATATGTTCACATGTAGTGCAGTAGATATTAAGATTTTTTTTCCTGTGCATGGAGGTTAAAAAGCATGAAACTATTTGTCTTTGAACCATTAGAGAAAATATGGGGCTCCACCTCCAATGAAATTGCCGCCTCCTTATCGAGCACTTGAAAGACTGCATGCAGAGGAAGCTAACGTGGATGAAGAGGAGGATGAGGATGCTTGTGCAGAGAGTGAGTAGTGCCACATTCATTAAGTCAGATTACATTTATGGAACACAGTCAGACTGTGATAAATATATCTGCCTTCTATTGCTTGTGTTATGGGAAGTAGTGCTCAGTGTGGCAACAGCATCTAATCGTCAACTTTGTTCTTACCAAGGACTACTGATTTGGAACTTATTCTTTCCAGCCTATAGCTGTGCTCCTCTGAAGAAATCTAGGAAGGGCTCTGTTTATTTTCAGTCTAAGCAATGTCTAGATGACTTACTTTGCAGTGATGTTGGCAGTGAAAGGCAGATGTTGTGCTTTATCGTTGTAGTTGCTGTAGTGGTTGAGAACCACTGGTGCATAGTTCATGTGCAGAAAAGCCTGCAGTTAATTTCAAACAATGCTGTTCAAGCAAAATATTTTCCTTTAAAAAGAAAAACCTGGTGATTTATTGTTTCAGTACTCTGCTGAAAAAAGGATCCCTTTTTCATGTAGCATCTTTTATGGGAAAGGTTCTGCAATTGTCTGGTTCTGGGCTTTGCAATAAATTATGGTGATTTGCACTCTGTTGCAGTGCAGCTTGTGGGCTTCCATCAGTGTGTCTTAGATTCCAGTGTGCCACTTTGTTAATTACAGCTTTGGATAGATGGAATATTATTATCCATGGCTTACCTTCCAATAAAATATTTAAGAATACTGAAATTGCGGCTAGGAGTCTTAAATTATTTTCTAAAATTAATTACCATTCAGGTTTTTTTCCTCTTTATACTGTTTTGTACCATGTCGGCATAGATGAGACAGGATTGTTGGGATGTGGTTTGGGTTTTTTGTTAGTGATTTTTCTCGTAATATTTTGTCTTGGAGAGGTTTGGGTTTTTTCCCCTGGTTAGGGGCAAGCCAAAACAGAGAGATGCTTTGATAGCTTTAGACCTTGAAGCAGCCATGGTTCCCACTCAGAGTGGAAGCTACTAAATTGAGGCCTGCTGATGCTGGCCAGCTCTTCAGCTGCTCTGGCTAATTTCCTTGGCAATGGTGTGCCGTTGAAGCTGAGGTAAATAATGAATTTGGTTGGTTTGTGTTTTTGAAGGTTGCTTTGTTGGAGACAAGAAGGATTTTAAAATGTTTTTCTTATGGTAACAGTAATGGGGCCACAGGACAAGGGTGTTCAGCTCTGCCTCTGTTGCCTTAAGGGAAAGCTGTGAGTTCTTGCACCAACTGAGATTTTTCCAGAAATTCCCCTTACTGAGTTTGCCATCTCATCTGTTTGGAGTATGCCTCATATTTACCTCAAGAGGTTTCTCAGTAATTTTGTGGGGTGTGGTAGTCAGGAGGATCTCAGTGAATGTCGGTTTGACTGTATCTTGAGCTTTCGAACCAACACTGTAAACCTTCAGTTGTAGCAGACAGATTTCAACTTGTTATTAAGGTTACAATGCCCGGTTAAAGGATATATTTGATCAGTAGCCTGCCACCTGAGTTGTCTAATTAGCATATACCCAATCCAAATGTTTGCTTGACTTAAGTCAATGCTTTTATACAGAAATAATTTCTTTTTGATGGACTTGGTCATTTTTTAGCTGTTCTGCCATTCCTAATGATATTGCCAGCTGCGTCAAAGAGCTGTAAAGGTAAAGCTACTTCTGATATTAAATTCATTAATCCTACCAGATTTCTCAGCAACAAGCAGATCTTTGCAGATTAATCTCCTTCTCTCTACCCTTTTTATTGACTGAAGTTGAATGTTTTGCAATCGCCATCTTTCCCATGAGTCTTGGAAAATCATGGTGTACATTTTCAATGTTATCCTTCCCAACCTCATTCTGTTTCTTTTAAAATAAAAACCAGGCTAAGGAAGCTTAAACTAAGTTTGTACATCAACCATTGAAGTTAAAACATGTTAGAAATGATCTAATTGTGCTTAATGATATTAAGCATCTTGGCAGCTGTGGAATGAGCTTTTACAGTGTCTGTCTTCTGTGATAACTTGAATAACAGTTTTCTCCATAAATTCCAGTGTTGTCTTTGTGAACTACTTGATGTTCATAACTTCTGTCCCGATTCTTGAGCACCTTTCTCAGAAATCTCAGGACAGTCCAGTGCTTGCCTTTTTAATACTGTGCATTTGCATTTTCATACTGATCTATTCCCTACGCTCTTATCTAAGTAGTTCTACTGTTTTTGTAAACTTAACTGATACTTTTCTAAGCTTCACTGAACAGGTGAAGTAGATTTATTGTCTTCCTTATTTAAAAGATCAGGCATGTTAAAAGGAAGAAATCATGTCAGCTCAGGTAAATTAACATCATAGTATCTCCTCCTTTCATTTCCTTCCTATAGTTCTCAATTTGTGCCAATAGCGTGGAAGGCCTCAGCGAGCATTTTGAGATGGGAAAGCTATAAAACCTATACTCTGTGCTCCTGATGGATTTTTTTGTAGCATTCTTATTAATACAATTGCAGTGTTACAAACCTGTTTATCAATTTCTTTCATACTCCAGAAATAATTTACTTGCTACACTTGACATTATTTTACCTTCCTTGTCACTTCTTTCGACCCATGCTTTCATCTTTTGTCTCCATGTCCTTCATCATTCTCCATACTGAACATGAAAGCAAAGCATTGTTAAGTCTCCCTACCATATTTAGAAAATTTTTCTTTCCTTTCTCTCACATCCATCCTGCCTCACGGTCTGCATGTTTTGTCTGCCTTGCCCTTAAAGTGGCTGAATAAACTTTTGGTATTGATTTAATTTCCCCCATGGGATCTAACTCCACTTGCCTTTTGGCAATGCTTCCCTTTCCACCACTGAAATTGTAGCTTTCATTGCTAAATTGTTATAACAAATAGTCATTTCTTGTAGGTGTGCTGCTCTTTCTTTTCAAAGGATGTTTTTGATCCAAATAGAGTGAATCCTTATTGAGGACAGAACTACTAGGTAGCTCTTGTTTTAGAGAAAGCCCAGACTACTTCTATGTTTCTGTCATTTAAGAAGTTTAAAGAAGTTCCAGGTGTTTTTTGTTTTGTTGGGGTTTTTTTTTAAATGTGTCTTCTTGCACCCAAGACCCTTAGTTTCAGATTTACTTATCTGTTATGTTTTAGTTCCTTTATATTCTATTACTTCCAGTATTATTTTCTGAGTTCTTACATAACTTTTGCTATACTGTGGAGGCAAGCTGAAAACAGTATTTCATCTTGTTTTATCTCTTCATCTAGTGATATTGTCAAGTGCTCTAAACCTGTGCAATGTGGCTTTTGTTTACTCTCTGCTTTGGCTTAAGGCTTTCAGTTTATGCTTTAAAGTAGTTTTGTAAAAATTCAGTGTGTGTATCATGTTGCAAAAACACCATTCAAAATGCTGCATCTTACAGCCCTAAAAATGTTATAACACAGGTTTGGAATTTTTCTTCCCTACGATGGAAACAATTCCTCTGTGGCAGAGGTTATTTTGGAGAAGGTCACTCTCCATGAAGAGTTTTTCTAGGCTCCCCAAACCTTAAAAATATCAGATTTGGAATAGGTTAGGTTTTTTAAAAATTCAAACAAGTAGAAGGTGGGGGAAGCATACAAAGGGGCTGTTTGTACTAGCAAACAGCTGTGCTGCGGACTGCATCAATAGGCATTGGTGTGTTTTCTTTTAGTGGCAGGGCTGTAGGTGTGCACTAAGCAGCTGCTAACAGACTAATGTGCACCCCGTTGGGGCTTATTGCTATAATGAGGGGTTAGTAGTAAAAAGAAGCAGAGGAAATGGATGGGCAGAGTAGTCTGTAACAGATTGTTTTGTAAGGTTTTCCTTGGGGCGTTCATAACTGTACAAATTAGATATACTTTTGTGATTGAGTTGAAGCAATCATAAGTTAGATATGAAAGACCTTAAAAAGGTTTATAAGAAAGCTAAAAAGACAACTGTTGAAAGAAATCAGAACCCTTAATCTCAATGGATATTACATTTTTTAGTAAAATCTTTTGTCTAGTTAGCTGACTGAGATTGATCTGGTTTGTTTCAAATAAGTTAAGAATAATAAAAATAATAAGAAGAAAATTGTGAAAGGTGGCTAAGATAATGGACTAGATACCACTGTGCTCAGACTTTCTGACTGCAAGGATATTTAACTATATCTAATAAGGGGTTAATAATGCTCCCTTTCTTTTATTTTGTCTCTAGATAGTGTGGAAATCAATGAAGCTGTAAGAAAGCATAATGATTTGTCTTTCTAAAATGCTTTTAGAGGAGAGGAGGCTTCTCTAAGCAAGAGATTTTAAAACTTCTCTAGTGTTTCAGCTTTGCATTCCCTGTTGTCATAAATCTGTGGGCATGAAGGGTGTGAGAGGGGTGAATGTGTGTGCATGTGTAGGTTGGTTCAGACAAACACACGCTGCTTGTTGCCTTGGTAAGGTTGGGTTAGGGTTAGAAAGCGCTTGAGCACATGAGCAGATTGCACTCATGACACCTAAGGCTTTTGGAAGCTTCCACAGTGTCAACGATACCCATACGCACATGAGAGGATGGGAGCTTTCATTGAAAACAAAAGATGAGAACAAAAGGAATAGAATTCACTTGAGATCTTGTGGAAGGGATGGTCAAGTACACGAGGTGTGCAAAAATAGGACCTCAGGAAGTGTCTATGTACTGCTGTGGCAAAGATGGGAAGGTGATTAATGGCACTTTGGAAAAATGCCAGTATTATTAACAACGACTAAATAAAACGAAAACCACCAATTAATGAATGTTATTCTTGAGGATGTGACTGGTTAGAGGCTGTTTAATCCAAAGCTGTGCTAAAACAAAGGAAAAGATATTCTTCATTTTATTTATTGAGGGGGGAGCGTGAAGGACATCCCTGAAAATAGTGATCTTCAGGTGAGCAGCTTGTGTAGCCAAACACTGCCTCTCCAATAGATGTCACTGCAATCAACAGCAAATAGAGATAATGTTCAAAGAGTAAGATGTAGCTTGGAAAAATGCTTCAAGCTTTATGAAAACAAAATATTGAAAAGTATGAAACGGCAATATTTACTTCCTTAAATATAGTAACAAGTGTATTTAGTACGGTGGATTTCCAGAGATCATTCAAGAGCCAGGATTAGGCGAAACAGAGCAAGGACTTTCATTTTTAGCTCTGTGTTAATCTCTACTTAATATGACTCAGTACTGCTAATCTTCTTTTCCCATTCTTGTTCTGACCCATAGTTAAAATATGTAAGTTTTGTAAACAGCCCTAATACCAGACCCACAAGGGCTGTACATGCTGGGCAGACTTGCAAGCTGTTGTGCCACATGAGGATAGATTACGATGTTGGTGTCATTCTTGTTTGAGGTTATGGGTTAGTTTGAGTTTGTTATTGGACTGGGGTTTTGGGTTGTTTTTTTTTACTCTATTTGTGAATCCCATGCACGGTTCTCATAATCTGATGAAGTATTGCTAAAAGGAAATTATATTTTTGATGAATTAATAGTAAAATTACAGCTGGGACTTCTTGTATTTTTTACTGTGTGCTTGTACATAATGCACTGAACAGATGGCTTTGTGTGTGCTGTGATACATATTCTAAAGAAGGGACAATGAACTTTAAAAATGAACAAATTCATGGTATTAACAAAATAACTGGGTATTTTGAGCTTTTAAAATGCAGCATTTGGGAAGAATTAGTAAGGACTTCCCAAAATGAAGAAGTATGTTTCTAAATTTAGAGAGAGGTCTTATCTTTATTTTTTTTTAAATTACTAAATGAGGGATTTTCAGTCTCTTCAGTGTTCAAGTTCAGCTCTCATTGCAGTAAAACTAAGACTGCTTGTTCAGAGTTGCATTAAAATACAAGTTATGAAGAAGTTTTGATCCTTCTTCTGCTTATAATGACAGATTGATTTTGTTTTCTGACACTAAAAAGACAAACAACCACCAAACTCTATGCTATGAACACATATCAGTGTTGGGCAAGTGCAAGATTTGCAGCATTGGAAAACAAAACATCTAATGAAGAGATTTGACTGAGAGAAATTAATTTTAACCCCTGTAGTTTGCCTGAAAAGGATGCTTAGATAAATAGCATCTATTAACTGCTACTTTGCCATGCAGTGGGTCATTAAGCACCATAGTACCTGCAGCTAACAGCGATATAAACAGACGTTTGACTCGTGTTTGGGGATAGAGATGTCATTCGAATGCTTAGCAGAGTAAGCCAGTGCACAAACAGCAGCCGTAGAGCATCAGTGGGTCAGATATGGGAAACCAGAGATCTGCTGCTCCCTGCATACTTCCATAGGCAGCTCTCGTCTGCTGGCAGATGTAACTGTTAGCTTGTGGGTAGCTTGAAATTAATATAATTGATGGCATCTCATAATAGAAACAGACAGACGGTTTGCCCTTAAGGAGAGAAAAATCTCAGAAAAATAGGCCCAAGGTCGTCAGAAGAAAGACAAGCACTGAGTCTGTGTGTGATGAGGATTTGAGCTGCTTACAGCATTGAATGTTTGTCAGGAATGCAGATATCTTGAAGTACATGCTGGCACAGCAATGGTACAAGGGGGTTTCCCAGGTAAGGATTCAGATCTATCTCTGTATTGTGTTTGTTTCCAGCAAGTAATTTTAAGTATTTTTAGTAATAATTTACCACTAGTGAAGTGCTGGAAGTATGAAAACAATAGCACAGATTTTTTTTTTTTTTTTTTTCAGTTTGAAGCATGGACATATAGCATGATTGGAATATTGAATGCATTTAATATTTTTCAAGTATTTTGTCTTGTGTTTCCTTATAAATCACTGTTTCTGTTGTATGCTTGTGTTCAACATTTTTATATACAAAACTGATGTGAGCACGCAGTGCTTAAAGTATAAGAATTCCTAGCAATAGATTTCTTGCGATATAGAATAATCTACTCTTTCCTAACTGTTATTGTAATGTAGAGACAGATGGCTGAATTTTCTTCACTTTGCTTGTTAAGAATGTGTTAGGTAAATGTTTTTAGACTAAAATAAAAAGCTGCTGGGGAATCTAAACTGAATATTCAGCATTTTCATGGTATAAGGAGGCAAAATAAGAATAAAGCAATGTGATAGTAAGCAAATGAGCTATTTGCAATGAAGGACAATCTAATGTTTAAATATTGCCTCAGATTGCCTTTATTCTTAGGTACGATCTTTTCTTCCAACATAAGCCAGGTACCTAGAGAATGGCATTAAAATGCTAGGCATGAAATACACTGATTTGATGTTTTAAGGTTATTACATTGTCTAAGGCATGATGCTGGTGGCTTATGTTGTTCAGGATCTTTGATCTTGCTCAGGTGTTAATGATAAGTAATTTCATATAACTTACAGATAGAAAATAATGTCTGCTATAAATCTGCATACAGAGGTATCACTGTACAAACTTGCTAAGAGAGGTTAATGCAAGTAGATTTTTATATTGTTGTCGTTAAGAATGTTTAATATCACTGGAGTGATTTGCACCTGAAAATATGTAAAAGGGGTGTAAATATTTAGGTAAATAAATGAAAGGCAAACAGTTGCCCATAAAAGGTGGCTATGTGTTTATATTCTAGGATGTCTGATTTTTAGATGAGAAGATAACATTTGTCATTACTGTCATAAATGAATGATGTCGCTTCACTGCACAGACAAAAAAAAATATTAAAAGAAACTCTGCTGTGCATCATGCCTTGTCCAGACTAGCACATCATTGCTTTTAGTTAGAATACAGAATAGATTATATGCGTAATAGCTCTGTTCCAAAATGGTCTGCATGGTTTAAACAGTAGCTGCTCCAAATATGTAGTGGAAGTAAGCCTCTAACAGAAGGGAAAGTAAAAATGTTAAATTACAATAATGTTATTCTTTACAGATGTTACCTAGCTTTCCACAGTATTACAGTAATTGAGACAGCTTTCCCAAATAACTTCTTTAACTGTTTGAGAAAGTTGAAGTTGTCTTTTACTCCTCAGTCTTAAGACTTGGTTCTCCCTTATTCAATGTAGTGGCTTAAGGGCTAGTCATCAATTTACCTTCTACTTTGAGAAGGTGCGTAATCGCTCTTTATCAGGATAGCTGGTGTTTGAAGAGTAATCCAGAAAATTTTTTTGTAGCTATGCTGGCTATAATACCCTGTGACAGACTATTAAAAATTTGCTTTGTCTTGTAGTGACCACACGCATATTGAAAACTACTTGTGAGCTAATGACATCAGGAAGGAGAAATATATACATATATACGTGTATGTGTAAAAGACTGAAACCTGCATCAGATTAACATCTATGTATTATCAGCAAATTCAAAATACTTCTGCTATATTGAAATGATAAGAGATGTTGTGGCAACTAAAGGGCAGGTAGTTCTTTCTGCTACCCCAGAACTAATAATGAGCCTTTTATTATTAATGTAACGATGGGCATGTTTGTTTGCTTCATCACTACTTCGAGATCACGGCTGGTGCTTTCCTGTCTCTGCTTCATGAAAAAGTTATTACAGGAAACGTTAAAGCATTTGGGAATCATCAAGAAAACAGCGAATTTGTGCTGCTGTGGATGTAAAAATTGCATGTGTGTGTGCACATGCGCTGGGCAGGGATGGAGTGGAGATCTGAGGAGCATAGCCATCCAAAACAGCGGATCCTAGGCGGTGCAGGCACACCTACATAGAGAGCTGGGCGGGAGGGCAGTCTGCAGCATTGCACCCTTCTGCATGGGCCCTCTTTGTGCTCCCCAGAGGTGAGGGGTGAGCATCTCCATCAGACACCAGTTAATCCAGATTACCTCAGTGCATGGGAAAGTGTTCCCAACAGGCAGATGGCATGTCAGGTAGCACTTACTGGTGGCACCTTGGTGCTGTGTGCTCTCAACTCTCTCCTCACACTGACCACTGCTGGGGCTGTGGGAACTAGCCATTGTCAGGATCCACAGCCGTAATTCAAGATCGAGGAGCAGAGTTGATGCTGACGCCATATTCTGGGGTCATTTTGAGAAGATAAGGGAGAAGGGGAAGCAAAGTGAAGTAATGGGGTTTGTGAGTTAGAACATGCAACAGGAGAATAGGACGAATAAGGGGACTTTTGGGGGTTTTAGTCTGGGGAAGAACAAGGCTTAGGAGTGGAGGGAGGACCCTACTCTACTCCTCTGCATGTTGTTGTATGCAGACAGTCCAGCACAGAGCCAGGAGCCACTGCCATCCCAGTAGCTGTAGCTGAGCAAGCTAAGTTTGGGCAATTTTTGTTTAGGTGATGAGTGTACTGCTGCCAGGGGAGATGGCCACAGGTAGATTGTGTACATTGTCCAAAGCTAGGCGGGGTAATTCTTAACTTCAACATACTGTTTTGTGATTGTTCTGTAGACACTAAATACTTTTAACAGTTGTTTTGGATTTTTTTTTTAAATACTTTAGGTAGTTTTCAGAGGGCTTTTTGTATCCCTTAACAGAAAACCAAGTACACCAGCTATTTTATATCTATGTAAATATTTAGGTGCTTTATCTGCAATTTCAGAACTGTAAGATTAAGTAGCATGGTTTTGACCTGTGAACATTAAGCTGATGTAGTATAATAACAGTGTCCTTTGTAAGGTGGGGAAGGAAGTCATTTCTATGGTGTGATGATCATGGGAATATTACAAGGTATTGAACATAAACTCTTACTTAGAATGTGCTGTTACTTAGAAATGAGCCACATACCTAAACTGAGAGGAATTTGGAGGAAAATGCCAGAGTGTATGTCGGTGCAAAGCATTTGTTTGTTTGTGCGCGTGTATGTGGACCTAAGTTATGGCTCTTACACTGTGCTTCTGAGAACAGAGAGGAATTATGCTATCAAAATGGTTTTTAAAGATATTGTGCTACTAAATCTCCATCCCTCCAGGTGCTCTAGGAGTAAAGAGCAAGCAGCAGCATTTGCTATATCTGAAAATAACAGCAAACTGTATCCTGTACCAATACAGTATGTAATGGTCCTTAAATTGTCCAGTCTGGTTGAGCCATGACTGTTCTGTGACACAGTCATCGGGGCCACTCAGCTGCAGCAGATCGGCTGTATGCCGAGGGAAGGAGGAGGGATAAGATTCCCTTGGGGCTGCACCCTCCGTCTCCCTGTGCCAGGCTCATCTGCAACTTGGAACTTAAAATCTGGAAATTTTTCTGCACTGACTTGTAAATCTTAATGCAGACTGTGTTCTGAAAGCAGAAACTGTATTTCCTTCTAGTGTTTGACAAAAAAAAAAATAAAAAAATCTGGTTTAACCCACATAAGAGATTTGGCTGGTCTTTCCTCCATCTTATAACCTGTTATTCCTTTAGGGATATGACAGGTTATTTGAGGATAAGCACAGTATCATTTGGTTGTGTATCATTAATGCATTTAAATAGGCAATGCAGTAATTTTACAGCAAAAGCTCATTTCAGGATTGAGTTGTTATCAGTATAGAAGATATGATGTTTGAAATACTGTTTTTCGAGGGAAGAAGGCCATTAAGTGAACTGCCTGACAGCATGGTATGTAGTGAGGTATCACTGAAGGGCTGGGAGAAGAGTGGAAGAGGAAAAATGAGATGAGACTGGGATGTGATCGATGAGGGAGTAAGTAGAGCTGTATGCAAGAATGAGCATGGGCAGCTTAAGAGTGAGGGCTAAGAAAGAGGTTAAAAGGGATTTTATGAGAAATGGAGACTTCAGTGAAGCCTTTCAGGGACAGAATGATGTGGTTATTCTTTCATGTGTGCAGGAGGCATATTGTGGCATTGTAAATGAGTAGGACTTGCACAGTGACACGCATCAGGGAGAGCACTGGCTCAGAAGGGCAGAGCATGCAGGACTCACGGCAGCTGCTGGCAGTGTGAGCGGATGGCTCTTGGCATCAGAGCAAACCAATAGGCTAACCTTTTCGGCATCCCTGGACAGAGCTGCAGTTGGTACATCTGCTCCAGCCCATCCTCCCCCACCCTTGATAGCCACGTATTGGCAGACCTTCTCCTTTTCCTTTTTGGCTGATTTCTGCTCTCTGCTCAGAGAGACACACAAAGGATGTTTGGGGAGGACAGAGGTACAGGTTGGGTGCTCTCTGTGCTGCCTCCAGCCAGGACTTGAGTACAGAGTTGTGAGGAGTTTAATCAGTACTTCTGTGAGTACTGCAGCTAATGAAGATGGATTCCTACAGATTTGTCTCTCCTGTTTGACTGACTTGGGTGTCGAGGAAGGTGTGAGCTTCGATTTAAGCTTTTCCTGTGGTTGGAGCATTTCTCAGGGCTTTCTCTCATGTGAATTCTTCAAGGGTATAATAAAGTGTGATCGCACACTGAAGCCTTTCCCCCAGTCAGGGTATTTATCGGGTTTCTCTCCTCTGCATGGCTGCCTGTTTTCATGAACCTTTTATAGTACTTTTGAGACCTTTAGTCCACTATCAGATTTGCTTCCAATTGGCCAGCAGATTCAAAGGTTTTGGGGCAGGAGCTTGGGTTGCACAGAGTATGATTCCTTAAGTTTTGTTCCTATAGGAACATATTTACCCTATTAGAACTATGCTTAAGTTATAGTAAGATATTAAAATATAATTAATAAACACTGGAGCATAACCCTTGGACTGCCGATTGGAAGACCTGGCATCTCTTCTGGCTTGGTTACCGTCTGTTGGATGCCTTGGTTAACCATCTGTTATAATACATACACAAAGCATCTTGAGCCTTCTGGAGCACCGTGTCACAGCTTCTGGGGGTTGGATGGTCATTTAAATTGTAAAAAATAAAATAAAAATCCAAGATCTATGGAGTTCCAGTTTACCTAAAAGACAGCATTTATTCCTGACGATCAAATATTGGATGTATCTTAATAATCCATTTAAAGTCTAAATTCCTCAAGATAGAAAAAATCTGCTTAATATCAATCCAAAAAAAATAGAGTAGAAACTGCCATACCCCACTTTTGTCTTTCCCTCAAGCATTTGTGTTTAACTTTCTCTTAGCTGACTTCTTCCTCCACTCAAAGTGGAAAAAGTGAGTCTATTTAATATAGAGAAGCTTATCCGTTTAGCTCTTCCTCTTGGATAAATCCTTGGAGATGCATTTCTTTTGCCAGAAGGAAGAGAAGAGTGCATGACATATTGCAAGTCTCTGTTCACATACATCATCAATTTCCTGATTATAGTTGCGTTCATTTAAAAAATGCCCAAAGCTTAATGCATTAATATCTTTATTTTATTAAATACATTAAAGAGAAGTTATTTATTACCTAATAACATATTTTGATACTAAAAAAAAAAAGTTAAAATACTCTAATTCTTGTGATTCTGTTTTTGTTCTGCAGAGAAATGAAGGCCTTGCTTATCACCTCTTTTTTGAAATATGGTATAAGAAAAGGTGTCTGACCCTGATTTTGTTTTACTTTCTGTGGAAGAGAAAACAGATCTGCCAGACTCTGTCCTTTGGAGAGATTAAGAACAATCAGAATAGAATTTCTGATACAAAATATTGTCTTATGTGTAATCAAATCTGTAAAGTTTTCTGATGTCATAAGTGCAAGATTAACCTGATTAATTTCTTTAGTCAACTAATTAAGTAAGATGTATGGCTTATTTAGGGAGAGCACACTACTGTTTTATGATTTCACACTGATCTTAAATGGGGATTTTTGTATGGGGAGAAACTGTTATCCATTCATCCATCCAAATCCCCCTGCCTCACCTGATAGAAGAGGCAAATGACAGTTGGCTGTGTAAATGCAAGAATTGCTGGTTGCCTGATAGTTTCGGTGGTAGAAAAATCTGGATTCTTATTAGCACAGCATGCATACTTATTTTCAGTTTACGTCAATTAGGACAATTTAAAATTATTCAAAGTAATGAACCCTTGCTTTCTCATTTTAAAAAGGGACATCTGAGTTTATTCTTAATTTAATTGGTGCCTTTCTTTCTTGGAATAATAGCATTAACCAAATTATATGATCCTGCACCTGGGTCAGGGCAATCCCAAGCACGAATACAGTCTGGGCAGAGAATGGATTGAGAGCAGACCTGAAGAGAAGGAGTTGGGGGTGCTGGTGGATGAGAAGCTCAACATGAACCAGCAGTGTGCTCTTGCAGCCCAGAAAGTCAGCCGTATTCTGGGCTGCATCAAAAAAAGTGTGATCAGCAGGTCAAGAGAGGTGATTCTGCCCCTCAACTCTGCTCTCGTGAGACCCCACCTGGAGCACTGCATTCAGTTCTGGAGTCCTCTGCACAGAAAGGACGTAGAGCGAGTCCAGAGGAGGCCATGAAGATGATCAGAGGGCTGAACACCTCCAATATGAAGATGAGCTGATAAAGTTGGGCTTATTTAGCCTAGAGAAGAGGAGGGTCCAGGGAGGCATTATAGCAGCCTTCCAGTACTTAAAGGGGCCTACTGGAAATCTGGGGAGGGGCTCTTTATCAGGCAGTACAGGGATAGGATGAGAGATAATGGCTTTAAGCTGAATGAAGGGGGATTTAGGTGAGATATTAGGAAGAAATGTTTTTACTGTGAGGGTGGTGAGGCACTGGCACAGGTTGTCCATAGAAGTCATGGATGCCCCAACCCTGGAGGTGTTCAAGGCCAGGCTGGATGAGGCTTTGAGAAACCTGATCCAGTGGGAGGTGCCCATGGCAGGAGTGTTAAAACTGGATGATCTTTAAGGTCCTTTCCAACGCAAACCATTCTATGATTCTGCATTTTCAGCCTGAAAGCTTGCATTTTAGGTGTTCACATGTATGAGTAAAGTGTTTACTTTGTCATCCTCCTCTAATGTTCTGCTATTTCTCAGGCAGCTCTACCATATGAAACCACCTACTTGCAAGCTAAAAGGCAGAGCCCCGTTTTCCTGCCTCCTTCCCACCTTCCCTGGTTATTAATGGTACTCGGGTGCTTGTTGCTCTTCTCTTCCTCAGCCAATTCAACTCATTCAGCAACGAACTGCTCCACCATTAAAGAGGAAGTTGTGACCTGCACAGGCTCCCAGAGGAGTCTGAGGAGCATAAGAGCAGGCTTGAACAGAGAAGGGGGGAGGAGGGAGGACAGGAGGACATTCTGCTTCAACTCCATTCACATGGGACTTCTCATGGGCTAAACCCATGCTATAAAATTAGAGAGCTGTACTGTGGGCCCCTTGTTTTGCTCCTCTCTTCCATAAGGCTGGAAAAGGTCTTCACTTTTGATACAGGTTGAGCTAAGGTGCCGCCTCAGCAATTAATTGTACAGGCTAAGCAAGTTATGAGAAGGTGTGGGCTGTGGAAATACTGCTTTGCACAACACTGTGCCAACTGGACCAGGCTGATGAGAAACCAAAGTACGTAAAGGGGAGCTGCGGTTTGCTTCTGCTGAAGTGGGAGGGGAACGTGGGTCTGTGTTAAAGATGGTCTTGTAGCTCGGTGGCTTAATTAATCCTGTGGATTAATGTTGCCAGAGTTGCCAATAGTACTCTCTTAATCATGAGAAAGCTTAGTTGTGTATCAGAAACTTCTTTCAGAGATGTGGGAATAAGTCTCCTGTCTTCTGAGCTGCAGTTCTCTTTTGGTCCTGAAGCCAACAGTTACTCAGTTGTGGCTATACTATTAGCTTGTGAAGCTGTTTGACATGTAATGCTGATTATTACATTAAACATCATAAATAGAATATACACATCATAGCTGGTGATATGGAAAGATGTAGTAAAATAATTTTTATTGGCTTTTTATTAATAGAAGAGGCTTTAAAGTTAAATTATATGTATATGTTTGGTTCTAAGGCACGGAAATGGGTGGTCTCTAGCACTGATAGATGTTGCAATCATTTTTCATTTTCATTTTTCATTTTATCTCAGCAATCAAAGGGGAGTCACAACTCTGGGAAACTCAGGTTTATGCTTAAACAAACAAAGCCTGTAAGCATTGCCTAATGTTGTAGAAACCTTGAAAATTACTCATGTGCAATTTGATAACTGTAAAACCAGGCCCTAGAACCAACCCAGACTTGTGGTTTTGGAATTTCTTGGCCCTGTAGGAGCCTTGCACAATGTGGAGACATAGGAGATGGGCTGACCCTGTTCTTCTTAGCTAATATTTTGCTTTTGGACTTCCTATGCAAAAATGTGCAGTGATGAGGTGGATATGTAGCACACTAAAGACAACGCAGGGATGGTCTTTGAGTAGCTGGCAGACCTGTTGGCAGCCCTGGGGAATTATGGAGTGTGGTTTCAGCGTCCTGCGCAAAAGTATAGAGGATCCTAAAAGTCATCAGATACCAGGTGAATGTTTGAGTTTGATAAACAACTAACCAGGTGTGAACCTAACAAATACTGATTCTGAATAGCTGCCTAAATCTTGAAAAACGAGGGCATCCACCAACACTGAACAGTGTCGGAAACTGTCAGCCTCTGGCCTGGACAGGTGCACACTCTCCTGGGTGAAAAACTGGTTGAATGACCGGGCCCAGAGGGTGGTGGTAAACGGAGTTAAATCCAGCTGGAGGCCAGTTACTAGTGGGGTTCCCCAGGGCTCAGTCCTGGGTCCAATCCTGTTTAATGTCTTTATCAACGACCTGGATGAAGGCATCGAGTCCTCCCTTAGCAAGTTTGCAGATGACACCAAGCTGGGTGGAAGTGTCGATCTGCTGGAAGGTCGGGAGGCTCTGCAAAGGGACCTGAACAGGCTGGACTGCTGGGCTGAGACCAACGACATGAGGTTTAACAAGGCCAAATGCCGGGTCCTGCACTTGGGGCACAACAACCCTAAGCAGAGGTACAAACTAGGAGAAACCTGGCTGGAAAGCTGCCAGGAGGAGAAGGACCTGGGGATGCTGGTTGACAACCAACTGAACATAAGCCAGCAATGTGCCCAGGTGGCCAAAAAGGCCAATGGCATCTTGGCTTGTATCAGGAACGGCGTAACCAGCAGGTCCAGAGAGGTTATTCTCCCTCTGTACTCGGCACTGGTGAGACCGCACCTCGAGTACTGTGTTCAGTTCTGGGCCCCTCACCACAAGAAGGATGTTGTGGCTCTGGAGTGAGTCCAGAGAAGAGCAACAAAGCTGGTGAAGGGACTGGAGAACAAATCTTATGAGGAGCGGCTGAGAGAGCTGGGGTTGTTCAGCCTGGAGAAGGGGAGGCTGAGGGGAGACCTTATTACTCTCTACAACTACCTGAAGGGAGGTTGTGGAGAGGAGGGAGCTGGCCTCTTCTACCAAGTGACAGGGGACAAGACGAGAGGGAATGGCCTCAAGCTCCGCCAGGGGAGATTTAGGCTTGAGACTAGGAAAAAGTTCTTCACGGAGAGGGTGGTTAGGCATTGGAACGGTCTGCCAAGGGAGGTGGTTGAGTCACCGTCCCTGGAGGTGTTTAAGGTTAGGGTAGATGAGGTACTTAGGAGCATGATTTAGGGATTGGTGGGAATGGTTGGACTCGACGATCCAATGGGTCTCTTCCAACCTGGTTATTCTGTGATTCTGTGTTGGTGGAGATGGTCAGGTCTGCTTGTTCTGTCTACACGTTGAGCACTTGTTATCACCTTATGTTCCCTAAAAGCTGTATATGCATATTTTTAAATATTAAACAGCTTTTTTTATTTAAATTGGATTTTCACTTAAAAGCAGGAAATGTTTGATTTAACTTAACGTGCATTCTAAGTTTTACATGGCAATTTATGTAGAGATCTGAGCATACTCTAAACTATTAGCATAATTTAAATGAAAAAAACTGCTCAGCACAAGTATGTGTGCATCAGAGAACTAAGAGAAATCTGGACCCAGAACTGTATGTAGTAAAAACTCAGCTTTGACTTTTTCTTCAGTTGCTTGAAACAAAGACCTATTCTCTCTATAGCTTATTCAACTAGTTGAGTGGGAATAAAAATAGCTGATCAAACTTGAACAACTTGTTACCAGCTAGAATATGATATTCACAGACCAGAAAAGAAAAATAAAAACTAGGAGTGTGAAGTTGAGAGTTGTCAGCTGGAAAATTATGGGAGTGTTTGTGGCTGTGGTATGATGGCAGAACCTCCTCTGAGGTCACTACGTGGCGTTTATCGTTAACTAGGTGTTCATGAAGGCCTCAGGACAGACAAAAGGAAATCTTTGACAAAGTGGAAATCGGACCAGTTACAAAATTTTTTGATCACCATAGAACCTCCAGTATCTATTATGAGAATAGCAATGCTTTTGTTTAATGTTCCAGTTTGAAATTAAAACATTTAAATAAAAACATTTCTCTAATGTTAATCAAAATTGGCATATTTGTATGCAATATTTTTATTACAAAGCTGTTGCTTATACTTTAATTGCTTTCTAATTTCTGTTCAATTACTAACAGTATATGTTGTTAGGAAAAATATATAGTATAGAAGAAATATTGTTCACGGTATCTGACATATGTGATAAATCCTGAGCATTTTAACAGATGTATAGTTAATTTTTTTAGATACTTATGTAGTATTATATACTTTTAGTTGGCCTACAGAAGGAGCACACAATACAAATACAATCTTTTGTCACAGATAAATGTGTTCTTTTAGTGGTGAACTACAATCTTTAACAAAATAACTAAAAATGTTAAACAGGATGAAAATTTATCCTTATGCTCACCATTGAATTAAATCATAACTAAAGTAGCTGATCATGATCTATCTTCCATGGTTCTCTCCATTAAGACTTGCACTGTATTTTCAAGCATAGCTCTGTAGGTATTTTCCTGGGCTTTGCAGTCCCAGATGTCTTACCCAACTTTAATCTCTTCTTATTGCTGTCGCAGCATATTTAAAATTTGTTGCACAAACTTTAACTAATGTGGTGAGTTTTTTTTAATAAAAAAAAAAAAAATTAGTCCTTGCTAAGTCACATTGATTTTATGTGGCTTTGTTGCGTTGCAAGGCTGTGCTGCTATGGCAAAGCAACTGAGCACTTTAGGTTAGGACACCCTTCCTGCCATCTCCTCTCCACCATCTCTTGTCTCAGCTGCACAGTATAATCTCCTCTTCATCTGTTCTTTCACAACCACGTCCTTAGTCTTTTTTAGTTTTTGTGCAACTGGTTTGGGTGTGTTGTTTTTTGGGTTTTTTTGAAGCTTTCTGGGTTTTTTGTCTACTTTGCCCAAATGGTGGCAGTCATTCTGGAGACCTTACTTTAAGAGTTTTCTTTAGATGATTTAGTTCATCAGCACAGGTATTAAGTCCAAAAGTCTCAGTGCTTTTTTCATTCCACCCCCCTCTAGATGGAAGAGGTTCATACTCTCATCACAGATTCTTAAATTAAGGACAAATCACTATGTGAGAAGTGTCTTGTCACCTTGGCTTCCGAAAGGCATCCTCTGTCCTGCCTCTTACAATTACTTTTCACTGAGAAAGTAGATGCCCAGGCCCATAAAAGCCCTTGTTAGGGAACAGACTTTCATTTTTTGACAATAGTTTTATGATGTTCTCTTTAACTAGACTGTGCAGAAAGATTCCAAGATAATGACTGTACCAGTTGCTTTGTGGGAACATCATTATTTAAAGATGAAACACTATCAGGGCAAGTTACACTGTATTACTGTCAAGGGAGGAAGAATCTAAATGTTCACAATATTCATTTGTTCATGTTGAGACCAAGCAGAAAGACAGTGGATTAGAGTTCCCCAATATTCTTGTTTCAGTCTCAGACGTTCTGTCTCTTCCATCCAATGAACAAACAGCTTTCAAACAGAAAAGTATGGAATGGATTATAGATCCTGGCAGAGCGATGTGAGCAGGAGCAAACCAGAAAACCTGCTCCTACCAGAAAGAGTAGCATAGAAAAGAAATTTCTATTGCAATAGCGAGATTTTTCCAAAATTGCATTGTGAAATGGGTCATTAAAACATAGCCTGTCACAGTATCTGGGGATCTGCTCTTGTTCGTGCACATCGTGCAGCCTCACACATCACTGACGCTTGGTGGGCACATTGATGCCAGGAGATGGCTGAGGTGCAGCAGGCCAGAAGTCCAAGCAATGTACATTTATCACTTATTCAAATTTTCTTGAGACTTTGCAGATGGAAATTGGTATTTTATGATGTTCTTATACTTTTAACATAACCTGGCTTCCCAGAGAACTGTTAGGCAAGCCTCAGTAGAGCAGGAGCAAGGTGCCTTCCTCTCGGGAGCCTGGTGGCTGCGATAATTGAGCCTTATCTCTGGCTGCTCAGTGCCATCACCACTGAGTGGACTGGTAAGCTCTGAAGACTGCAGTATTTTGGCTTTAGATGATTTAAACCACATGGTACAGTGTAATATACAGTGGAGTATTTTTCATGGGATTTTTCTCAGTTACTTTTTCAACAGCTTAAAAAAATGGGGTCTGCAGCAGCTGCCTTTTGGGGCTACTCCGTATTTTAAAGAAGTAATTAGTTCAAAATTACTTCAGTTGGGCCTTTTGTGGGCTCAGACATCAGACATGATGTCATATGTTTTTACACGTAACTGTGTATCCTTACAGAAGATTTTATCAGGAGAATGTCTTTTTTTGCCGTTTGTATTTAAACAACTAGCAGCAGTATGATCCTCCAATAGCTAGCCTGTTTTGTGTCTCCTATCTAGAAGAAACAACTTGTTTATCAGTCCTGGAGCAGCCGGCAAGAAAAACATGGGCAGCTTTTGCCATCCTTTCCTTGAAAGCCTGTAAGAGTCATCTGCAGGTGGGGGGGCACTCGGAACTCAGTGTTGGTTGGTGCTCCACCAGAGTGACTGATTACAAGATCACAGCTCCCAAAGGAGATTGCTTCTGAGGAAACCCAAGTGATTGGATGAGGGTTAATGCATCATTTGAAAGGCAAATGAGCAAAAGCATTGTGTGCAGGGAAGGGCAGAGTCCTTTACTATAATCAGCAATTATAAGCAGAGCATCTGGAACCTCTGCTTACCACTCTTTCACTAAATCTCCTTTCAAAATTGTTAAATCTCTCAGATAAACGTGAGTATGCATAGACTCATCAAATCCTTGTCATCTAATTAAAAAAGAAAAAACATATGATATCCCTTCCTCAGAGAACTCAAATGTGCAACAAAACTGCGGCTTTAGAATGAATCTTTGGGTCTGAAATAAGGGAAGAATGATTGGTGAGAACTCTATTTGTTCAAAATGTTGAGTGAGATGGTGCAGGCATTGGAGATGCTCCCTGATGTTACAGGCTGCGGCTACCCTGTTTTTCAGCCATGGCTAAATGTCACTTTTCTCTCTGCTTTTGTCTTGGGTGTGACGATTTCTTGCTCGTAGGAAGAAAAAATTGATAACTTTCTAAATGTCACCTGCTCACAGGAACAAAATGAAATGGTACTTGATGAAGTGTATTATGGAGGCTCTCATTATAGTCTCCTTCCTGGATTAGCTAGAAACCACTAGCAGAAACTTTTACGTTCCATTATAACAAGGGTGCTGTGAGGAACAAGTGGGATTTAAGGAAAGCAGTGGAGAAGGAAAGTTTTCTTGTGTGAGCTGAGAAGGTGCTGCAAGCGTTTCAGTGGCAAAAGAGGAGCAGAATGTTTTGGGAGCCTGAGCTGAAGGGAGCAACTGAAAGAAAAAACTTGGAGATTCCGAATAATTGCCCAGATCCTTCATACACTAAAAGGAAGAGACTCTTAAAGTTAGGGCAGGAATATTGACTCATGAGTGTTTAATGCTTGCTTGTTTTTCACTTGAGCTTGAGTTTTATTTGTGAGAGCATGAAAGCCTATGCTTTAGCTCTTCATCTAGAGAAGACTTTGTCTGTGCAGCACCTTGTGCATGCTTTCTCCCTTGTGTACTTTAAAGTAATGTTATAATGTGTTGGCTTGGAGTATTTGGGGGAGGAACGGGAGAGATACAGCTATGGATCTGCTCTTTTTTTCCTTTGTTGTATATGACAGACTTGGTTTTGGGGTGGTCATGTTAACTGAAGCGTGCCAAAGAATAGTATAATTGCTGGGGGTTATTTTTCCTGAAAATCATCACTTCAATTTTGGTAAATGACTTCCAAATGGTGTATATGAAGCAAGGTGTTGCAAAAGGGATGGTGTGGATGTCAAAGGGAGATTGTAGGGGACGCTGAGTTTCTGGATCAGACAGGGAACCCATTGCTGCCCCATGCCACTGCAGGGGTGCTTCCTGCGCACAGGTTTGGAGAGAACAGCATTTACAAAGGTGTAAGTCCCATCAGACTCTCCTCTCATTACCTGAGCAATGGGGACTGCTCATAACACAATCTCTGGCTCTTCCAAGATTTGCCTGTTTTGAATACAACTGCCCTATTTTTCTCATGCATGCTGACCAATGCAAGGAGAATAAGAATGATTTTATGGAATTTAGGAAAGCATTGCAAAAATACTCTTCTCTATTTTTCAGTTTAAAGCTTATGAAAACAGACAAGTGCATCACATTTGAGATAAGGTTTGAAGAACTGTCTGCCTCCTTGGAGATGAATAGAGGGCTAGTGGGAAGATTAAAACAATAAGCTTATTATATTATTAGTAGTGGGAGAATTCTAAACCTCCATTTGTTCAATTATGATCCCTTCAATATGCTTATTTAGGTTCTTGTAAATTGTAATCAGTAAATTAGACGTGTTGCCCTTGCAGTTCTAGGGTTAGCTTTCAAGGGACTTTCTACATTTTTTTTAATGTTTATAGTGAAATCAAGAAGGGAATTAGTTGTTTGATATGCAAGGTTGGCTCTGTGTAGTGGATGCTGGCTGCATTCTGATATCTGTCGTTACTAAATGAAAAACAGTGGTTGTGATGCTGTAGCGCTGCTGTCTGAGCACAGTAATCTCAGAAAAGGCTAAGACTGTAACCATGTTATGTGCTATGTGGTAAAATGGTAGCTAAAACCATTAAAATAAACAAAGACTGATAAATGAGACCATTGTAAAGTCTCTAAAACCCAGCATATGTTGCTAACAGTTATATAAGGGAATGCAAGAGAGATGCAAAATCCTCAGTGTCACCTTCTGTATACAAGTATCCTGCCATTTTTTGTGGTGTTTTCCCTCCTTTCTTTTATCTTTATTTCACCTGGACAGTTTTAATATTGTGGTACTGAAAGAATCACGTAGCTGAGTCATACAGAGCTTTTTTCTTTCCTCTTTTTACCTTTTAGATGGACTGTAATTTGCATCACGCAGAGACACCATTTTCAAAAGAAACACCTTTTCCCTGTCAGCTCATTTAACTGGAGATTTCACTAGGTTTGGCAAACAGGCTCCTCAGCCCTTTGCAAGTGCTTTGTAATTTAAAGAGCTTTAGCCTTCTGAGAAGTAGTGTCTGTTTTTTCTTTGCAGATGAATTGTGTATTTGTTGCAATACTAGATAATGCAAACTCCAATATCCTGACCATATTGTCCCTGTTTATTTTTTTTATCTCTCTGTTTAATGTAATAGGGATAGTGACTGAAGCAGAGAAACATATGCAGCAGCATAATAGTATATTGTTTGAAAGCAGTTGTCTTCCATTTCCAGGATTTCTCTTTGAAATGTGATGTCTGCTAATATAACTGGAAAATACTATTGCAGGAGTGATCACTAAAGCCTGTACTTGTGCTTTTAGTTCACATTAAGCTGTATAGTTTTTTAAAAAGAAACGGGATGCAACCTTAGCTAGTTAAATATTGTTGGTGAGATACGTCTGCAGAAGTTGTGATAGGCATATTGCCACCGAATGTGGAAACAACTCCATGTAGGGCCAAAACAAGAAACAACTTGTCCCATGTGTAATGCAGCAACAACAGAATTACAATTGCCTTGTGTAAAGTATCTGGTAATGAAGGCAGATAATGGAATTCTTTGCAAAAGCAGATGCTAACTGGCTCCCCAATGCTAGGCAGAGAACTGAAAAATGATACCAGCTGGAGGGGAGAAAAAACAGCTGAAAAAGGAATTAAAAAGAAGATGCCTTGGTTGCACGTTTGTTTAAGCAGTAAATACTTGTTTAAAATAATCTTATGAGATTCTTATTGAGAGGCAAACTGAGAATACGATTGCAATGTTATAGGAAGTCAGCTGGATGCCCAAAGGATATTTGTATGCAGATTGGATGAGTAAGGCAAGGACACCACTGGGAGTAGCGTGTTACCATTTACACTGCTGGTGAGGACTGCCCTTGGAAGTGTTTAATTGCAGGAGGTGGCGCTTGCGAGAGCCAGAACCTTCTGTTGTTCAGGGAGGCTTGATTTTAAAACAGGGATATCTCTCCTTGTCCCTACATGCGTGAACATGTACATACACGCTTGCATCTTCTCTGGCAGCACTCAATAGCAGCCCACAGCCAGGCTGGAAACAGCGCTCAGCACATGGCATCTTCATTGAGTCCTCTGTAGTGTCCCAGTATTTTACCACTCCAATCATCTTGACCTTTTCAAGTAGTTGCTTTGTAAGTGAATGTGGTAATTTAATGAAGGACTTAAGTCCACACAGAAGTTTCTTGTTCTAAATATGCAGGTTTTTTGAAACAAAATCCAATACTGCAGGGAAAACCCTTTTAAAAAATACTTTTAACATGTAAAAGCAACTTGATAACCCCTAGATTTTGCCCAGATGAATTTTTCTTTACCTAAAGATTTGTCCCCACAGTGGATGGTTACTAGCGCAGCTGAAGTGCTGAGCTGGACATCAGCTCACCAGGTTTCTAGTCCTGGCCCAATACAGGCAGACGAGAAACTTCAGTGGGGCTCTGTCTCATCCCAGGCAACTGCCAGAACAATCACTTGTGGTTTCAGCCCAGCATGAAACAGGAGTATACGTCTACTTCTGAACAGCTAACATTTTTCCCATGTGACAGAATTCATTCGGGGCTGCTTTAGCAGAGGGAAACACTGCAGAGTTTACAGAGTTACTGATATTTGGTAGTCTCAGAAGTCACTTGTCTGCAGGGAGAGACTGAAGCGATGTCAATGTGCAGCGTCACAGAGCTGCTCCTGCACCAGGCTCGTGTTCAGGACACCAGGCTCGTGTTCAGAAATTTCAGGTTTTACTGAAAAACAAGAAATGAATTTTGAAGTAGTCTCTGAAGATATACAACTTCATCTATACAATTTGTGCAATGTTTAAGTATGTGTGTTCTCCTTGCTCCTTCACCTCTTTTCTGTGCATCCGAGCCTGTTGCTAAAAACATGCTTTAGACTTGTACTTTGCTCCTAGCAAAAAGAAGTGAGATGTGTTGTCCGTGTAGAGCAGCAATGGAAGGAACTGTGGCAGAGCAATGATTTGTCAACAGCATCCCTCCAGAGCACTGATTCCTTGCTTTATCTACACAAGTGCAATCACTAAGGAATACCTTTTTTTAAGGCTGTGATACCCTACAACTACCTACTGCACTTTAATGAGTTGTTTGTTCAGTTGTGGTTGGCAGAGAGTGTCTTAATGCTATTCAGGTCTGGACTTAATTTAATGGGAAAAGAATGTTAAACCTTGGTGGTGTGAACAAAACGATGTAGCTATGTCTGGGCTTGCATCTGCTGTACTTTCAGAAGCACTGTTTTCAAGACCTTTCCTTGCTTACATTTTTTAGCAGGATGTGTCCTGCATACTAAACAGAAGAAAAACACTTTCCAGGTTCAAGTAGCAAATTACACCTCTAATTACATTTTGACCTCATTAGTTAAGAAATATTTTACAGAACTGTGCAGCTCCATGGATTACCATTTAATGCAGCTATAAGAATGTTTGGCATATAATTGATAGTAAGAAGTGAAGTTTCTAATTTTTTATGATATTCTCATTTTGTGCAGATGTCCTTAGGGCTCCACAGCTTTCCAGGGATAACAGCACACACATCCCCCAGGATGTTAGGCTCAGGCTCCAGGCCACTGGGTGTTTTGAGTGTGGCAGGAAAATGCCAGCCTGTAAATACAGTACTAAGAGAGCTGGTTCTTGTCCATGTTGCTCTGAGTGTAGGTAATGCTCCTGGATGCATCTGGGGTTGGAGACATGAGACTGCTCCCCTTATTCCAATGGTTTCTGTTGAAGCACAAGGGGCTGCTGCAGCTGGAACAATTGCTCAGGAAGGATTCCTAGGGAGGAGAGCTACTGGTGTGGACCCAAGTTTGGCTAAATCACCCTGGCATCCTGCACAGGGACAGTGGAAGGAACACCTCTACTTTATTGTCTTTCTTCTCAGCAGTTTTTATTCTTTTAGTTGCTTTCCTGTCACCTTCCCCAGCTCTTTCCCCTCTTCCTTGTTGTCATGGGAACATTCACTACAGTAGTTAAATTATACTATTAAAATATGCTTCCCAGTAGACTGGTAACAGCTAATATTGATCCAGCTACTGCTGCTGACTCAGGGATATGGTGGAACATATAATCTCTCTTATTTCTCCTCTTAATGCATAATGCAGCTGCTTCTGTCACCTTGGGCTCTGTACTGAAGGTGATAGCCAGCCACAGCAAAGTACTTTGACTTGATCTTTATAATATGTGGCCCAGCTGAAGCACTGGATGCAGGTGGTGTTATGAGGTCAGCTTTAAAATCGGCAAAAGACTGATCAGACAGGAAAATAATCACCCTTGCTGTGATTAACCCCCGCAAGCAATAGTTAGGTGTTTCTATGCCAGTGGTGAAAAGGCATTCAGATTAAACTGTCAGCATCCACAGAGATGCAATGTGCTCCAAATAACTTTGTAAGTATATTGCACTCTGTGACAGAAATGTTTGAAATGTAGATGAAAGACAAATAACTACCTTAGTATTAAGTGAGGCTGCATTTAAAAATGTAATCAATCATATACATTGTCATTGACATCTGCTTTGATTAATCATCCGCACAGTAGCACATAATGTTAAGCAGAGCATGGTAAGCATATTCCTGAGTGACCAGAAAGAACCAAAAGTAAAAAAGTAAAAAAAGTTTTAAAAATATACCCTGAGATGTGAGTTTGCAGTAGATTTGCTATGTAAGCATTTCAGTTTCCCCTAGTGGTTAATTAACCAGCTCTAACTTCATAAGAGTTTCCTGAAATTGGTAGGTTTTGTAAGGTAAGATTTGAGGTGCCTCTGGAATTCCCGTGTTTACCCTTCTTTCACAAAATTTTTGTTTTAGTACCAGCTTGTTGTACAAATAATTAAAATAGCACAGTTTTAATGTGAATAGTATTAGCAGCTGATACTGCATTTTGCTGTATGAGCAATACAAGCACAGCAAATGATATTTTAGAATCTGTGCTGGGAAGACCTCTGTTACCAAAGAGTAAACACTGAGAAGCCATCAATTTCTAGCTTATTTGTATGTGTTCTTGAACATCTGCATATAAGTTATTCTGTGTTAGAACTCATTTTATGTTTTGATCTTTCTAGAGAAAATCAGGCAAAGATATGCAGATCTACCAGGAGAGTTGCACATTATTGAGCTTGAGAAAGACAAAAATGGGCTGGGACTGAGTCTTGCTGGCAACAAGGACCGCTCCCGTATGAGCATCTTTGTAGTTGGTATCAATCCAGATGGACCTGCGGGACGAGATGGAAGGATGCATATTGGCGATGAACTTCTAGAGGTAAGTGTTTCCTTTAACTAAGCAGGGTTCATATGGAGAGAGGAAGAGGCATATGTGAACCTATCATCTGAATCTTAAATAAAGCCCACAAATGGATTTATGTGGCTGAGGCAAGGAGCTGCACTGATTTATGCCAACTGAGAACTTGGCCTTTGGCAGGTAAATGTGTTTTCAGTGAAACAAAAATCATTGGCCTGTGAAAACTAATGTCTTGTCCGTGAAGTCTGTGCTCTCAGCATGTTCACAAGCTATGCTTAGGGAGCGACCGTTGAAAGGCAGGAAGGGGATAGTAAATCTATCCTTGTAGTGCATATGTGGTTTCACAGGGAAATTCACACCTTACATTAAAAAACCAAAACCCCCTCAAAGTTACCATCTGTGTTTTTACAGATGACAGGGATATCCCCCATCCTGAAAATAAAATTTCCTGCTGTAATCTGTTTTGATCTGTTGTAACTTAAAATACTTCTTTTCTTTAGTTGTGTCTGGCACAAGGTCACCCACAAGGCAAGAGAGCTCATTAGCAAGTAGGGTATTTTGTCTTCACTTTTTCTTCTGTCTCCTTGTTTCACCTTCAGATTGAAAAAAGCATATTTCCCATACTTTATCTGATTTTTGACTGTTGCGGAATGACACTTGCTGCGGTACCTGCAGTGGTTTCCCACATCATGATTGATTCAGTGGTTTAAAAAAATCAGCCATCCCTGGGGATCTTTCCTTTAGAGAGAAGCTTTTGCAGAAGAGTAGGTGTATGTTGACCTACAGTTCTATGTGGGTGGTGCTTTTTTGATCTTGCAGCAACTAACGCTGTGCCTTCAGAGAACCACCTATTTTGTCATGTTTCTTGATTTGAGAAAGAGCAGTTTGACTGCCTGGGAATACCTTGGAGTACTCAGAATTGTCTAAGCATTTGTCATTGTTGAACAGTTGTGTAATTACAGATTTTCAATACACACAGTACAAGACAGACGTGTTTTGCTATAGTAATACCACCATTTGAAGTTTATTATTTCCTTTTTAAGTGTGATAGATGGTATGAAGGTCTATACTATGCTGGAATAGGGTAGGAAAATTACTTTCTCTTCCAAATCTATCTTTTCTTTCAGTCCCTGGCACCAAATTCTAATGGTAAAAAAAAAATAAAATTGTTGAATTTTGGATTGCAGGGACTACCAGTTGTAAGGACTGTTTTCCTCTGTGCAAATCATAGACCAGGTAGTTCCTGGTACAGGAAAGGTAGAACCTTTTATGTCGATACTTCCCCACAAAGACGAATCCGCCAAAGTTTTATATCTCGTGAGTTATGTCTTGCAGTGTTTGTTTGATCTAATGTTAAGTACTGCTAGCAGTACTTGAAAGATGCACCATCTGTGATTAATCACATATATCTCAAGGCTTGGGATTTGCTTGCAGGAGCCATGTTATAAGTAGCATTTCACACATCTGATACTGTGTTCAGTTCTGGGCCCCTCACCACAAGAGGGATGTTGAGGCTCTGGAGCGAGTCCAGAGAAGAGCCACAAAGCTGGTCAAGGAGCTGGAGAACAGGCCTTATGAGGAGTGGCCGAGAGAGCTGGGGGTGTTTAGCCTGGAGAAGAGGAGACTAAGGGGAGACCTCATTGCTCTCTACAACTGCCTGAAAGGAGGTTGTGGAGAGGAGGGAGCTGGCCTCTTCTCCCAAGTGGCATGGGACAGGACGAGAGGGAATGGCCTTAAGCTCTGCCAGGGGAGGTTCAGGTGGAACATCAGAAACAAAAATTCACAGAAAGGGTCATTGGGCACTGGAAGAGGCTGCCCAGGGAGGTGGTTGAGTCACCATCGCTGGAGGTGTTTAAAAGATGGGGGGGATGAGGTGCTGAGAGGCATTGTTTAGTGATTGATAGGAATGGTTGGACTCGATGATCCTGGAGGTCTTTTCCAACCTAGTGATGCGGTGTGTGATTTTTTCAAAGTAGTGTGGTTGCCCTAATTTCTCTCCCTGTCAAGTTAGAGATAGTTAGATGTTTGGGTTTTTTTTTTCTATAGTGAAAGAAAAGTAGTGTTTATCATCTCAAAAATGCCAAACTTCAAATAAATTAAAGTTCAAAGACTTTGGTAAAGACCTGTTTTGTTTACCTTTGCAATCAAGTTAAAGGTGTTTCTCCAGTGGGTAGAACTGCCATTACTTATATGAAAGGATGTCGTGATCTCATTCCAGTCCCCAGTGAGTATGTATCCAATGTCAAAACATCCTGTATTACAAAGGAATGGGTTGTGCATTAGTCATGTACAGACATCTTATGTTCACACTAGTGGTCAATTATTCACAGCTCTGTTTTTTTGTCTTTTAAAAGCATTTCAGTGTTATGTGAATAGCATTGAAGTGGAACTAATGGGCATTTACCCTGGTGGTTTTTTTCAATAACCACTAGGTTCGATAAATTTCAGTAAACATTAGGAATCCTTGTACCTACAAGTATATGGGTCATCAAGGTAGGAACATCACAGAATGGTTGGACCTGGAAGGGACCTCCAGAGGTCATCTGGTCCAACCCCACTTCCTCAGGCAGGGCCACCTGCCCAGGACTGTGTCTGGATGGCTTTTGAATTTCTTCAGTATGATTTCATGCTACTTCCATGCCACTGATGCAGGGATCAAGGTGGTCAGCTGGCTTGGCTTGCAGTGCCTTTTACAACAAAATATTTTAGAAGAGCATTGAAGGCAAACTCATGTGTTCAGAAATGAGGAAATGGAAATAGTTTAGTTTTCTTCAGTTAAAGGCTTAAAATTAAAGACTCTGAGTGTGGTTGTCAGTTGCAGAAGCATTTTACATCTTTCCCATAGTATCCTTCCCTCATTCAGAGACCTGGGTGGACAGTCTTTACTGATTAAACAACTTCTCTTCCTTTAGATAGCGCGTGTAGGTATTGAGCTCCTCTACATGCAGACTGAGCTGCTGGCCATTGCCAGTGGTCAAATATTCTGTTATTCTGTAGGAAAAAAAGGTCTTGGACTTTGCAACCACTTCATAAGCATTTGTGGTCATTTTCCCCAGTATTCTCATCTGTTCATCAGCCAATAAACCACCCTCATCTTACTGCATTTTTGAAGTACATCTTTGATTACACATCAGTTTTGAATAGTAGAACCTATCAACAAGAGAAGGGATTAACATCGTAGGAAGCCTCTGGCACTTCTGCACTGTCCTGAGATGCCCCAGTGAATCCTGTTGCTTAGTATTGTAGCAGAGTGTACAACTTATTCCCTGTGGCTGTTGACGGAGGGATAAGGTTAATGGGATGGATGTATATAGATAGCTATAGACAGACAGACGTTACCTCTTCATTTTAATTTTGAACTGGATTTTGTTTGGATTCAATTAAAGGATGTGGGATGCTCCCAGACTGCCTCAGCTTATTATTCATAATATCTTTTGTCACTGAATTAGTGAAATATCATCTCACTTTTAGCTTCTCCAAGCGACAGTAGTCTTTGTGGTGAATGATCCTGGCTTGTTTTCAAAGTCATTCCAGTCTATACATTGAATGAAATGCAGGTGACAAAAAAAAATTGTATGTATTAATTATTTTTTTTAAGTACATCTCTTGTGATATTTTGGATGGGTAAATAGCTGAGGAAGACAGCTTTTTGAGGGAGAAGGTCCTTTCATCCTACTTTAATACATGGAGGAAAATTATTTGGGTTAGAACTTGATCGCTCTGCTCAAGAATCTATTTTTCACATGACACAAGTTCTGTTTTTCTGTTCTTTTTCCAAGCAAAGAAACCATCTGTGGTGCTCCTGCCTTGCACTCTTGTTGTTTTAGTGCAGGTGCCTGCACTGCTTCATATCTTATTATTTTGGACTTAGTCCTGTGACTGATTGTGCCCAGCATGGCCCACAGCACATTCACATGGTGCTGTACCTATGTTGTTAAGCCCTGCTGCTCATGAGCTCTGCATGGGTCTGTCCTTTTAGTACGTTTTATTCACACTGGATCATCCAGCTTATTATTACTATTATTATCATCTCTCCATAAGTGAGTCAGCTGCATTCTATGAATAAACCAAGCTGTATAGAACCATCTTACACTAAATTACTGATGGTGGGATTTTCTGCCATCTACTTGTCCCTGCTTATCTTGCTGAAAGTGGGGCAGGAGATGGAAGAAAACTACTTGTTTGGATATTTTGCTCTAGGAGGCCCCATCATTGCTTGGAAGAGTGAAAGCCAGTCTTCATAGTCAAGAATCAGAGAACAGGCTTACCTGTTGTCCCTTCAGAACAGCTGCATGGCAGGCAGTTTTGGGTTTTTATTTTTTTAATGCCATTTCTGCCATATCTCAAAGCCAGAGGGCTTTTGTGCTAACTGAATTTTTGTTGTGATTTTACTTAAAAAGTCTTAGATAAACCTGTTATACTTCAACAATATAATGGATACATCAGTATTTTTTGCAGGTAAATTAACTACCCAGCCAAATTCACAGTGCCATTTCAGATCTAGAATATGGGGACTAGTGTTTTATTCTCAGTTCACTTGTGATATTGTGTTAGCTTTTCCTGTTTCAAGACATTTGCTTTGGATTAGGCAAGTGGCACTATCCTTGAAGAGGGACAGTCACTTAAACATAGAGGGATAGTGGGGTTTTCACATGAGAATGTTCATCTTTAATAACTAACTCCCGTGGTGGTATTTTTTTTTCAAACTGCTATTTAAACACAATAGTCATAGTTTCTGTTCTTATTTTCAGATTCATTTACTGAAGGTAATGTTGAGGGATAGTGTCCTTTTGGTCTTTTTGTAGGAGGTTACAAATGTGTTTTTCATGTACTTTGTATAAAGGCTACCAGTAGGGTTAGTGTTGAGTGGTGATTCTTAAAGCTGCGAATAGAGTAAAGCTGTAATCAAAAAGCCAGTTGTTCACAAGGGCAGAGGCAGTCTGCAGTTTTCTATCATCCAGTCTCTTTCCACAATCTTTAGGTAGGGGAACTGCAGGGGTTACCTGCTTGCCAAGCCAACAGCAAAGCCAAACTGTGACACTGGGCACGTGATTTTCTGTCTTAATGGAGTTTATAATCTGTTGATCACTGTAGGTGAAGCATGTGTTTGAGCATGTGCTGGGAAATTGATTTGGTGAAGAAAGAAGAATTCACATTCTAATTAATTAATTTTTCTTTCCAGTGTTTTTTTCTTGCTTTATTATTAGGCAGTTCGGTGTATTGGGGATTTTGGTCTATAATCTGACTGATCAAAAAGATTTTGAAACTTTTCCCATTGTTTCAGAGAGTCCAGTTGTATCTCGAAATGCTACAGTTTCTGTGGTTAGAAGGAACTTAATGCATTGATACAAAGAAATAATTCTTATAGAATGCTGTGCCAGTTCTTTTACAAGCTTTGGGGCATAATTTAACTTGATTTCAATAAAAATCAGATGATACTAATTTTATGGATTTCCATTACTGCCACATGGTAAAAATAGTGCTCTTTTTTTTTAATACCCATGTCTAATGTTTCTCCTCTGCAAATTAAAGTTCGAGAAGTATACAGTCCTTTACATTTTTTTCTCTTAATTTAAGAGCTCAGATTTCAGTGAGTTTGTACTTTCTGCTGCTCTACTGTATGAAACTGTAAACCAAAACTTTCATAGGTGAGGGCAACAGTACATTTGGGATATGTGATAAAATCTGCCATAAAGCAGTGTAGGGTTATATTAAAAATTGAACCGAAACCTTCTGGCCTGACCTCGTACCTGTCACGTTTTTATCTTTCTCTGTTCTCTCTTGTCTTTCCAAGAGATTATATAGAGAGACACTTAAAAGAGAAGTTGAGGTTGCTTTAGATCAGTCTTTTGCTTAGTCAGAGCTTTGTTTTTCTTCCCTAATTGTGAACGAAAAAAGTAAAGCACAGATTTATAGGCTTTGACTGCCAGAGTACTGTTTGGTTAATCTGACGTGTTAGTTTATTTAATTTGAAAGATGTAAAATGGTGTTACTTATGAAATCGTAGATATTCTCTTTTTTGTTTTATTTAAGTAGGCCTTTGTGCTTTGGTCATCACTGTGGTATATGAAGCTGATAGAACATTAATTTACTTTGCAAAAGAAAGTGACCTTTTGTTAAAAAGAAAAGAAAAAGGAAAAATTAATACTGGCTGTGGTAACTATGTGGGACAGTCCAAAACCTTGTGGAGATCTATTACTTTGATTATCCTTTCATTTTGTTGTACCTAAATAATTATAACTTACAGACCCAGCTCACAGCCAATTAAATTTTGGACCATTTGATACATGTACTGAATAGGATTAATGTAGCCAGAGTAAAGACAATATGTTTTAATCTAAGAAGTCTGCTGTTTAGAAAGATTAATGGTAATTTAACTAAATCCAAATAGTTTGTAAAGTATACAATATTCCCAGTGAATAATTTACTTTTTAACTTAAAAAAGAAAGTCAACAATCTCACTGAATGTTTCAAGTCCAGCTTGAAGCCAGAATGCAACTGAATGTTCAGTTTGCCATCAGATTTTAAAGTTTATCTTTGAACAAGGCATGGTCTTAGATGTTGCTTCTCACCTTATCTTTGCAACCATGGCAACTAGGGCAGCTCCATTAAACCCTTGCAGATGTTGGCGTGATGCTCTTTCCTCAGTGCTGATTGTATTCTGCTGGCTCAAACTGTCATAGACTCTCTTGGTTCTCTCTTCGTACAGTGATCAACTTGGTAGATAAATGGTTTGCACTTCAATCTTCATGAACAATCAAGTGTTAGGGCTTTATTCCTGTTCCTGCATTGTCCTTGTACTACTGATGAACTTGCGTGTTGTTTTGATCCACTGAAAATAAGACAGGAATATTGTGAAGTTGCCAATATGACCAAGTGACCTGTATGACACTAGGCTGTAAGACTTGGCCAGTTATTTCTTGTTTGAATAGAAAAATCTGCTAAGAACACAAACCAAAATCCAATACAGAAATTTTCAGTAACAAAGTCATTCTATAATCACTAGTAAATTGTTCCTGCGCTTTGTTGTTATTGTTTTAAACAGCATTGGTATATCAAATGGGAATGTAAATATTATGTTGTAAATTAAAAGTGGAAGGAAAAAATTGGCAGTATTGAAATGAAGCTAGCTGCTCACTTTGGAAGGGTGTGTGAACACTCTAGCTCCAGAGAGGTGCATTAATCTAATCAAGATGCTTGGAGTGCAAATTTTGACAGAGTTAAATAGCAGATTATTCTGCACACTTGGAAGCCTCTGGTTTTTGCTTAGACAGCAAAACACGCTACGAGCTGAACAGTGAACCTGAACCAACATAATGACTCCAAATCCTATTAATTTCTATTTCTTTATCTTTAAAGTTTTACCTTCTTTTCTTGACAAAATAAAAATGTTAAATGTAGGTTTTGAATTAATTTCTATATTCGTGTGTACAAGTATTCAGGTGTAGGTAAATAATTGCTCTGCAACAGAATATTGCTATCTTGTTGCTTATTCCAGTCTGAATTTTTGAAGTTGAAGGAAGACCTGCTCCCTGCTCTAAGGGAAGGATATTTTCCTTCACCACCTTGATGACTGTTCTCTTCAGCTTAGTTTTAAATCTGAAAATCTTCTGGGTACAACTAAAGAGACTGCTCAAGGGTTTTATTAATCTTCTTGACACAGTCTTGTTTTTCCCACCATACTTAGCTCAGCTTTTACTTTCTTTAAATTTATTGTGGTATTCATTCCTACCTTATGTTCTACATATGATCTTTGTGATGGTAGTTTGTGTAATGCCTGAGCTGAAAGGCAAGAAATCTTAGGATAGCTCTGAGGTGGGGGGCATTAATGAAGAGGAGCTGAAGCCCAAGAAACTCAGGGCACTTTGGGCAGGCTGAGGTGGAGCAAGCTGTTAAGGACAAGCCCTGCCTGAGAAATAAATGTAATGCTTTAAATAGTCTGATTTTACACTGCACATTATCTTTGTGGTATGATACAGGCTTAGAAGTACCTCCTGTATTCATCTCTGAAATACTGTTGTCCTTATCAAAGTCCCAGTCACTGAGCATGGCACTGGGAGACAGTAGGCGTCGTATTTTCATCAAACTGGAAAAAGAATTCTAGTTCCTACAGGAAGAAAAGTCCTGAAGCACACACTGTATTAAGGCCAAGCTATTTCCCTCTGAAAACTTTGGTGTTTGCTTGCATGCAACAAAAATATCGGAAGTAGACTTTGGACAGACTTGGTGTCTGTAACTGTGCTTAGTTGTTTGATCCATCACAGCAAGAGTAATGTGGCATATCCTTAAGTTGTACTTTCTGTCCCCACGGATATCATTTCTCCTTCCCATGGAACTGAGGAGTCAGCACAATCTTAACAGCAAGTTTTTCAGACTGCCAGTTGCCTATAGGTTAAGTATAGGAGTGTTAGTCTCAAAATCTCTGCTGTTGTCAAATCTGTATGATTCTTGTCAGATCAAGTTGTTTTCCAAAAATCTGAAAATAATACCTGAAGTCCATTCTATGGGTCTGTGAAAAAGAATAAAAGATTTCTCTCAATTTTGGCCCACTAATAAGACTAAATTAGCCCTATGTTGTTCCTGGTTTATATTGGTCTAGAATAAAACTTGGAATGTTTTGCTATTAATACAGTATTTTTCCTTTGATAGATTAGAATCTAAGATGATGAAAAAGTAATATTTTAAATCCATTCTAAGGCTGCAGTTCTGTGGACCTTTCAAAAGGAACAATAAGAAAGATGAGATGCTTTTTAAAGTGCTGCTGCTGAGCTGCAGACTACACCCCATCCTTTGGTAGCCAGCTGAGAGAAGGGCAACCACCTTGGGCAGTCTAAAGCCAAGAGGAGTAGTGTCCATCTCCTTCTATGTGTGTATCATATGATGTCTTTCTGCAGCACAACTGTGCCTGAAAGAGGCTCTTAATCAGCTCTGGTATTTCTGTCTCAACAACACTGTACAGACAGGTGTATATAGCTGTGCAACATTGATATTCCTGGATGTATGAGCTTCAAAAAGCACTTTATATTTTGTGGACTGCATTTTCTTTGAATCTTGTCTCTTTACGCCACAGTAAATTTTGAAGTTTTAGTGATGGAAATTAAAACAATGTATACACCTATATAAAAATCTTTATTTTCTTTTAACAGATAAACAATCAGATATTGTATGGAAGAAGTCACCAGAATGCTTCTGCGATCATTAAGACTGCCCCGTCAAAGGTTAAGCTAGTTTTTATACGGTAAGAACAGTTCTTATCAAGAGATTTGTTTGCCCCTTGTCCCATTGCATTACATATTTACATATGTAATTTACATATTTATCCTGTTTTGAAAATGCTGTACTTGCTCAGTTCTCTTTGAAGTGAAATAAACCCTTTCTTTGACTATTTATCTCACAGGTGTTGAAGAGTTCTCCTTAATAATGTACATAAATAAGATCTAATGTAATTGAGGGCCTGGTTTAGGGGTGTCTTTCTTGGGTTTGAGAGCACCCTGATAAAAGCTTCTTCCCCTAGAATTTATTCAAGTGCTTTAGGTTGGTTCTGCCACTGCAAAGATGAGACAAGCGGTTTGCTTCACCCAGACTGCCAAAAGGGAATGAAAATGGTGCTGAAGAGTGAGCTGCTGTGAGGGAAGCAGGCAAGTGTGGATGGAGTACATGGAGCATGGGCTGGGTCTACGTATGAAGTATAACTAGGTATAGATATCAAAAGCGGATTTAAAGACTGAGCTAGGGGTTGTTTGTACAGAGAGAGAACCTGAATTTGACAAGGAGCACTGGGATGGCTTATGTAGGAGATGATATACTAAAGCAACCTTTCATCTGCCTAAGAATTATATGTGGATATCTTTTCTTTTACTCCAAGAATAAAAATTTTTTCTTTTAGTCTGTATGTGAGTTAAGGATACTCCATGCATTCACTCTGTCATTCAGGAAGTGTTACTCTTATGACCCTGGATGGGAGGTCTGGGAAGGAGCAGCCCCTTTCCCAGAACTCATATATGCTTTAATAAGTTGGAATTTCATAAATGCATCTATTCCAGCCGTGGCTTCCGCTGGGCACTTACACCCATGCTGTTTTATAATGTGATCTTTCCGCCAACATATACATCATACTTGATATTGTTTTATGTTCTCCAGCTTACCTATGAACAGTGCAATAATTTGTGGGTGAATGCATATAAATGCGTACTTTTACTTGCCTGGCTCTGTCTTGTACAGCATACATAGAAATGATGAAAGAACAGCATTAGTGCTGCAAACAATGAGTTGCTATACTTGGCAGCACAGAGGATCTGGAGGAGATCAATGATGTTGCCTACAGCTCCCATGTTACTTTCCCCAGCTATTGAAAATTAAACCTCATGTACAACAACTCATTTGCCATTACTTAGTTGCATGTGGAAAATGTGTCTAGTTGGAAGCAGAGGCAGAACCACAACTTATGGAATCAAAACCCAGGGTGAGTTTAGTGCTGTTAGGTAGCAGCATAGAGCATAAGCTTTTTGCAGCCTGCCCTGCTGCACCAAGGGTGTGTATTAGCTTGAGTCACCCATAGATTGGAAATCCTTCATGTGTGTTTTTTGTATCGTGTTTAAGACATAAAGGTCATGTAAGTTCTTAGCCATAATTCCCATTTTCAGATTGTCTGTGTAGAAGTGGATTTCAAGGCAAAATGTTGTCTTAATGATCATAATTAATAGATGTTGGAAATACTGTTGGATAAATCTTTTCTCTAGAGGTTTTTTAAAAAAAAAAAAAAAAAGTTTCCATTTTCCAGTGCTGCTGCTGAGGTTGTAAACTTACATTGTCACACTTTCCAAGAGCACACGTCTTGTCACTACTCTTGGCCTTATGTTTGAGTACCCTGACAACTTATGGGTCTGTTTGCTTAACCTGAGTTTGAACAGCAGTGAAAAATTTTCCCACTGACATGATGTCATTAGTAATGAGAGCGTTGCAGCAAGAGGGGCATTTCAAAATTCAGCAAAGCCAAATCAGGCCATCTCTATTAAAGGTGAATTTTAAAGAGAAACAAGAGTAATTTTCTTTTCTCATGCAGACTATAGCCCATGGGCCCATTATATCTTGGTGTTTCCTGTTCCTACACCTTAGACCACAAAAACACTGGATGGACAAAAGACTGTACTGGTCTCAGAAGTCCTGTCTGAGGTGCAGTTTGGTAGAAAAAGTTATTTCCTGCTTTTATCAACTCATTTTAAAACTATAATACAAAATGGGAGTATTGAAATGCCACTGGCGTTGTGGTGCCAGACATAGTAAGTAAGGAGCAACAGGCATCTTTAATCTCCATCCATCTCTTGTACGTGCATGTGCAATAGCATTTCCAACTGAGAACAAAGTGCTGAGTGTAGCAGGCTCTGCTCTCCTGGCAGGTTTGCTGCTTGGCTGATTTCAGATGTGTTCCTCTGGGGTCTAATGATGTAGAAAGAGCAGGATACCGTTACATTTGTTATGCTTTGAAAATGAGGAGGAGGGAGCTGCAACAGAAACACTACTTTCCTCCTCCTGAGCTCTGTTACCTGTGCAACTGCTTTTAAAGATAGAAGGCCAGCAGCATAACGTAGCCAAAGCATCCTGGAGCACACAGCAAGAAGAGACCACAGTTTACCATAGCAAAAGAATGTGTACTGCTGGAGTTAAGAGGGAAATTGATTTGATCTTCATGTGCATTAAGGTACTAAAATTCTAATTTCACCAGTGAAAGAGCTGCGTGGGTTACAGTTTTCCAGAAACACATCGTTCTGCAAGATAAACAGTTCCTGCTTGCTTGACTGAGCTGACCTAGGACATAAAAGCAAAACTAGTGGGGCTCTTGGACTGTTACTAAGAAGTGCCCTGTTTGATATCCTGAGGCCTTAACTTCCCTCAGACGAAGGATGCTCAGTGATAAGCATGCTGCTTTTCACTTTGAAGCACAAAACGGCATCAAAGTTTTCCTATTTCTGGTGTTTTGGTTCATGTGCAGGGCAGGGGGATGTTTTCATAAAGACTTTAATCAGTTATAAAAGAAGCCCAGAAATTCCTGGGCACAGAAATGCCTTTCTCTGAGAACTGTAATAACTATCATTAAAAAACTTGGATTTTGTTGCACCCACGTTTGTTTGGGTTTTTTCTAGGAAAAAAAACAAAGAATAGAAGATATCTGCAGCCTTTTTGACTTTTTATTGAAATCCTAACTTACCGTCTGCGCTATAAAAAATCTGTTCACACTTTTTTTTATACACAGGTAGTGTTACTATTGCATTCCCACCCTTTCCTGCAATTTTTGCTAATGAGACACTGTGCAGTAAGCGCTGTGAGAACCATAGACACCCCCTTATATTTGAAGGCTTCTCACCCTGGTTTATAAGCATCTTTTCCTCAATTAAGTTGACGGTGATTATTTAATACAGTTGATTTTGGCTAGATTCCAAGATATAGGTCTTAGCATGGCACTGTTTCCCAGTAGTCTCATTAATTACATGAGCTTGTAATAGCATCTAAAAGATTTGCAGTTATAGTGTCACTTTACTTTTTTTTTTTTAGATTCAGTGCATCTTGTGCTTTGTAGCCTTCTACAGTGATACATCTGAAGGCATTTAACCTGCTCACCCAGTTTAACAAACAAAGAAAACAATTGCCCAAGCATAACAAGATTTTCCTGAAATGAAATGGCTCAGTCCGAGTACTCCCTCTGATTAGTGTCCAGTCACTTTTCATCTGACCTCCAAGTCTCACAGCTGCTGCATTACCTTCCAAGCTACTATAGCAAATACAGGTTGTCTTTTTGATTTCTGAATATCAGAAATAAATAAATTATTTGACTGCAACTTTTCAAGGCACATAAAGACATCTTGCTATGGAAGTGCTAGTGGAAGTTAGTGGCAATAGGGCACGTAAGGGTCTTAGCTGCCTTTCGAAATTCTTGACCTTAATGTTCAACAACAGGAATTAACCAAGTTGTTTCTCATACGAGTCTTTGTGCCCTAGTTTCCAGAATAGAATGGGTTATGTATCCACTGTGGGTTTTGTCCGTCCTTTTCAGATGCATAATTAAACAATATAATTAGATTTTACATCTGTAGTAGGAAATCCAGTCTATATCGGAATGCTCTTTTACAGTAAGAATTTTATGATTCAGCAAATTCAATGTTTTTTTCCATGCTCAATTAACTGCCTTTAATTTGTTTTGGTGCTTCAGTGCTGGTATAATAAGCAGATCAAATATCGTTTGAATGCTTGAATCTAAGTGAATGCCACTGATTTCAAACCACCATCCATTGTCTTCAATTCTGTGACTCATTCTTTGGTATGCCTTTATTCCTTAAATGAAAATTGTCTTGTGCTGTGATGAAACATGAGAAATGCTTTTAGAATCAAGTACAGTAGTATTTTGCTTGTTTAAATACCATTTGTTAGCCATCCAGACTTGTCCTCCCGCACTGCAGTCATTTGTTACGTTATCGTTGCTTTCTGGTGATGGGATTGTAGCTTCTCGGTGAAACCCACAAATCTCTGTCACCTAACCCCTCCTTCCATTTCTACATGTAATTGCAAAGGTTAACCTCTTCTTATTTATGGAGACGTGGAAGGAAGAGAGATTCTTATACTCTGAGGACTGATAAAGCGAGGTCAACCAGTTCTCGGTGCTGTGTAACACCCAGATGCTGTGGCTTGGTCACTGAGCCTTTGCTCTTCTCTTAGAGCCTTTAAGTAACACTGTACATTGCATGCCAGAGTCTGAAATACTGTCATGCTTCAGAAATTATTTTTGCCTTCAGGTTGTTCTAACTTACATAATTGGTCATATTTTAATAGTATAAACCCTGTTTTTCCTTGCTTTGATTGTTCAGGTTCTTTCATGTGGGAAAGCTTTAAGAATAAGCTCTTGCCAGAGACTGTGCAAGTTTGAACTTTTCCTGTTTTCTTCAGAGCTGTTTCCTCTTTGCTGTCACATACATGTGGGAACAAGTGCATGGTTGAGGAAGTTAAGTAATTTGGGTTCTTTCAAACCTTTGATGACCTAAGCTACAGTTTATATGAACATTAATTGTTCATTTAAAATATCTGTATACATTTGGCTTTCACACAGCTAGAAGTGGATGGAGGGGAAATAGAAAACAAGACTATTCTTGCTGTAAGTAGGAGAGATTTTTCAAGAAGATGCACAGTACAAAGATCTTACCTTGACCCAGCTGAAGGAAAAATCCAGCATGCCTTTTCAGTGTGCAACTTCCCTGCAGCTTCTCTTTTCCAAAGGAACATCCAGAGGAAAACAAAGATGATAAAATAAGAGATCTTGACCTGATTTTTAACGAGTGTGAGAGCAGTATAGATTTTCAATAATCACTGGGGCTTTATGCCCTGATGTCATAACCAGTGAGAGTCCTAACGGTTGCTTAGTAAACACTGTTCATTCACTTGTTCTCTGTATCTGTTCCAACTAATGTCATGCGACTGCATACAAACTGCTGAATTTTTTCTCCTTGATTTTTGATGTACTTTGTTTTCCAAAAAAAGATCCACAACCAGTTACAAAGGTGTTGTCAGATGTTCTTTTAGTGTTGATGGCATGTGTAGTTGCAGATAGTTTGGCAGGAGGTTCATCTCCCTTATTTTAGACATCTAGAGGTCATGTCTATGGCAGGGGGATTGGAACTAGATGATCTTTAAGGTCCCTTCCAATCCAAACCATTCTGTGATTAGTGAACAGTTGTCAGGAACCTCCAAAGAGCAATTTGGTTCATCCAGTCTGAATTCAGATCATTTAGGTGCTGGGATTAATTGCCCTTCTGAGTGGATCTAGTTTGGGATTTGTCTTGATTTTGCACGGATCACAGAAAAAGATTGGACATTATCTTAGGCAAGATGCTTTGCTTTAGACAGTTAAGGAATCTCATTCAGCATGCTCAAGTATTTTCTTATCATTGCGCGACAGTGAGGTTATATTGTCATAAACCAGAGAGACCTAAGAGTAAGTAAAATGGAAAACAAAAATGTGCTCAAAGGAAGGCAGGGAGCCTGAATTCAAGAATTACAAGTCTAAAGTTCATGAGTGAATGAAGAAACACCACG
This sequence comes from Clamator glandarius, assembly GCA_033459285.1. NCBI lineage: Eukaryota > Metazoa > Chordata > Aves > Cuculiformes > Cuculidae > Clamator > Clamator glandarius. The sequence continues at coordinate 113,641 of JAUNZM010000110.1, forward strand.
AATTTACTGAGCCTGTAACTTCTGGTTATCATCTTTAGAAAGATAACTTTCTGAATGCTTCATAGACCATACCAGCTGTGTGTGACATTTCTTCAAAGTGCCAGAGACAGCTTTCTGATAAGTGCAACAGAGTGTTGCAGGGCAGCTTAGCTGCAGCCCTACAGCACTCAACTTTAACTTACCTTTAGGCTTACTTTCTGCAGCCTGGCATGAATAATCCCTTTAGACTTGTATTTGCATATTGCTCTCTTAAGGCTTTTTTTGTGCCAAGTGTTTAGCGTAGTTAATTATTAGTCAATAATAACTGTATTTTACTTTGCTTAAGCTGCACCTCTTCTCCTTCATCAGCTGTGCAGTTGTTAGATGGAGCAAAACATCCGAAGTTCTTCACTTTGGTCAGTGTGAAAGGACAGGGAATGTCCAGGGGTCCTACCTAGGCTACAAAGGAAGTAAAATGTAGTAAATTATGGCAATATAATCAAATAAATCTGAAAGAGTATGAGCTTTTCTAAAGTTTAAAGATTCTTTGCTACTTCCATATTGCTTTGATCTGGCTTCCTGTGATGCTTTGCAACAAGGGAAGCTGCTTTTTTCTTCAGTATTGAGCTCTAGTTAGTGACATTGGTACAAGCAATATGCACTCTAACCTTCAAGCAGATGGAATTTCCATTTTCACTCAGAAACTCATCCTGAGAGGGTAGAAGCAATAAAAATATTTGTGGGAGTAATGATGAATTCCTTCTCTATGCAGTTTGTGTGTAACTGATGAAATATAAACAGCTCTCTGGTGCACAAGCTCAGCAAGGAGGAGAGCTGCCATCCCAGCGTCTTGTGCAAACTAGTATGATAGCAGGAACAAGAGCAGTGGATGTTTATTGTTTCTGCAGATAATGGAGAGGGAGCATCTGACCCTCCCTGCTGTATAAATTGCATTGTACATGGCTCTGACCTTGCGAGTATGAAGCTATGTCTCGACTGTAAAGGGTTTAGACATCTCAACCTCAAGCAATGCTGAGGACTGGTAACTGAGAACAGCTTTCTCGGAGGTGGTTATGTAGCAGCTATTGGCAAATACACTGAATGCTCATTTTCAGTCACTGTAATTTGAATATGATATTCAGACTTCTAAGCTGTCTGCTCCAGCATCAAAAGAAAATGATTGCTCCTTTTAGTTGTAAATAAATTCATGTTTTAGTTGAGGACGCTTATGGAAGTGGAGAGCAGAAAGAGCAATTTATTATTAGATCTGTCACTTTAAAATATGTTCTCACTTTGATTCTTCTTTGAAGCATTCCCCTTTGAAGCAGCATTAAAGTATTTAAATATGTACCAGTCCTAGCAGGGGGAGATTACAAGTTGTGACACTTTGTAACCTTGTTTTCTTTATTCTGTGCATTTTTTTTCAAGGGAATTACGCAAAGTGTTTGTATTGGTTGGAATAAAAATGGCCATCCATTTAAAACTGCATAAAAATGTTTGCCCAGTGGTTGGAAAACAACATTTTATGTGTATATATGAAGTAGAAACTAATTTTTACAATTAATTACACCACACTTTATCATGCAGATCATGGAGCTTCTGTCTAGCAATCTTTAGAATTATAGTTCTTACAAAAGTTTATACGTACCTTGTTATTTTCAAGTTTTGCTCCTGATTGCAAGGTATGCAGCTTGCATTGTAAGTTATTGCAGTGTTAGTTTTCATGCTGTTTGCTCCATATAAACTTTTGTCTGAAAAATCTCTACAGTCAACTAAAAATTCTGTGACTCTCAGACACCTTACATTTGCAGATTTATTCTTGTAGGTTAGAAAAGCAACATAATTAGATCAATCTCTTATGAAGATAAGAGGAGGAAAAACGTTGTTGCCTAATTGGCCTTATGGGATAAAATGCACTTGGAAATGTGAAATGCTTATGAAATTCATGGGCTTGATTATGTGCATTCCTCAGATTTCTGTCTTGGCCCTGTGCATGTGTTTCTGCATCATGGTCTACTCTAGTTCTGCTCATAATATGGTTTCTGACTCAGGCAAGGCTTTGAGTAGGGCCAAGAGGAGAGGCTGGGAGCGAGTACAGAAATGAGCAGCACAGAACCAATTCCTTTGAATTGTATGGCTGTTTGGTTGAAGATAAGTAAATGAATTCACCAACCTTTGCCTGCAGGATTTATCATTTCAAATGCCTGTGACTGAATTTCCCATATGCTGCTCTGCTAAGAGCGCTGTTGTCTTTCAGTGATCATAACATGCCAGCTTCATGTGTTTAACTCTTCAGGGATAAAATTAGTCTGTTATCTTCCCAGCACTTCTATAAAATGTTTTTAAATGCACACTAGTCTAACATTTTGTTCTAGAAATTAGAGGAAGGAATTGTGCTTGTGTTATGGTGACCTGGAAAGTAGATAAAACCAGAAATCAGAAGACCCAATGCATAAGAAGTCATTTACTTTCATCTCAAGTTTTGCATCTGTAAAGCAGAGGTGCTACTGATTCCTCCTCTCTCTTGTTTTGCTGAGTGGAGGCTCTGTAGTAGTACTGAATCTTTAGCAAAATGGGATTTGCGTTGTTCCTGACTTCCATTCAGCCAAAAAATAGAGAGGTGTAACAATACAGTTTTTGAAGCAAAATTTGGAGTCTTCTTTTTTTATCTGCCTCAGATTTGTCTTAAACGATATCAGTGAAGTCATATTTCACTTGGTTTGGTTTTACAGAGGCCAGAAATAATTCCACAAGTCAAATAATTTTAAATAGCAGTTGAGGAAAAACATTAGCAAGGCAGAATGCTATTTAATAAAAAAAAATTTTTTTAAAGGCTTTTGGAAGTTACAAAGTAATTGGATGCCAACTTAGGAAAGCGTGTTAAAGAGGAGAAAGGAAAAGTTGTCATACATAATAAGCATCTTTGAAAAATAATGCACTTTACATGCAGGGGGAATCATTGTTAATCTCTCTTCTTCTCCCTGTATTTTATAAAAATTCTTCCATTGAACCTTTTGGAAAAGACCACAGCAAATATGAACAAAATAGAAAAAGTAATCTATTGTAGTAAAACAGGTATTATGTTTCAGTTATGTGAATGTTAGACTAAACAAGCGGTTTACAAATGTAGACATAATTAGAAGAGGCTATTGGAAGTATTAGCACATCTGTTGGTGTGTAGGGACCATAAATTCCAACTGCATCCTTTGCTAATCCACACAAAATTAAATTTCCAAAGAATGTAATGTCAGTATGTCCCACATAAGACTACTGCTGTCCCAAGAAGAGTCATAGAATAACCAGGTTGGAATAGACCCACCGGATCATTGAGTCCAACCACTCCTATCAAACACTAAACCATGCCTCTTAGCACCTCGTCCACCCATGCCTTAAACACCCCCAGGGAAGGTGAATCAACCACTTCCCTGGATAGCCCGTTCCGATGCCCAATGACCCTTTCTGTGAAAAATTTTTTCCTAATGTCCAGTCTAAATCTCCCCTGGTGGAGCTTGTGGCCATTCCCTCTCGTCCTGTCCCCAAGAGATGTAATCTGTTTGCTAGCAAAACAAAAATTAAGTGCTTTTTTAAGCTCTAACATGCACTACCTTTTCTGTTAGTAAGAGTATTTTCTTAATGGGCAAAACCAACTCAAAAGAAAAGTTTGGCCAGTATGGTTTAGTGTGTAATATGTTGTTGGTTGTTTGTTTTGCAGAAGTGAAGATGCAGTCAATCAGATGGCTGTTACTCCTTTCCCATTACCTTCCAGCTCCCACTCTTCTATTGAGGTATGGTTTGTGGGTTATTGCTGGGGTTTTTTTTTAATTGGATATTGCTAAATTAGATAGATTAATCATAATTGTCAGTTTGTTGTACATCTGAGCACCTTGTCTAATTAAACCGAAAATCATTAAATGCATTGGGTAGGAACTTGACCTAATAGGCATGCTTTCCCCTGTGTCTCTTTTATTGATCTCATCATTACTGGAAGGGCTATTATGGCGTTAACGAAAGGTACTAAACAAGTTTTTGCTGTACAGGAGGAAGAAAACTCCCCAAATGAAAATCTTGCCATCTCCCTGTCCTGCTTCCTTTCCCAGCTGGTTATAGTAGTTGTGGTGAGGATCTTTTGCCTGGAACATGGATGTCCTCCTACGGAAGAGAAATGAGCATTTTTCAGGGGAAAATTCCTGCCTTTTAAGTTCCTTTTATCCTTGAATGCTCTCCCATCAGTGGTTCTAAAAACGATGCAGGGATGACCAGCAACTAGCTGCGGTAAAAGAGATCACTGTGTATGTGGTTTGTATTACAGCAGTCCCTTGAGACAGTCCCAGCCTACCTGAGAACCTTGGTCCACCACTTTGCCCTCTGCCCCAACACTGAACTCTCATCCCTGCTCATTTTCTTCCTGGAGGAGCAGACAAAGGCTGTTTAAGCAGTGAGCTCTAGTACAGTGTCGTAGCATACAGTCTTCCAATGCAAAAACTTCTTTAGTGTAGTAATGTTACCAATGTTTCTTTGTTATGGTTGCTGTCTCAGCCTCAGCGTAGACTAATTGCTCTCTTGTGTGCCATGAATCCCTGCAGTGTCACCACATTGTTATCATTTTGACATCTAGATATGGTGTAACTAAATTTTCTAGATAAAGTACATGGTTAGCCTTGCTGTTGCTTTTTAATTCTATTTCTATTTGAGCTAATAAGGCGAAAGATGTTTTATAATTCAGTTGGGGTTTGGTCTTGCCTTGAGTTGATAAATTCATATGCATTGAATTCCTGGTATTTCAGTAAGCATTACTGTGATCCCTCGGTGCTAGCCCACGCTAGGTAACGCTGGATGAATCTTCTGTTTGTATGCTTGCTATTGCTTTCCAGATTATATTGCCACTGATAGCTACTTCCATAAAGGCATTGTGCTATACCATGCAAGAGCTGTTTAGTTTCTGTTTGTATCGGAGTCATTTTTGGGCAGGGCTTTGGCTTGTCATTCTTCATAGAAGCGGCATGTTCCAGGTGCAGCTGGAAATTACTCTACAATTTACAGAGCCCAAATTAATTCTATTTTTCTGTTGACTCTGATACCTGCATTTGTTCCCAGCCTTGTTTAATATTTGTGTCTTCAGGATGAACCAGAGAGCTTTGTTTATGCACATTCTGTGCTGTGGTCCTATAATTAGACCCTTGCCAGCATGTGGAAACCAAAATGCTCAGTCTCATGTACAGTGTTTGCCTTTAGAGGTGGATGCTTGTGGGATGAGTTTCATGCATTAGTGGCAAGCTTTTACTATTTATGTTGTGTCTCTTTTATCAATAAATGTGGGGGTTTACTTCTAGGTAGGACCGTTTTATTCCATATAGTAAATGTAACCAAAATTGTTGTCCCACAGAACTTTGCATTGCTTTCCTTTGTCAGCTATTCTTGTCTTTAAATAAAGCAAAATAAAACTGACTGTGCTTTTTATCTTGAAATGCCGAATAATCATTTAGTGTTGTGTGTTACATACACTGTACACAAAACTTGTCAGTTCACATTAAGTAGCCTGGCTAGTGTAACAGAATATCAGGATGCCATCATTACCATGTATTATTACATTCGTTTTCTTCATCTTATTTCTTTATCTTCATTAAGGTATTTTAACATGGAAAGTGATAAACAGTAAATATGCCTTAAAGCAGGGTCTTGCTTTTGTATGTGGAGTTGCAGGACAGGATAAGACTACATTGTGGTGTAATACCGTGGACAAGCCACAAGAAGCAAAGCATATTAAATATTAGTTACTGTAAAATATCTGTTTTTAAAAGGTTTCATTCATTAGAAAGCCACAGAACGACATATTTTGTTGCAATTCTGAGCAGCATAAGCCTTTGTAGAATGCAGAGGTGCTTCACCTGCTCGAGTGGCAGTTGAGATGTTTGCGTAATCCTCATTGTGCGCTTCCATGTAAAATGTCTAATGAAAAATCAGAAATAATTTTGCTTCTAGGACTGAAGATCTTGAAAATTTTTGTTTCCCATAGTCTGTTTTGCTTTGCAACAAAGAACAGATCCAATTTGAGATCAAAGCTTTAGGTGTATTGAAACTATTTTAAAACAGAGTAAATCAAAATAATAGAAGATTGAAGACCTGCTTGGTTTAAGAAAGGGAAAGAGAATTCGCATGTTAAACTTCACATGTAACCAAACTAATGATAATCTAAACTGTAAATTCTAATTTAATATTTTTCCTGGAAATGTGCCGTTTCCTATCTATCTTAACTTTAATTGTTGTTATGGGAAGGAACTAATTTTTCCTGTACTCATATAGTTCTTAAATGTATGCTAGTTATTATCTGGAGAAAATACCAGAAAATTCTGCTCAGACAAGCATTTCTACCTAATATGGTGCTATTTTATGTTTCAAGGACCATTTTTGTTGAGAGTTCTCTACAGAAAGAGGAAAAATAAATGCATGAGAAAGTTCTGGAGCACATATCTGTGAAAATACTTATGTCTTTTGGGACATTCCCTTCCTTTTCTAATTTTCCAGTAGTTGTCATGGAATGTTATTTGCAGTATTCTCACTGTAACGCGCGGATGTACCTGAATCTCGAGTCTTCGTTGGCACTTGAGGATCATGTCCTAGTGCTGGCTTAAGCCTGCTGAGCTTGGTGACCATGTGCAGAAGAACAAGACCAGAAAAGCTTCAGCTTTACCAATTCCTCCAGGGTGGAGCACTCAGTCCTGCTGCTACCAAGCTGTTCAGGCTGTGTGAAGTAAACTGCTTCCTTTAACATGCTGAGCATGCATGAGACCCTTCCCAACACAAGTATGGAAGAGGCCTCTTAATAGAGACTCAGGAGCTTTCACAGTTGATAGGGATTAGTCTGGCCTTGAAAATTCACCCAGATCTGCACCTAAGTGGTTTTATTGGACTACCTCATGGTACTTTGGGTTGATCAGATGAAGACCAAGGTCTGTCTTTTGAAACTTGTATCATGTGTCTCCTGACACTAGGATGCTTTAATTGTGGATCTTTTTACTTGTTTGTGCCGCTACTGTTTAAAAAAAAAAAAGCAAAAAAAAAAAAAGGTAAAAAAGTTTGGGTTTGGGGTTTTTTGGCAATTACTGTGGATCTTAGTTCTGTTTAAAAACTCTTATCAATCCTCTCAACCAGGATCATGGTGGCACTGAACCCGCAAGCAGTGAAGAAGACCCAAGTTTGGAAGTTCTAATGAAAAGCTTGTCTGATGAGGAATCCAAAAAATCTGTAAGTGACTCAAAGCAATATTTAATGATTATCAGAGATTAGAAAATACAGGCTTATTGCCTTGATTGGTTTTCTATCTGCCTTTTTGTTGGAGTATTACAGAACGCTTCTGTCAAGTCATTTTCAGTACTTGTAAGAGCAAAATCAAGCTTTTAGCTATACATACATAGACTGTTTTTGTGAACTAAGCAGACAGTATAATTTGTTAAGATACCGAGATAAGAGGTTTTTATGTAGCATTGTAACCATTTCTTGAGTTCTTTCTCAGTCAGGGGATTGGGTTTCCACTCTTGCCATACATGTGTGACAAATTTCAGAAAACAGTATGATCTGTAAATCATATTCATATTTATATTCATAGCTTCATAAATTCTAAGGCCAAAATGTCTATTATCATAATCTGATCTTGCCTCCTGAATAACAGCTATAGAGTTACTCTCAGTAATTTCTACATCAAGCCCATAACTTCTGGTTTAATGTGGTACTGTCAGTGCACTGTAATAAATATTGAACTTCTCATTGATGTAGATGCATTTTTTTGTTGTTTAATATGTCAGGATTGTGCATTATCAGAAATCTGAAAGTCCTTCGGGGTATAGCACTAATCTTTTTGGACTCTATGTGGAAAGTTTGAAATGGAAAACTATTAAACATGGTGAAGAGTCACTAACCTAGAGGTACATAAAATTTGCTGAGACAGTCTTGCAACAGCCTACTCCTTTTTCAATGAGTGCACTGGTTGAGACTTGCTGTGCATGCATGGTTTGTGTGCTGTCCTCAACTAAGAAAACCTGACATTTCTGGGGTTTTTTTCTTAGATGTCTTCTTCCTGCTCCATCATGTCTTTTGCAAGGAGTGCCCTGGGTTTTGCAAATATGAATTGAATATACATAATGTTCTATAGCTAGTAAGTGTTTAATTAAAAAGTCTGTGAACTCCAAGAGTTTAGGAAGTGTTATGTGACATTGAGGCATCAGAATTAACCACCCATGAATTGGTTTGTGTTCCTGATGGATTACAAAAAAAGTTGAATTATTTGTATTTGGACAAACTCTTTTCAAACTTCAAGCAAGAAAAGGAACTATGGAGCCAAAGGGTAGAAGTTACAGTATTTTAGAGTGAAAGGTAAAAAAAAAAAAAAGAAAGAAAGCATAAAGCGTTGGTGTAGGAATTGTCCAGAACAGGACAATGGTGCACAGATAAGAGAATACAAAGGAACATATTTGTTGAGAGCCCCTAGGTGAGGAGAAGATCAGTATAGTACTTAGCTTTATGCCCAGTGGGGAAGAAAAAATAGCTCATCTTTCCTCTGAAATTGTTTGTGTAGCCACAGCTGATTGCTAAAATTTGCTTTTTAATTTTGGAATTCAAAATGTACCCAGCAGGCCAATATTGGTGCTCCTACTGTGGCATTGTGGGGAAGCAGCCTGTCCTGGGTCACTGGTGAGACCAGGAGGCAGTGTGTGTGTCATTTGCTGCTGCTGCATTGCCCTGCCTTCATTCGTTGGATGTTTGCTTACAGACAACTTACTGATTTTTCCATCAAATAAGTAGATACTGAAAAAATAAGGGCTTGGTGGTGGATTTAGAAAACTATTTGAATGCCTGTAGATGCAAGTGCTCATTCTGTAATGCCTCAGTTGGACCAACCCTTGGTTTAGAAGCATAAATGGATGAAAAATAGTGCAGAATGCTAGTTTCAGACATTTATTTCAAATAGGATTTTAAAATTGCATGACAAGTATCTTATTTTTGTAAATGCTGATGGTTGTGATTGCTCTCTTCTGACCAGAAGGAAATGAGTTCATAGTCATACTGGCATTAAGACTTTGACACGGCAGTGCAGCACAAGGCAGCTTGTTATTCTGAGGAAACAAGATTTTTTTTTCAGTGTTTTAGTGACTGTTGAGGCAAAAGAAAACAGTTCCGTGTTTTTCATAACATGATGGTTGCTACAATACTGCAGCCCAATGCTACTTCATTGTTGTTATTGAAGTTCTCAATCACATGTCGTGAGAAATCAGGAAAGTAAAACTCAAGTAAGGTCAAGTTCACTGAGTAAATGAAAAGTATGTGCTTATTAGCAAAGGTCTTCCACAAGTATGTACAGCTCAAAGCTGGATGTCTCACCAAGTGACAGCTGTAATGCAAGAAAAAATAAAGAAATCAAATCATTCTTTATTCATTTTTTGTTGCTGATAAATTTGTCAGTCTCTCCCAAGATACGTTTTGTTGCCACTTCATCGCTTTAAAAAGTATAAAGTTATATAACGGTCATCATTGCCTGCTTGGATGATAAGACCAAGGAAAGAAAACAACTTTATTTCTGAACTGGAGCCAGTGGAGCTGTTAGACAAGGTCTGCGTGTTCATTAGCTGAGCTTAGAGGCGGCCTCATAGAAGACAATGGTTTCCTGAGGGCAGTTGCTATCTTACTTTTGATAAGATGTTGTTGGAAAGAAATTGGTACATGGGACTTTGAGATGCTCCTGAAACTCTAAACTTTACAAAAGTGAAAATGGCTTGAGCAGTCATGTGCACTCGGAAGGACCTGGCATCATTAGTGTATGAAATTTAGTGTCCTGTAGCTGGGATAATTAAACCCATGTTTGGTATGTGAGCATGGGTTTGTTTACTTTACAAAATTCGAACTTGGAACAATAATCTGTCTTTAACACAAGCAGAAAACTCAGCTTTGAAACATTGGCAAAGAGCTCTCAGAGGACAAGATTAGTCAAAAGAGAAAAAAGTTTAAGGAAGAATAATCTGGGCAAACTCCATATCAGAAGAGATTAATATAAGATGTGCACTCGAGATCAAAAGGCAAATGTACAGCTCAAAAGGGGATATCTCAGTTTGTACTAATGATGGAAGAAAATTATTTTTAGTATCGTAGGAACAAGTGGACAATGAAGTCTACATCAGTCTCCTTTACTTTGTATTCATTACTCATCAGAGGAGGTCTCAGCACAGTAGAGAATCAAGCTTGTAATGTCCCAACTGGAGAAACCATGCTGATTTGCACAAGAACACTTGCACAAAGCAATTAACATTTTAATAAAAGTGCTTTGGGATGCATTTGAGGGAACTGAATTACATTAAACCAGTCAAGTTGTAGGCTTATGACAAATTCTGAGTGTAAGATTCAGTGTGTGAGGGGCTAGAAATCTTTTTATTTTGTCCAGACATCTCTAGCATAGTGAGAGTTAAATGAAGATGATCAGAAAGATTTAAAGAGGATGCTTGGTGCTTACTTGATATGCAAGATGAAGTTTCAGATTTGAGTTGCATATCAGAATGAAAATGTGAAGTATGAAATATTTTTTCATAGCTCATTAAAAGTCTCTCATAAAATGACAAAGCAACCTTCCCATTTCTCCCCTGACACCTCTGATAATACAATGAGATCACCACTCTATCTTTTTTTCCTGTTATCCATTTGTATAATAGTTATAGTTGTATAATTACAGCAACCTTGGACTCAAATGCAGGAAAAAGGCAGCCTGTGGGGCTTGGCGTGACTTAACATAGCAGAATTTAAGGAAACAAGGCCGGTATTTTGAAGCTTAGTTACCTAAAACTTGATTTATGTTTTTTTTTTAATGTATGACTTGTCATCTTAATTAGAAATTCTTTTGAGATGCAGAACATCTGTTTTCTTTTGAAGTTTGTACTCAACTTTCCAAAAATTAGGTTGTTTGTCAGGTTTTTTTTAACATGGAGTAAGATAACTAACTAATATTGTGATCAAAGTGGCCTAAGTTTGGCTAAGAGCTAACAAAGGGAGAATACTGTAATTGTCTGGAAACAGATGCAGAAGTAGGAGAGAGAGAATATTTTTTAGGATATTGCAAGGATATGGAATGAAATTAGGGTACATGATTGAAGTGCCATTGCTTGAGATATTTATCATATAATGAAGCTGGATGATGCCTTTCATAGAATCATAGAATCACCAGGTTGGAAGAGACCCACCAGATCATTGAGGCCAACCATTCTTATCAGTCACTAAACCATGCCCCTTAGCAGCTTGTCCACCCGTGCTTTAAACACCTCCGGGGAAGGTGAATCAGCCACCTCCCTGGGCAGCCTGTTCCAGTGCCCAGTGACCCTTCCCGTGAAAAATTTTTTCCTAATGTCCAGCCTAAACTTCCCTGGCAGAGCTTGAGGCCATTTCCTCTCGTCCTGTCCCCTGTCACTTGGGAGAAGAGGCCAGGTAGTTATAGAGAGCAATGAGGTTACTTTATTTAATTGCTGGCAGCATGCTCAGTGCTGCTGAGGTCTACTGAAAAAGGAAGGGAGTGGGAGAGAACAGATGACTTTGAACCCCTTCCTGCTGTAGGCACTGAAGGGTCTGAGCTACTGGTCCACTAGAGGTTCAGCACACAAACACCTGCACATTTCCAAAAAGCATGGGAACTGCTGTCCCAGTCACCCCAGAGGATGCTTCCTTCTTCTCTAGAGCTTCTTATTGCTCAGGAACAATACAGACCATGCATGATAATCTGTTTCCCAAAGCTGTTTCCTTGGACTGTATAACTTCAAAACCATTCAGTATGTTTTCAGAAATTCCTGATACTCTCTGTATTCATACTATTTTTAATTCTTTTAAGTTCTGGGATTTAGCATTGTGTTAGAAGTGTACTTGTATGGCAAAATATGACTGTGTTTACCTAGAATCATCATTTTGAGTTTTGGAGGATGTTTTATTTGAACTAATATGACATTTTCAATATGCCTCACTTTCTTTTTTTTACTTTTTAGGATGTGAAATGTAAAGCTGACAAACCAGTGCTGGTGGATCACCAGGAAGTGGAGGAGCAGCTCCCAGAAAATGTATGTGTGGTTATGTTAACTGGCAAGGGTGGAGTTCTAAGGGCTTGATCTAGCTGAAGATTAAGTGATTTATGAAGGCAAGGATTTAACTGGGGAGACATTAAAATTATTTTCTTGGGGGAAACTTTAAAAATTACTTGCTTCTCTTTATTTATGTGGAAATAGTCACACGGGCTAATGTGAAGAATGTTCTTTGCTGCTTAAAAAATACAAAAAAACAACGCATGTTTTTTGGTATGAGAGGCAAAATTGAGCAAGGTGAAGTCCTGTCCCTAATTCCTACATCATCATTTCTGGAAGCACAGTTAATCAGTCATCCTGATTTTATGTTTTCACTTCATCTATGCTTATTGTTTGCTTCCCTCCTATTGAGTTAGTGGTTTTAATAAGGTACAATAATCAGCATCTAGTGATGATGTCCACATGACCTGCCATTCTGTGATCTGATTTCTTTGGTTTCTGCTTTGCTCTGCTTTTAGGTCCTGAACCAGATCAAGCAATCCAAAACTTCAACAAAAGTACCAGTCAACTTGCAGGAGATACCACTAGTGCCAGCACCTACTTATCTTTCTCCTGAGACTGAAGTCACCAGCCGTAGTATGAACCAGTTATTTTTTCCACCAATATAGTGTATATTTATTACCCTACACCCAAGATGAATCCTTTCTTTTTTTTTCCAGATAACTTTTGCTGAGATTTTTGTCTTTGAACATTTGAACATAACCTATTTTGAGTTATTTTATAAAGTGTTTGTATTTTTCTCTCATTTTGTAGTTATTGAGAGCTTGAAAGTGTCTTTGCTTGGTTTTATTGTCATTTATGTACAAAGGCATTATTTCCTTTTAATTAAAATAAAAACAGAAGGAAAGCCAATCTGGGGTATCCTATCCATTCCACAGAGCTGGGACGTGGCCTTATCTGTCCTGAGTGGAGTAATACAGCTTGCCAACATTATCTGAATTGTTGAAGTCATAACTGAACTAAATATCCACCCAGACTTACTCTGAACCTTTAGTCCCAGACCTCTGGAATTGTTCTGATTCAGAGATTTCAGAAATTAGTCAGAGTAGTGGTTTCATATGGATTTGTAAAGGTGAAGAGCAAAATACATTCCTTTGGTGGTTTTCGTTTTCTCATTGGATAGTTTGACTTCTGTTTTTACCATTTCATGTTCTTAGGCATCTTTCCACCTTCCTTGCCTGTGGATCCAGCAACGTGTCCTATAGTTCCAGGGCAGGAGATGACTATAGAGATATCTAAGGGTCGGTCAGGCCTAGGACTCAGCATCGTTGGGGGGAAAGACACTCCACTGGTGAGTTTCTGTTATACTCCTACTTACTGTCTCTGTTAAAGAACAGGATGCAAAGAAAATGTAGAAAGTAATGATAGTATTAATCTGTAATTCCTCTAATGAATTGTTTAACAGAGAGAGGAGAAACTAGCAACTACAATCTCCAATAACAAATTGATCATTTTGCCTTGTATGGGATCAGTTGGTTTCTGTTCCTGTTTAAAGGAAAACGTTTGTGTTTCAGTAGTACCTTCTGCTAGAGTCAGAGTCTACAAATGTGGGGATTTTTTAACCATTATGAATTAGAGTTTCATCAGGTAAGTTATTAAATGTTTGAACTAGGAATTAATGTCGCAGAGGTAGAGCTACTTCAGCAAGGTGAACACCTTCATCTTGAGAGCATAAATGCTTAGTAGCTGTTTGAACAAACTGTGACTTACCTTCCTGTCAGAAAGGTAAACCAAAGGTACTCTTATTGTTTTCTGTCTTTTTCCTTAACCTTGCTCTTGGCGATGCTGTTTTTAAAAAGAAAATTCTTCAGCTAAAGTTAAAAGTATGAGTTCAAATGAAAATTAGCAAGTTAGTTATGCTAAACCCTTCTCTGCCTCTGCTGTTGCTTTTCCACTCTGCTTTCTGTTTAATACGTGCTGTGTTACAGTGTAACAGAATGTCAGATTGTTTTTTTTAAATGTCAAATTCAGTCCTTTCAGTAAACACTTCTGCTGCATAAGTGTCTTTACTGGGTTCTCCTGAATGCCCTGCTGCAGAGACACTCACAGCAGTAGAGCTGCTCTGTTACATGCAGTTGCTCCCAATGATATCATAGTGGTGGATCATTAAGCAGTGAAGAGCTGTGAGTGTCAGAAGCTACAGACAGTTGAAATGTATTAATCCTTTCCTAGACCAAGAAAAAAGAAGGAAAAACACACAAGAAAGTTGAAAGGAAAAAGAAAGTTTTGTTTTGCAAAGTGTTGGCTGTATGTTTTACACTCTTGAAACCGGAATTGGAAACTGTTCAGCTTTTGGTCCCATTTATCCAAGTCTCTGATTATGTAGAGTTTAGATGAATTGCTCTGTTTCACATGGAGAGAGAACTGAGTTATGTTGAAGGCTTAAATTAGCCTATATGGTTTTCACTCTGTCCAGCCATGCAGTGTTTCGTACCCAGTCCCTTTTTTGTCAAGCTCCTCTCTATTGAGTAAATTCAAAGAAGTTGTTCAGCATTAGTCATCTCTCTGCTTTTTCATTTAACTGGAAGTTGGAAATAATACGTGGCAGTCTGTCAGATGTAATCTGGTACAGGTCTTTCATGAGATTTTAATATAAATAAAGGAAAATTTTAAATATCTGCTACAGAGCAGATGAGAAAAATGCAGAGGATTTTATTCTTCAGATGGAGTAAATGGTTTTGGTTAAGTATCATGCTTTCATTAGTTTATTCATTAAAGTGTCCTCCTAGGAGTTTATTTTAAAAAACTATACACTTGGTTGCAATAACTGAAATTCATGAAAGGAGGGGGATGTGACCTCCCTCATTTCTGATCCCTGCATTACAGGACCTACAAAAATGGTCCCCTGTTTCTTTTTCTAAATCTGCTCATTCAAAGGCAAGCCATGTTGTTTCATAGGAAACAAGTTGCTTCTGTGAGACCACAGTCTGATCTGATCACGTACCATATGTAGAGACTCTCTTTGGGATTCTCCATAACCTGCTTATCCAAAACAGTGAGTGCCAACTGTTCTTCTCAAAGCAGATTCTCAGTCATGTCTTTCGCTGGTGAGGTCATCATCACTCTATCTCCTTTATACTACTGACCTCCCCCAAATTCTTTTGATACCTTCCATTTTCTGCCATGTAGTCAAAAAACCTTTTGTTGAAGAGTTGTTATGAAGTTCACATAATGAGAAGTAAAAGAAAATACTACTCAGGACTCAAAAACTTTCTGACTTTCAAAGTTTCACGTGGTAGAAAGGAAATATAACAAAATAGGTTCATGGAGTTGAGTGCTGTATCTCATCTCACTGTTGTTTATAACTCTGTTATATACATGGACATCTTCTATATTGTAAAAAAAAGGCAAAATAAATTCATTTACAGCTTCAGTTACATGTTATGCTTATATGCTATAGAATTTCATCAGTTTTGAATGTCTCATTTTGCAGAACTTTGTACCCAAGACCCACTGTTTTCTGCAATGCAGAGAAATCAAAATGAAGCCACAATTGGCTTCAACATTTTGGGTTTGGCTTTCTTAGCTAGTTTTGAAATAGGAATTGTCATATCAAAGTCAGAAAGAATGGGAATAGCACCATTCATGGCCTGTCTCAGCAGGCATGAAGCAGGGATGCTATCTTTTTTACTCTTGTGGCTCAGATGATGCACACAGACAATAGAGGTAAGATACTCTGATGGGACCATGGAAATGTGCTTCACAGAATAAGGGTAGGACTCTGGGAGCAGTGCCTGCGTGTGCCACAAACAGCTGCAGAGACTTTTTATTTTACTTTTTTGTCCTCTGAGAAATCAAGACATGAACACCTGTTTCTTTCTTCCTTTTCGGACTGTCTTTATTTTGTACCTGTGCGTGTGTTTAAGTGCCAATGAAACAATAAAGGGTATCAATCCCAGCTCCTAAGGTTGCAAAAGTAATTTATTGGTACAGGGAAAGAGGGAGTCTGTGCCTTAACAGAACTTGTAAAGGCTAAGGGCAGACTATAAGGGCCTCATCCATGTGGCATTAAAATGCACTTGATATAAACATGTTTAACTGAATACTGGTAAACACTGGTGCACAACAGCAGCTCACGTGTAATGGGAAGAGCTCATTTTGGAATATTTTGGATCTTTCTTAAACACATGATATAAAGTCCCAGGTTTTGAAATAATAAATCTGGCAGCCTGCAAAAGGGATGCAGTATGAAATACAGAGTGCAACTTTTTAAGTCATAACCTTAGGAATCTCATCAGAAATCAAATAGAGACTTGAAAAATACAGCCTGCAAACAGGGAGGTTAATTTGTTCAGGAGGTTAGAAAGTGGTGTCTTAACCTCTGTGAAATGTTGTTCTTTGTTGAGAAGATGACCATCCCATTAAACTTGCAAAACCTTTCAGATTCCATGCATTATAAGCAAGAACTGTGGTTGTGTGCTTAGGAGAGCAGGAGAGCATCAGCTTGAAAGATGATGCCTGTAGAAAAGGCATGGGGAAGGATGAATTGGCCTTGAGAGTTGCTTTTGCATCCTTGATCTTTAGACTGCTATAGCTCTTAAGCAGTCCTATTTCATTTTATTCTAAAGGTTGGTGTTTATTTTTATTTTTTCTTTACCGTCTTTCATTTCACCTTCCCATGTACCCCTGAGAGAACACAACACATGGCCTTTGCTTTAAAACAATTAAACTGCAGAGTGGAGCTGGCTGACGTATGGGGCTTTCAGTTTGTGAGAAGTTTTCTTTTTTGGTTGTAGTCCAATCTAACTTGTAAAAGTAACCTCAGAACAGGATTTTTTTTTTTTAAAGTGTTTTCAGAAACATCACAAAATGAGGTTTGAAGCTCTGACTCTGCTCCCCAGGACACCATCCTGCCTTCTCTTCTACCCCCAGCTGGTGAATGATATATAAATGCTTGTCAGCTCTACCCCTGCTAATAGCAGCCATAAACCTGACAGGGCTGTCATTGTCACTCGGCAGCTGCTGGGGCTCCCAGGGCCCCCGAACTGCTCCAGCCATGGAACACTTGGGATTCATGAATGTAGCAGACCTGTTTGGGCAATGCCTGTCGTGCAGCTCGGAAAGCCACGAGCACTGAAAATCCCAGCACGCTGGGCAGGACACTGGTGCTTGGGCTGCCAGCTCCAAGCCAACAAGCTGTGACTTCTAGCTAGATGTGGAGTTCAGATTTCAGAGTTGGGTGTTCGCAGCAGGAAGCCAGCATTGGCACGGCTGGCTGGCCCAGGGCTGCACAGGCTGGGACTGTGTGGATCCTCAACAAATAACTGGCCCTGTAGGATACAGGGCTGGCAGCACTGGTTAGTCCAGTTGCTCACTGGAAATGAGCATTTAGGTAATTTTGGAAATGTTCTTCAGTTATTCTGCTTTTGATTCATTGCATTCTGCGTAAGTTGTTTCAAGGCAAATAATTTAGTTTCAAGTAATGGGCTTTTTCCTCTGAAACTGTTTTAACAGAAAGTTTCCATAAGGTTTTCTTCCTAAATTGTCTTGAGAACACGACATCAAGGAATTGCTTAAAAAAAAAAAAGGTGTTGTGGTACTCCTGAAGAAAGTGTGTAGGGTTAAATCATCCAAGCCCCATTATCACCTCAGAGTGAATGCATGCTGCGATGTCTTGTCCAGTTACCAACTTTCAATAACCCATTTTCTATAAAACAGGATTGTCAATTTACAGGGATTTTATTCTTGGCAGTACATCGAAAAAACATTGCTGTAAGATACAAACATTTTCTTAGTAGGTGGGAATGCTATTTTTGCTTCCAGCTGAATAGTTTAGTAATGGTTGAGTTGATTACTCATAGTTATTGACTCTGTATTTGCTGCCTGGGTGATTAAGATGCTCAGACATGCCAGAGGGTATTCAGCATTCAGCAGTTTCAAGGCCAGTGGAGTCTGGTACAGGGATGTTCTCCCCTAGGCAGAACCAGAAAGCCCTGGGACAGGAGGAGAGGCAGAGGCCCAGCTGGGGCTTGAAATCACGGTTAAATACTGAAGAGGCACAGCACAGCCTACGATATAAAAGAAAAAAAGGATTGCAAGAGCCATAACCTAGGGGCTCTTTGTAAGGGGAGCTGGGAGGTGATCATTACCAGACCCTTACATAGAAATGAAGAAAAGAGGCATACTTCATCTTAAGTCTTTTTAAATGAAAAGGACAATAAACACCTTATACAGAATTTTTTACTGAGTTGTCTAATTTTAATTTGGTAAATAAAATTTTCCTAGTTTTGCTTTCAGCTGACTTTAATAAAAAGTATTTTTAAGGCAAATCAGAAACTTTAAGGTACTTCATTTGTAAAATAAATTGATCCACAAAGCCAGGAAACTTGAAAACTTTAGCAATGCTCCAAAAAAGTAACAGAATATGCCTGCTGTCAGCTAACAGAAGTTGGTGTGGGAGCTGGTAACACTAGTGAGAGAGGAAAAAGCTTTTCTAATCACCTCACAGCCCAGAAGGCTTTCTGGCTTGCAGTGGAGCATGGGGAGCCTCATGTTGGTGGGGATGCAGTTTGACAGAAGAATCTTTAGATTCATTCTGTCAGTCCAGGTGAGTCATACCTTGCATAAAACCCATCTGTTAACGAAGGGCAAGGGAATAATCAAGAAAGCTGTGACTTTATATCACAGCTGTTCAAGACCCAATGTTTGCCCCTGGAGCAGTGAGGGCTAATTACCCTGCTAGTATTTCCACAGTGCCAGGAGCAGGCTGTTAGTAATACCAAAGCCAAGTCTGATATCTCTGTTTTGTGCCGTGTTGCAAGTCAGCAGTGGGGACCTACCTAAATGAGGACTAATGTGACTTTTATGTTGCTAAACAAACACGTTCTCCGTTGGTTGAGTTTCCCTCTTTCCCTCCCATCTCTGTTATATTTAGATTCAGGCAAAAATAACTTCATCAGTTATGGACAGCCAAGGTCTGAGCGACTTTGTAGACTGCCATGAAATGCAGCTAAGACTGAAACTGTTCTGGTGGAGTATGCTTACCTTGTAACTACAAATGAAAAGCAGGATATTGGCCTACAAGGGTTTCACCAATATATTGACTATAGATATTGTTGCTGTTAGGTCTATTGCTCTGTGAATGGAACAATAGAATGAAATATGGTAACAAAGGTCCTAAGTTTTCAGTTGTGGCTTGGATATTGTAGAAGAAATGTTTGCAGCTGGGAGAGAAAAAAAAAAATTACTTCTTAACCATCACCCCCATTTATAAAACAGAAGGAAATTTAAGGACAGGGTGGTAAATGCTGTTAGCTCGAAATTGTGAGGAATTGCTTTGACTCGTGGTTGGGTAATGTTAAAATGAAGTTGGATTCATTATTATTTCAGAATGAAGTTAGCTTACAACAGCATGACAAAACCAAACTGCTTTGTACATGAGTTATCACAAATGGGAATTAGAATACTAAGTTTTTCAAATCATGTATGTGATGGATCTTTGGCAGAGGTTTAGCTGGCTGTACGGCTAGCTTGCGTAGCAGTGCCTTGTTTGAAGAAGTTGGTGTCTTCCAGGAGTGTAGATCAACCATAAAATTTAAGCTAACAATATTCAAAAGCAGTAGGACATGTCAGAATGGACCCCAGGAGTATCTTGCTTGCTGCTGGTTGAAACCACTGGCTTTTCACTTCCTGTATCACGTGCATTCAGGATCTGATGCTTTCTTTATAACCTGGGTTATGCACTGTACACTGTAAATTTTCATATTTTTTCATTTAATGAAATAATGAGAGTGAGAGAGTTAACATTTTAATATGTAGTTCTGTGTTTTATTATTCCCTCTAAAATGAACATGTATACTTTTTGAAAAACTTTGGTTTGCTTTGGCATGTTATTCATAGAAACATAGTTCTTTCTATCATTCTGACTGAAGTCATATATTTTTACACTAAACATCTTATTACCTTAGTTTTATTATTTCAGAATCAAAGGAGAGCTTGCGAATGTCTATGACTGCAGACTGAAGGAATGTTAATGAATAGTGCCATTGAATTTTCAGATTTTAGCTTTTCTGATCTCAGAGAATATAACTGTAAGCAAAAATATTATGCAAGCAGAATAAAATTTAAATAAATAAGGACCAGATGTAACTATAGGGGCCTATAAAATGTAATACAAATATTATCCACTTCCTTAAAATGAATCTGCATTTTAGTATGAAAAATTATATTCATATTGATGTTGTAGATTAATCTTTTTTATGAAAGTTGGCAAGTGAACACCATCTCTTGCAAGGGCTTGTTCTTAAATGGGAAACAGACCTTTTGTTTTGACCTTGAGTAGAGAAGTTTCAGTATCATGCAATGTAAAGCATTTTTACATTAACACGGTAATACATTTTTACATTATATAGCCTGTTTTATTACAGTAGTGTTTGGCTTAGGGTTTTGGGTGCCTGTTAATGGTTTGTGAATGCTAGCAATTGCAAAATATTTGAGTGTTAGGAGAAGGTATGTGCAGCATGATGCATCAAGTAAACCCCTTTACGAAGTCAAGTGATGTACTTGGAGTTGACCTTCAGCTTTTGTTGCTGAACCTTTATCTTTTAGATTCCATTTAGGTCTGCGAATGGAAGATCATAGATTATAACATAACTGTTATAATTTCCTCTACCTACAAGAAACCAGCAGCTGGGTTTATTTTAACTACTGAGAGATTCATATATGGGGCTAATTCTTCAGCCAAACACACTGCAGCCAGTTGATTCCTACTTTATCGATGAACCAGCCTGTAAATATGAAATGATGGGTTTACTTTCTGGACAAAGTATTATAAAAGTAGAAAAGGAAATAACTAATGATATTTTACTTGCCCTGGGAAAGAGATAAGTCTGTAATCCTACAGTCAGCAAAAGGCCTTGTAGCTTTATTATCTTTAATAAATACTAATTTAGTATAACATTTGTAGCCAAATATTAGATTTGTTGAAAATATGTAATATGAGCTAAGGAAAACACAACTTGTCAACTAAATCAGAAAACGTCTTTTCCTGAATATTATTTTATGTAGTGTACTTTTTCTGCTTCCTCAGGAAAGTACTCTAATCCATGCAGAAAGCTTCTTTTCTTACACCAAATACATGATTATAGTTAGTGGTATGATTTGTTCACCTAACTCCAGACCAAACTGAAATACAGGCATGTAAAATTCATGTAATTCCAACCGTTTGCCCTGCCTGCTTTCTAGCACTGCCCAACCATGTAGGTTCCCGAAAACCTGGTGTCTCTGGTTTGACCTGGTCTTTCAGCATCATTGTCTGTGTGTGGGCAGAATTGTCTGTTCTGGGAGAGATGTACCTTTTGCATATAATGCTCCCTTGGTCTGGGACAAATAACTGGTGATGCTCTGGTAGTAGAGAGTCTTGCAGCCATGGAGCAGATCTATGGATCTGATTTCTACTCTCAGGACTGCTTAGGGGATTTTTTTTTTTCCTGAGTACCTTACCCGGTGTCATTCTGTTCTGGTGATTGCAGTCCTCATTGTGTTGCATATCACCTTATTTCTGCGAAGTGCTTTTGATCCTATGAAAACAATGTCTAGGTCTCTTAGACAGAGATATCACAGAAAAGATAAGCTAAAACCAAAGTTAATGTTAGCTCAGTTAAAGAAATAGCTTGTTGTGGATGATCTGCAGTGGATAAGAACTCTTCAGTACTATGCAAGAAGCCTCTTTACCAAAATTCAGACCCTTTTCATTGCCAAATCCAGCCAACACCAGGTATGTGGAAATTTCACTGCTTCAGTTCTGTTGAAACCTCCCCTCTTGCATACTGATCCACCTTTTATTACATGATAGAGCTTCATCAAAATATCCATGGTGCCTAATATTTGAGACTCCTTCATGTCTTGTGTCCTACTCCCACACCCTCTATTCCCAGCTTTTGCAAATAACAGGCTGGGGGTTGATTTTCAGTGCAAAGGGCACCTACATTGAAAGCTGCTATTTGTCCTGAAGAACAGCTGCATAGAAGAAAAGAAATACTAGAGAGACTGGCTCAGAAGCTATAAACTTGCAGAAAATATGTGAGCAGTCCAAACCTGAAACCAGACAGCTTGTGAGACTTTCTTACTACTGTTTATGGTCCTGCAGGCTTTTAAAGTTTGCTTGGTCAGTGATTTCCCTGAACAGGAAGCTGACTCTACCACCTTTCTCCCCAAGGCTCAATCAGGACCGTGCTATGTGGTCATTACTTGGCGTCTCTGCCTTACCAGTTCTTGACATTTAAGATACAAAGATTAAGCTGTTACTCTTGCTAAATTTAATTGTTAATGTTAGCATTTCTATTTGTGCTCTCTGCTGATTGTTGAGTTTGATATTCTTCCGCTGTTGGGTCTCTGACGTTGTTATAAATAAAACAGAAAATATATCCACAGCGTCAAAGTGGAGTTGAGATCCAATTCCCTGAGAGTTCAGGACTGTTCCCCTCGAATAGAAAGCAGTGTGATGTTGATGATGCTGTGTACATTTTACAAGTTCTGTTTTCCATAAGTGGACTCTGAGGCTGGAAGCATTAGGTTGTCTTGCCCTCACTGTTCAGTAGTCATTCATTCTGTACCAACACTGTTCTTCAAGATGTTAACCAAGAAACTCCGTGAACTCCTCCACTTGTCTGCCATCACCTTTTCTTCCACAGCTAAAACCTCTGTTATCAGAACCAGTATGAGAATTGTCACTCATGTGCCTTCCCCTTGCTCAAGAAGAGTGTGCAACAACTGTGGTATTCTGCTCATACAGAGAGACTGAGGGGCATAGCTGTCCCACAGCTCAAATCTGAACCTTACAAAATACCGTCTAATATACTGTCTGAGAGGTTTGGTAAGCATTACTGCTTGTTAACAGATTTGATGCACGTTGTACATGAATCAGGTGTGCTTTTGCCATGTTTGAGAACTATTCTGGCTTGCAGATGATGGTTTTGGCTGTGCAGTATAGATAGTATCAGCACATTAAGCTTCATTTCACTGACTACAGGCCCCTGTAATAGCCTTCGATGTAAGCATTAGTCAGCCCAGGATGGCAACCTCAGCAGTAACAGGCAACTTGCCTTCTACTTTGTCATTCAGTGTTTTCACGTTTGGGTAGTCTAAGTTTACACCTCCGAGTGTGGACTTTGCTTAGCTTAGAAAAATGCTGTTTATATGCCATGGCTTATATTCTACATCCTTCCATCCCATATAAATGTTCAACTTTGCATTAATTCCTGATGGGTGTAATGATCCCAATCTGTTCTTTTTCAAAATATACAAAGATTAAAGCTCTGGTTTTTCTAATGCATTTATAAACTTTATGAAGTATGTGCTTTCTTTAAATAGCCATGTTCTTGGTATGAGACTGGTTTTTATTTCCCCCCTTTTGCACGAACCATTCTTGCAACTCTGCCAAGCTCTATCATGGAACAGTATAATCTGTATGAAATTGGTAGTGAAAAGAGATAGAGGGACGGGAGTGAAAATCAGTTCAGAGCCACCATCAATTCAGAACCTCTAGTTGCATACTGATACCACTTTCCCTTCCTCCCTTTCGACTGATTAATTTTGAACTATTTAGGCCTTGACTTCTAGAGATATTAAACATGCAGCTGAATTTGAGGCCAATAAAAAGGAGCTGCAGACATCCAGTAATCAAACCCCATCCTTTAAATAAGTGCTTTGTATAGTTTTAGTTATGATGTGTCTTATAATTTTCTGTGGCACTGATAGATGGTGTTACAGCTTAAATCTGTAGCATGTCAATAGAGTCATTACCAATTAGGACTTACTTAGATGGTTGAAGTGTGACGTTATGTCTCATTACTGCATAAACATTTTTAAAATATTGAAATAATTAAAAACATACAATAAAATCAGTAGTTTGTGTTCAGTGATTTGTCATGGATGATCAAAATTAACAAGATCTTACCCAGATCCCTCTAGATCCAATGGAAAAAGATTATTTCTGGGTTAAGTGTACTTTGAGCTGATCCCGGAGGTATCAGGTGAACAATGTCTGTTAATCATAGTTTCTAAGCTAAGGAAGGTAAGACTCATTTTTATGCTTATGGATAATTTAAAAGCCTTTACTTTGTGGACACGTTGCTTCATTCTGGTTTTAATCAATTCGATACGCCTGATTCAACTGCACTACTTTTAAAAAACTAGTTAAGATAAACAATGATTTGGCAGGTCAAATGAGATGTTTCCTTCTTCAGGTTAGGCACAGACTGAACAGGAATGCACCTTTTCGTGCCATATGTATTTTTAGTTCTAGGCCTGGCTTCTAACACATGCAGGAACCACAGTGTAATAGTGAATTGCTGCTTTTTCAAATAGATGATACAGATTATTCATACTGATAACATTGGGTGGTTCCTGAATCTGAGCTTTAGGTATGCATGGTTTTACATTTAATAATACAGCACTGGGAAAAGCTGGTAACTCCAGGAAAATAAGCTTAAAGAAGTATGATTGAAAGATCCTTGCTCACGGGTTAGGAAATAGCAGATTAAGTACACTCTGAAAGTGTTTGAGTTGACCATCTTGTGTACGTGCCCAGTCTGCTGTTACATGATCACATTGCCATTTTGCTACTCAACTTGTTGTTATCCAGTGCCCTAATGAGTTGTCCTAGTTGTAGTTGAATGATACTGTCTTAAAAAGCTGGTCAGTATTTTATGTTATCCCCTTGGTCACTTCTAAATGCCATACTTTGTAAAGTATTTTAAAAAATAAAAGTGAAGTTTGCTGTGGAAGTTCTAAACCACAAACTCATCTTTTTCTAAAAGTTACCTGTGATCAGCCTCAGGTGAAAAAAGGTACATCACTGTCACCCTCTTGGCTTTTGTACAGGCAAAAGTCTCTGCTGATGATTTAGTTACATGATCATTTTAAAACAAAGGTAACCACCCCACCGCCTCCAAAAAAAAACCAAACTGAAAACCAACCAAGGAAAACCCTGCAACAACCCAAACCCCTCAACTGAGAGAAGGTCTGGGCAGTGCTGCTGAGGTGGATATGCACATGTTACACTGTTCTGCTGGTAATAGCTGCTTCAGTTATTTCAGGAGAACCCTGCAGTTACCAGCAGGGTTTCTTTTGATTTTCTTAATTACCGTGGTACATAGCTCATAGTATTTTGCCTTCATTTATGTGGATTGAGATCTTTTTTCCCCATCTGGGATGCTTGTATCAGCTATAATCCATTTGCGATTAAAATCCTTCAGGCTTTTTTCAGTGACTGGTGTATATGCATCAAAGAGGGGGCTTGTGTCAGTGGTGTGTTGCTCCAGCAGAATGGAGAGGCTTGTAGATACAAGTCCACATCATTAAATAAGGTGTAGTGGGAGTGAAAGAGAATAATGCTCTCAGTGTTGTCTTAATCAGAGCATTACCTCAAGGGCATTTGAGTTTTCTTTCTCTTCAGCGTGCAGTACGACTGCTGAGAAAGGATCGGGAGGCAAGACGGGTTGGGAGGGTAACTTGGTGATGAGAGATGTACTACCTGTCTAACAGTGTTTTCAAAACACGGAGGTACTTTGTTCTGCCCCGGCAGCTATTTCCTGCGCCAGGAAAGTGGTGCACAGCGGGGCTCACACGCTCTCTACCTTTTGTAGCAAGTGCAGTGGAAAGTCTCCTCATTAACTTGTACACGAAACAGGTGAAGGAACTTCATGATCATATGATTTTAGGAGAGTTTGTATGTCTAAGGATGGGTTATCATTTACCTACATGTCTGACAGAAAATCACCAGAGCTATTTTAAAGTTTGTAGTGAAGCCGTTTCTGGGTGTTTGCTGGGGTCGTGGGAGAGAGGAGCCCATTTGGCACAGTGGAGCAGCCTGTCGTGCTAGCTGTCAGGACCGCAGCTGAAGCACTGCAGCAGGATGTTCACCTATTTGTTTCAGGAAAAAAAAAAAGAAGAACAGACCAGAACAATGCAAAGGGAAAGCATCAGCAAGAGAACAGTATGTTCTTTGTAACGCTTTTTCTTCAGGGACATCTATTGCTGGCAATAAGATTAAATCACTGAAACCTTCCCTGAAGCCACATCTGCCACTGCCTACATTTTCCAACCTCAGTAATAAAGTAACATTTGCCATTGTTCGTTCGTTTCTTCTGGATTTCATTTCTTACAGATTTAACCAGCACTATTTACCACAAGGCATTTGGTTCTTGCTTAAAGCTGAGATCTATGCCAAGTCCCTAGAAATATTCATAGCTCCAAAGAATCTGGTTTTAAATAATATCATAAAAAGTACACAATATTAATACAACAGTTCACACCAAGTTCACATACTGCTGATGCCAACTTATAAAAATGATGGAAGCCCTTCTCGCTCTAGACAAGACTACCCTGAAATGGTGAACAAAATCCTTTTTAACATTTTTACTAGCTATCTATTTTGATTACAGGAGTAATATTTTTATCCCAATATTTAAAAAAAATATATAATATGTGTTACAATCTCGCTTATCCTGACATGGAGTGCTGTGCCTTTTTCCTGCGAAGCAGTGGGGAGTGTGGGGTGGCTTGTGGCTACCAGTTTGCGGGGTGTTTGGAAGGGAGGATTCATGCCGCCCCTTCTTCCTCCAGGATGCCATAGTGATCCATGAAGTTTATGAAGAAGGGGCAGCAGCACGAGATGGAAGGCTTTGGGCTGGCGATCAGATTCTGGAGGTAAACGAGTTTGTCTGTGTATGTGCTTGCTTATGTCTTTGTTGTTTATACTTGTATTCGATGCAGTGTAGAGTTCTTGTAGATGAAAAAGAGAACATCTAGTAGGATCTGTACTTGAAGCTTCTTCTCTGTCTTGTAAGAACATCCTGACAAATTTGTATTACCTTATATATTCATATAAACTGAAGGTACAAATCGAGAATATATTAAATTTAATTGAGCAAGGCAGTTCTCGAATTACATAGTTCACCTGTCATGTCCAATAGCTCAGTATTAGTCATCTGTTTAATCTTTCATTTGGAGGCCTGCACTACTGCACCGCTCCAGAATCTCTGTGCTGCCTGCAGATGAAGTGCTGAGCTGGGCAAACACGGGGCGAGAGGCTATGGGAAGCAGCAGCCTAGCTGCAAGCATCCCTGCAGGAGAACTCCCCGTACCTGCCTGCAGCTTAACTAGGGGAGCACTGGCTCCTTCAGGCAAAGGGTGATCACACAGAATTATTTCTGTGACTAAGTGCAGTGTTTTTCCCATAGACAAGCATGAAAATCGAGGAGGGAAAGGGTTAAGAGAGAAGTGCTGCTCTGCAAATGAAAATTTCGTCAGGCAGCGCAGCTGCTTGCAGCCTCTTGCTGTCAGATCAGGACAAATTCCCAGCATGGCCATTAAGGCTTTGGTGTGTAGGGTTAGAAAAATAGTGAGGGGTACTTGGGGAGTTGTCTTTACAGCTCTTGCACTGAAAATATTTTTTTTAGCGTTAAGGCTGAATGTTGTTTTCATTTTATAAATAACTGTGTATTAATAGAGCACAATAATTAGGGGATAAAAATGGGGAAGGTTAATTAATTCTTCTCTGGCCAAACAGGAAAGTGCTAATGTTTGTGTGCTGTAATATTGTTATTATTTCAGCTTTTAAAAGCAGTACTGATGAATCAAAAAGATGGCTCTGAATTAGTTTCAGATTGGTATGATAGAGCACACACAGATGCCTGTGTCGAGAAAAGAATACCCATGCAGTATATAAATAAATGTGTGCAGAATTAGAACAAAAGGATATAATTATTATAGATTAGGCTTAATTATCTTAATGCAAAATTATGTATTATTACAACTTTGCATATAGAAATACTGAGAAATATTCTCATTGTCTTAAAACTTACTATGTTATGTTAGTTGATTAACATTGTATTGTTATTTAGTTAAAGCTCATGGTACTTCCAAAAGTCACTTTAAAATATTTAAGCATTGATATTTTCTGGTATTGATGATAAAAATGATTTTTTCAACAGAATGTTGGCAAACACCTTGAAGGGCACCTGTGGATCAGGCTTGGCAAAGTTAGGACATTAAGTTTCAACTTGCAATAGGTTTGGGGTTTTTTAATACTTCAGCATTCAATCAGAACTACTTATTCTATCTGATGTTACTAAAATGCTAAAACATTTTCAGGTTATCCTGCAAGAAATGTAATTGAGTGCTCTAGGAGTGGTCTTGTGTGCCATCTATTGGAACAAAGCAAAATAACCATTTCGTATGTCCTGCTTAGGCTTTGCCATTGCCATTTCCTAATGTTTCTGATTCCTTCTCTCTTGGGCTTGGTGGTGTTGCGAAGCCAGGGGAGGAGGAATCTGAGCAGTAAGAGATATAGGAAGCTCAAAGGAGAATGGCACACTTTGCCTAGTTGTAAGAAAGAGGCATTGTTTGAGGTTCCAGTGTTAAAAAGAAATGAAGGAAGAACACCCACAAAACTTACAAGCCGAAATGTTTTTATTATTGTGATTTACCCCAGGCAGAGGCACAAAGCACTGAACTTGCGCTCAGTAGGAGATGCAGGAGCTCAGCCCTCTGGAAATGGGAGCACTAAATTAGAGAGCCAAGACATGTCAATTTGACAAATTTGTCCTGTCACACAAGGGTAGGATGTGATGAAAAGATCATTTGTACATGTCATTTGGAAAGAAAACACTGATTATTTCAGGTGAACGGGATCGATCTGCGGAATGCCAGCCATGAAGAAGCAATCACTGCGCTGAGACAGACACCCCAGAAGGTGCAGTTGGTTGTTTATAGAGATGAAGCGCATTACAAAGATGAAGAAAACTTGGAGGTTTTCTATGTCGATATACAAAAGAAAACAGGCCGAGGACTAGGGCTCAGCATAGCTGGAAAACGGTAAGAGCGTCTCTCCAACTGGACTGCACTTCAAATGAAAAACATTTTGCCATATGAGCAGCTGTAGTCATTAAGTGGAATACGAAATAAAGGAAAAACTGTAAGAAACAAAATTTTGGATCTAAGTATCTTCAAGGATGCCATGGGGTTGTGGTCCTGGCTTCTTCATCAGACCGATAGCACACCTGTCTAGGAAAGGCTGCAGCTTCTCCAGAGAGCTCCCGGCGTGTGGTGCAGAGTGGGTGTCCTGCTCTAAGGGAGTGGAGCCAAGTGACCACATGCAGAACTGGGATCTTGCTGTTCTGGTGGCTTCATTGCAGCTGTGGCTCAGCTATGGGCTTGGAAGCCCTAGCCATGGCTTTTCTGATTTTGAAATGGGGAAAGAAACCTTTCTATGTACAAATACCAGGATATGCTTCTGAAAATGGATCTGTGAGTTAGGTCTAGCTTCTAACTGGGTTCAAAGGGACCAATGTCAATGGAAGATAACAGTTTGAGGTAGACCCAAATCCTGAATGATAACAAAGTGACCGCACAACACTACAGACAGCAGTTCTGTGAGTGTAGAGCAGAATCTGAGACATGGTGGTAGGCAACAGCTGCTTAATAAAATGTGACTTTTTACTGATGTATTTCTAAACCATTGCTATTAGATCATGTGAACCCAGACACTGATAGCTTTAATCTTTCATTGCTAGAAGAGATTTACGGCATGACACTGGTGAGCACTTGTTCAGTGTTGGTGCCTAAGAGTCATATGTTTGCTCTTCTGTCTTGCCAAAAAAACTTTATTTTCTCCATTACAAATCATCATCATGTCATTATCCCAACTGCGTATGGTCAGTAAAGTTTATGCAGCAGTTTTTTACAAGAGCAGCAATGTTTAACCCAGGTGTTGTGAGCAGATTGCAGGTTGGGTAATTAATTTAGCTTATGTAAATTACCCTACAGATGGTAATTGCAGTCTCCAGCCCTCCTGCGTTTGCTTCTGTGCAAAACTTTCTGCACTATTGTTAAGTGCTTCGCTTGTGGGGGGTTTACACCTTAGAGGTAGCCCAATTTCCAAAATCAGTTAAATGATACCCAGGTATAATTCAGGTTGTGAAATATATGTCCTTCAGGGTGATACCAAACACCAAATCTTGGCATTGCCACACACATCAGCTCACGCCATAGCAAGCCCTAGGAGCTGAGGCCACAAAGGGGTCCTGCAGCCTGTGGGAAGGGAGTCCCCTGTGAGGAGGCCAGAGCTGATAAATAAATACGTTACCCTTGCCTGCATGGCCTGCTGGTCTTGCAAGCTTCACAGCAGGCAGACAGCCATGAAGCTGGATTTTCTCCTGCAGAACTCACATACAAGCTATAAAAGTCTTTTCTCCAGACGTCTCCCTGCTCTTCTGTTGGGAGCCTCCAGGCTTTTAGAAAAGAAGCTAAACTGAACCTTTAGGGGGGATACAGAAAAAGAAATCAGAGGCTGTGTAATTAATATCAGGCACATCAGGACACAGTTTAACTCCATCATAGACTGATCCTTGGCTTTTTCTTCATACAAGTGGTATTTTTCATGAATCTTCACGGATCATACAGTCAGTACTAATGGTTCAGGGGGAAAGAGAGCATTAAATAGAACAGAACATGGCTTGGTTTCAAAACTCCTAGATTTTTTACACTCAGACAGTTGAATGAGGTGTAAAACTAGTTCTTCCTCTTCTCACAGGTTTCTTCTAATGTCTGTTAAATGCAAGTAATCTAAATTGGTCTCCCAAAGAATATTGAATTTTGTAATTAGCCATATGCTTCTTGCATTGTTAGAAATGGAAGTGGAGTGTTTATCTCTGACATTGTTAAAGGAGGAGCTGCAGACCTAGATGGAAGATTAATTCAAGGAGATCAAATTTTATCTGTAAATGGAGAGGATATGAGAAATGCCTCACAAGAGACTGTTGCCACTGTACTTAAGGTGAGTACATAATACATTTTAAGATATTGAATTGCAGTTACTGACACTATGCAAGGTAATTATCCTGAAGTGCTGTTTACACAAACGGAGGACAACTCAAACTGATTACCAAGGCAGGAATTTAATCTGAAATAACTTTGGGAGATGCATTTAAAATCACTTCTTCGTATATATTTAGAAGTGAGATTATATGGGAAAACAAAGACACATGCAGTATTTAGACATTTATTTGAAAACACAACTGTGCATTTCATATGTTAGAAAACTATTTTGAAGCCTGAGAGTTGTACAAGTCAGAACTGCAGTAAAATGCCTTTGGCTTTGCTGTACTAACCTGCAGCTATAAAATGAGAGCTTAAATACATTTCTGTACCATTTTCCATCTTACAGGACAGACTAAAATACTCTAAAGTTGTACAGTGTGGCACAAGTTGCTTTTTTCCATTGAAGAACTCATTGCCGCTTGAGTCTGAGGAGAGAGTGGGGGATGGCCTGGCTGTAGGTGCTTGATGTTAGCCCCTCTGTACAGCTCCTGGCCCTGACAGCCTGTATCAAAGCTGAAAGGATGGATGGGAGTGATGCTGTGGACCCAATTCTATTCAAAACTGCATCTGGAGACTATGGCTTTTCCCCTGCTATCACCACTAGTGTTTCTGCATGTGATTTCTTTCATTCTTGAAAAGGAAGGCTAATTATTTCCTTGCATTTTCCATTTGGGTTGGTACCTGGCCAAAAGTTTACCTATTTAAGAATTGAAAATCGACAATATGAGGGTATATTATTAAGTTGAACCCATATGTGTTAACTTCACCCTATTCTGCGGCATTTTTCCTTTGAAGTGTTTTCATGAGTATTGTTTTTGGCAAATGTCTGTTAAAGAGTTAGGGGCTTTTTGTTTATTTTAACTGAGTCATTTGCCATATACAGTTTGCCAGTAGGAAGATTCATAGTGACTTCAGCAACCAGGATAAACCTTCAGGGTAAAACTAAATGCAGGGACAGGAACTTTTTGTATGATCTAAATACAAATGTTGATGTTTTGAGCATTCCTTGTGGTTTTCTTTGTGGAGTTGTAGTACTGAATATAAACATAATTTTCTTTAGAAGAACATGAAATATTATATGTCTATTTAAATGTTGTGCACTGGGGTTTTTGTTCCAAGTGTGCACAAGGCCTGGTACATCTTGAGCTTGGGAGATTGCGAGCTGGATCATGGCTATCGTCACGGAAAATATCCCAAAACAGTCAGGTTAGTGACACATTCATATTTGTAAAAGGGAGCTGTGAAGGGTGAGGTACGAGGATGGTGCACTGGCGTGCACTTGAGGCTCAGTTCTTCCATGGACACTTAGCGCTTGAGATTGTGGAACAAAATAATTTATGGCAATAACCTTCTGTTCTGAACTGCAATGTAAATGTCATGCTGAAATGCTGATTAAGCAGAAGAACTAGTTAATGTATTTTTTTAAGGAGTGTCTTCCTGAGACACACCAAAAACGTCTAATATCTTTCTCAAATGTTGATGGCAAGAAACTTTTTTAGACCTACAGAAAATGCTGAATGTATTTTTTGTAGCTGTCTTGTCCATCAAAATGAGTTAATGAAACTGAACTGTATCTTTGCCTATCTTATGGCAGAACCACATGAGAGCTGCTTTGCTTTCAAAGAAAACACAGAGCAATTTCCTGCTTCACTTGCTTTTTACCTGAAGCGAGGACAACAATTCATTTTTCAATCCATGCAGGGCTTTTCCCTTCTCCCTGTGCCCTGCAAATAGCTCAAGACACTGAGACTGTCGGTGTTACAGTCTGAATACTACAAGGGAGAAAATATGGCAAAGGTGACTTAGAAAACTTTCTAAAATGGATTTTCCTTCCTAAGATTGACTGTTTTGCCATGATATTTCAGTTGCCAGTGTCCCCTAAAGAGGAGGACTGTGGTTAAGAGCAGTGCTATTGCTATGGAGGATTTTGCTACCTCTCTTTCTGGGGGCAGCTGCCAGGGACCTGGGGATGTTTCCTGCATTACGTGTACCTCCCTCTCATGCTGATGTGCAAGCAGGCTGAAAATGCTCCACAGTGGTGGAATCCAGCTTAGCTGCCACGGCTGCTAAAAAAAGGGCTTAGGTTTGGAAATGAAGAGTAGGAGCTGCAGGAGGCTGAGGGGGTTTGTAAGTTAAAGCGGGAATGCTTTTAAGGTCAGCAAGAGGGGAAGCTTGTCTTTGATGTCATGCATGAACGAAAAGGTGCTCCCAAAAAAGGTGCCAAAATCATAGTTGTGGGGTGTGTTTTCTTAGCTTTCTGAAGGCCAGCAGTGATCCAGCCTGCTGTCTTTGTGGGTGAGGTGTCAGGAAGGGCTGAAGAGTCCATAGCCATGTGGGAAAAGCTGAGCTAAGCCCAGCTTCAAAAATTACTGTATGTCATTGGAGAAACATCTGTGCTGCATAAGGCAGGAAAGGAAAAATGAAAAAACAGAGGTAAACAGTAGTGATTGCATTAAAGATACTGGTCTTAAGTATTACTTTTTGGTTTTGCTTGTTGTGTCAACAGCCAGCCTAAGCAAGAGCAACATAATCAAAAAGTGATGGTCAAAAATTATCAAATTATGAAAGTGGCGCAAAATGCCATGGTGTCTAACATGAGTCTATGTAGAAAATCAAATCAAACAACATCACCCCCTTTCTTAGTGGTAGTTTCTATATTTCTTCTAATTCAGGAAATCTTCATTGCTGTTCCTAATGCAGAGTCACTTGAGAGCCTTTGTCCCACTGCTCCTAAGTGACTGGTGATTTTGAAAACTGAAAAATGTTTCTCAGCGAAGCCATTCCAAGAGTTATAAAAATCTTGACACATAATACAGCAAATCAGCTTGAATGATTTGCACAACTGCAAGCAGTGTTTTAGAAGCTGCTGGCCAAGAGTATCCACAACTTTTGTCCTTTTGGCTTTTCTCCTTGGTCCATTGCATACCTTTAACAGTAGAAATATAAGCCTTGTGGACAGTGATTTCTTTCATGCGCATTGCAAATTATATTAACTGACCCATGAATTGGCAGCTGGAGGTGGAAATAGTGCTCTGCCTGTTGTTCGTCACTGACAGCTGCACACAGGTCAGTTAGGATAAATGCTGCCAGAGCTTTTGATTCACCGCCTAATGCAGTTAGAGGGAGAAAGCTCTGCTGCGGGTAGAGAAGTATAGACCATATCTTTGATTTGTATAAAGCAGCTTAGTTGTAGCAGTCTGGTTCTTGGTGAAACCTGTTGTTTGGATGTGGTTCCTATATTGAAGATGATGTATCTTCAGGGAGTGGAGTCTGAAGATAAAGCCAGATATGGAGGTAGGGGAAAGGAGGGCTGGAACTGGATGGCCAAGAATTGGTAACACGCATGAGCTGCTATCTTCAAAGGCTCTCCCTTTTGTCACCTGGCACGTTACTCTAGAAACAAGAGTAGGTTCTTGGTCAAATGAAAGGATCAGGGTCACTTACAGGACCTTGTAATTGGATGGTGTAGCAAGCTAAAATAACAAAGCCTGTAGGTTACTGCTGCATAATGAGTTATGTGTAAATGTTATACCCACCTTGTGGGGAGTGTGTTATGTATCTTCCTTAATGCCACAAGCACGCGCATTGTACAATGAGGTGTCTGCACGGTGCGTTATGAGGAAGATTCCCACAAGCTTTAGTAGGAACCATCATCTTGCCTTCTCCTCAGGCTTGGAGAGATATGGGGTATAAGCAGAAGAGGAGGTTAATCCTGCTTCCTTATTACCTTTGCAGGAGACCTGAACAACATATGCATTAGGTGTGCACATTAGGTGTGCACACAACATGCAGTTGTGTAGTATTAGGTGTGTCTACAACTTAGGGACAGGTTTTGGTATATTCCTGCTTTGGAAATGAAGTTGGAAGGGTTTGCACTTGTGTGGCCACTGTGGAATTTCCAGTCTGGTTGGCACAGAGCACAGCTGCACCCATATGTTGCAGAAACTGGTTTAAAATTAACATTTGGGTTTGACTCATAGCTTTTAATTTGCTTTAATTTCAGGCAAGCCAACAGAGTGCCCACAGCCACTTCCACCCGACACTTGCTCCAGTGCTCTCTACCTTACAGAATTTTGTCAGCACAAAAAGATCATCAGATGTGTCTCAGAGAAACTCAGGTATAATCTGGGTGACTGTCAGAATAGTTATGTGTTATTTACTTTATATCTTTGCTGATTTAAAAGCAAAACTGAATTTGGTTTTTTGATTCAGCCTTCCAGAAGTTGTACCATGGATATTTTAAGACCCAAATACTTTTTTTTATGTCTACTAGTAGAGTAATGGCTCGTCTATTTTAAATGCAGAGTTCCTGTGCCCTACTATTCCCCAACACCCTTGGCAGAGTCTTAGCACAGACAAGGTTCTCACATTAGAAAGTTTTCTCAGGGAATAAAGCTGCCACCACTCTTGAGCGTGTAAAAGGGTGGTTTTTTAATGAAAAAGTCACAATACTCAGTTTTCAATTTGCAGGTTTAGCAAGTGCTATATCTACAACCTGCAGTAGCTTGTGAGAGCCTGTGCGTTTGTGTCAGAAGTTGGTAACCTTTGCTAACATGTGACCACGGGCAGAAGTTGAAGATGCTTCTTCTGGTAGTTTGCATGTACTGGACGAGGCATGTGGGTTTTGGGGCAGCCTTCCTTGTGCCACTTTGAAGGGCCCTGCAGCACTGAGAGTGCATATCTGCACACCCTGATTTGGCATCCCCAAGGCTGGGCCTCCCGCTGCCACAGACCTTGCTGCACCCAGGCAGTCCTGCCCTAGGTACTTGTAGCAGATATCTGCACCAGCACATATGCATGGCAGTGAGAAATACTGGTATGTATTGTTAAGAATTATTAACTTTTTAAAGAGACTAACTCTGCCTGCCTTCTGAAAGGTTCTTAAAATGGTTTAATTAAAACTGGTAGAATTCAGTGTTGGTATAGCAGAGCCCAGGACTTGACTGCACTATCAGCTTGTTAGGCTGTTTAGTCTCAGTTTGAATGACTGATTAGAAGTGTCCCTTTTATTATTTGGGGATTTTGTTTGTTTGGTTGGTTTTTGTTTTTCTTTTTTAATCTTTTGAGTACTTTCAAACATCCTATGGCTCAATGTATGCCAGCCAGACTTCCTGGCTATCTCTTATTTCCTAGTGCAGCAGAAATTAGAAGAGGAAATCACTGG
This sequence comes from Clamator glandarius, assembly GCA_033459285.1. Lineage (NCBI taxonomy): Eukaryota > Metazoa > Chordata > Aves > Cuculiformes > Cuculidae > Clamator > Clamator glandarius. The sequence goes on from JAUNZM010000110.1 coordinate 149,704, forward strand.
AATCTCAACTGTCTCAGACAAGCCATGTGCCCCTTTGTGGTAGGGACACTGTGATTTATGAATAATAAGCCAATCTTTAATTGAGTGAAATGCACAATAGGGCTTTTCTTCAGGCTGGCAGAGTGCTGCTATTCAATAGATTGCGGTGCACTACAATGGGCATCACAGTGGCATCCGTCAGCCTGAGTGATTACATCCGTATTCATCTCTGGGTAGACAGAAATCCCGTCCTCCTCACGTGAGCAGCACTGCCTGGTTTGGCACAGGAAGAAGGCTCTGCTTTGGGTTGGTGATAACTCTGACTAGGCAGCAAGGGACCATTGGCACCTGACAGTGTTATCTCTTAATTATATTATCTCTTAATTACAGAAGCTAATTGTTTGTTTCTTTATTAGTAGGAGCAGATATGGGCCCAAGGACTGTGGAGATAACAAGGGTCAGTGAGTTATTTTCCATCAATTCAAAAAGCTGACACCTTTAACTGAAGTTATTAATTTCTCTGATGTTTCTCAGAAGTAAAATCGCATTATTTATGCTTGCAGTAGGTTGTTGGACATATGAATGTGTGAGGATGCACATGTCTGTCAAATCTATCTATTTTCTTCCTGTTCCATAAATCAAATGAGTCAGTTATTGCTTTAGCTTGAACATTGACTTCTACAAGTTGATCCAATTGCAAATTTTGTTTTGTTTTAGGGACCAAATGATGCACTCGGTATCAGTATAGCAGGAGGGAAGGGGAGTCCATTAGGAGATATTCCTATCTTCATTGCTATGATTCAAGCCAGCGGTGTTGCCGCACGTACCCAAAGACTGAGAGTGAGTAGAGGGGTCATCTCAACACTTCATGTTTCATCTGCCATGTTTCCCGCAGAGAAGGAGCCTCAAACACTTCTCTGTATGCTTTGATAATGTCTCATAGGTTTTTCTCTCTCTTAACCACAAATAAACATACACACAACAAAAAAAAACCCACCCCAAACTTAGAAGCACAGAATGGTTTGGATTGGAAGAGACATTCAAGATCATCCAGTTCCAACTCCCTGCCATGGGTAGGCACACCTTCCACTAGGTCAGGTTGATGAAAGCCTCATCCTGGTCTTGAACACCTCCAGAGATGGGGCATCCATGACTTCTCTGAGCAACCTGTGCCAGTGCCTCACCACCCTCACAGTAAAAAATTTATTTTGCCCCTTCTCTTCTCTTTTTGATTATATTTTATCTTGGGATAACGGTAATAGTCGCGGATATGGAAACATGATATTAAAAGACAGAACATAAATATGTTTGCAGTGGTCTTTGAATGTATATGTTCACTCAGACCCAGAGAAGGCAGCAGTAGGCTGTCTGGAAACTGCAGGTGTTTTGAGGACTGCAGACTGAGCATCATTTAGAGCTCATTTAGATCTGGTAGAAACCAGATCAGAAGTTAGTTGTTTGATCTTGAGGCCCTTATAAAGACCCACCAAAAATAAAGTACTTGTATCAGACCCACAGGATATGTGGGTTTCCAGGAATGACTATGGTGAACAATTCCAGTTTTAGAGAGAGTTTCAAGGAATCATTAGTACTGAAAAGAACTTATTATGCAGATACATAGCATTGGTTTAGCCCATGAGATTCATTAGTACTCACTGGTATGTTTATACCATGTCTCTAAGAGAATTGCACAATAGCACCAAGTGCCAGAGTCAAGATAATTTTTATGTATAAGAAGACAAAATCATCTAGGTTAATTAGATTAATATCGGAAGTGTCTGCTTTCCTATACTGCATTCAGCACATGCATACATAGTCTCTAAGAATGTGAACTTGTCTGCACATCCAGAAACAAATAAATCCTTTCTGGATGGAAGGAGAACAGTGGAAATCTCACTTAGTGCTTGCAAATGGAAAGAGTAAAACACAGCCCATCTTTGTTTCTCTGATCACATTGTTATTTTTAAAAAGTCTGTATTGTACTTGCTCTGAAGAATAGTAAATGATCAGTAGCAATGCAGAATTCTCACAAAAGGGATCCTGCAAAAGAGAAGTATGACTGTACAGTGCCAAGTTCACGTGGAATTTTAAGCGTTCTTAATTTTAATTTTCCCTAATGCTAGTAATTTTCCATTACTATTGTACTTTTAGGTTGGAGATCGGATTGTCAGTATTAATGGGCAACCTTTGGATGGGCTGTCTCATGCAGATGCGGTTAATCTACTAAAGAATGCTTATGGGAGCATTATCCTGCAGGTATGGTGATAAAATGAACATGCAGCTGCATGTGGGTAGATAAATGGCATTCAAGAGAAAAAAAAAACAAGCATCACTGGCACAAGGCATCACAGAATTGCAGGGTGCTCGCTGATGGGAATTACACAGAATGAAAGCAAGAAATAATTTTCATTTAAAAATTCTTTATTGCCACTCATACAGGCTGTGAGCGTGATTATATAAAAGCGTAACAAAGAGAACAAAATAACTTGTTGCTACACATGATAAATCAACAAGCTTCCAATTTTTTTTCTTTAATTTGACGTTAACAAGGAACAAGAAAGTACATGTGTGTTTGTGTAGATGTGCATGCATGTAACTAGACTGTGACCAAACTGCCCATAGTGTTAATTTCCTTGTTCTTGAAAGGGGGAGAAGACAGAAATGCTAGCAGAATTTAGTAATGATAGCATCATCATTAAGACAGTGCTACCTAGAACTGGTTATTGTACAGGTAATGGATAACAACACTTGAGAGAAGAGAGTGTTATCACCACCACGTTTATATGCTAGATAAAAGACGACACCTTCTGCCACTTTGCTTTTAATTGCTGCTTGCCAATATAGTCATCTTTAGTTTATTTTTATGTTTACACAAAGAAATGGGAAAGGTACTTGCCAGAGAGAATTCAAAACACTACTCATTTGCAGAATGGTAACAATTGGAAAACAAGCTTAAGATGTAACACTAAAATCTACTCTAATTTTCTTTATCATCACAACATATTGGATGGGAATACATCTTGAGAGATTTTTGCAAGCTTCTTGCTTGCATTTCAACAGAAATGTGACTATAAAAAATGGGAGAGGAAGGAAATGAAATTATAATAAGCATAGTTTTAAACTTGCTTATTCTTTGTTTTGTCTGTCTGTGAACTGATGACCCTGATAAGTGATGAGCCAGTTCCAGAGCAGATGGTGTATTTGTGTAGGTCCATTGAAGTCAAAGAAATACACAGATACACACCAGCTGAGGATTTTCTGTTAAATTATAGTTATCGTATTGTTACTAACGTTGAGTAATTTCACTTTTCATGTCAACAGTATTCCCTGAATAGAAAATGAAAGCTTGCTGCAGAACCCAAAATTGCTAATCTTGAAAGCTGTAATACAGAGTATTCCACCTCATCATGTATTTAAAAATATTCCTGATGAAACATGCTGTCACTTGGTCGCTCCCATGAACAAAGAGGTTCTTCTAGAAGTGTCTTTGGGTTTGTCAGTTGGCCATTTTTCTTCCACATTTTTGCTGTCTAGCTTAAAATGGGGTTAATGCTTTTTACAGATGGTACAGGTTTATTCTGGTAGAATAGATTCTATTTTCCTCTATTAAAAAGTCTGTTATATGAAGGCAGGATGTTATATTTTAATACTGGCAGGGAATAATGTTGAAGCCCTGCTGTAAGCATGGTGTTATGGTTACTTTACATGCTATAACTGCACGTACTTCTCAATCACCAGATTGCTTTTTATATTAAAATAATCTAAATAGAATAATCCTATCATTGTGATGATCATGACTGATGTGTCATTAAGTAATTCTATTTATTATCAGGTTAGACCACTTCATGGCAAACTGCTTTGAAAGGTCAGATAATTGCATTCAGTGGTGTGGAAAGGCTTATTATCACTATGTCCTGGGAAGCATGGTAAGGGAGTTTGCAAATGCTGTTTGCAAATGGGAGATTAGGGTCTCAGGGGAACAATCATCCCTTTCGGCTGTTTTGATGCTTTGGTTTAATTTAATTTCTTTTCTGCAGGTGTAGTAATGAGATAAGGGGAAGCTTTTTTACAAGGTTGTTGAACTCTGATACGTTCTTACTGCCAACTGAAGATTTTTGAATATAGACTTATTTTGCCTTTATTTTGTTTAACAACAAAATATGACAAGTACTGGCTGGCACTCTTTCCCTAGTGCAACAGGAAGGAAAACTTAATGGTGTCTTTGGTGGCTGAGCCAGGTGCAGCTATCTTGTCTGCCGGGCCCCTTAATTTTGGGCATCTGAGAACCTGGATCCTGGGATGTAAAATTTGCATGAGAACTAATCTTCCTTCCTAGAAAATGCTGCCACCCTCTTGGCTCCAAGTGATTAGAAAGAGGGAAATACTGTTGTGGAAGAATTGTGAGCATTCATTTAAAACGGGGGATTTATAGAGTGGATTTTTTATTTCTAAGAGGTACATTTCCATTAAGCCATTTTCACAGCAAGGAATGGAAAAAGTACCTGTTAATTTTGATAAAATAAGGCCACAGATAGCTAGAGGAAATATTGAAAATACACTTACTTGGATGTTACTCGCGGTCTCTGAGCCAAACGCCTGTGCTGTACAGTAAACATCAAGCAAAGAATATCTCATCAGAAGGAGATAGAGTTAGGGGATAACCACGGCGTGTAGTTGTTAGGAAACTGATGTCCCTTCAGCTGTGAATGCTTAAAATCCAAAACACTTAGAAGTGATTTCTTCATTTTCTTTTCCAGAGAAAAACAAAGAATAGAAAATTGGCATGCAGTGAAAGTTCAAAAATGCTAGGATAGGCATTGACTCTTTGTGTTTAATAAATCTCACTGGGCATGCAAGCTGCAAGCTTTTATCCTTATGAGGCTAGACCCCAGTGAATGGCTAACGCCAGAGCTCAGCATGCAGGTAACTCTGCTCTCAATGTGGCCGTAATCAACTTTGTAACCCACCTATACGACATTGATAAGGGTTGCTTTAAAAAGCCTGAGCAAATTTGTTGTCCCACAACCTGTCAGAATTGCATTAACTCTGTTAATTACTGTGTGGTGGTAATTCATGATGGTTTCAGAATAATACAGGAGCCCCAGACTGGGAAGTTTAAGAATCCAGTCTGTTGCCTTTTTGTGGACACGTTGGAAATTGCATAGAAGTTGAAACCAAGGTTTGATTTCTTCCCTCCTCAGCAAATTAATGAATCGGAAGTATTTCAGGGCATTTACCCAATATTCCCTTGAATCTCTGTTTGGTTAAAGGCTAAGGTGCTCTATGTGGGAGACCTCTACTTTCAATCCCAATCTTGGACTCTTTGTGTTGACTGATATGTACCTTTCTTCTTGACAAAGTAACCCCATTCTCTGGATTATCCAGAAAAGCTGTTCCCCTCTGATCAGCATCTGAGTGATAGTCATGTAAAGGCAAGAGCAAGCTTCAGAGCACAGTTTGCATTTGACCCCCAGAAAGATGTCTGCTGTTAACTCTCTTATTCGAAAGTACTGAATTAGTATGACATTTAAGAGAGTAGGACTTGTACTTGAAATTTGCTTGAAAAAAAATCAATAATTAATGTTCCTAACATATCAGCTATTTTCTACATCGTTAGCCAAGTTGTCTTTGGTATTAAGTGAACACATGTAGCATTTCATTGCATCCTTCTGTTTAGGTTGTGGCTGATACCAACATCAGTGCCATTGCTACCCAGCTGGAGAGCATGTCTGCAGGATGCAACCTTAACTCTTCTTCTGAGCATCCTTCTGAAGATTCTGAGTAAGTTTGTACTTAGTCTGCATAACTGAGGTGGATTTCTTATGTGCCATGCAAGGGAGGAGCATAGGGTAGTGAAGGAAGTCTCTCCCATTGCTTCTCTCTCTAATTTACCTTCACCTGGTGACAGAAATTGCTTGAATAATTAAGCACAAAATATGTTCCTAAGCAATAGTTCTGGACATTTTTCAAAAAAAATAATATCTTCTTTCTTTTCTAATGTGTTTTGCTGACATGATAGTTCTACCTTTGTCTGTTGGCTTCCTTGCATGAAAGGAGTTACGATTGTAGCAACTTGAAATAATGTTTGGCCGACTAAGGCAAGAGGTGTTAAAGAGCCTGGTATGTTTCACAAGTATTTCAAAACACGTCCCAGAATTTTCTTTGTCTTTTTAATCTCTTTTGCTTTACGATTCAAAAAAAGCATAATGAAAAAAAATTTTCTACTTTTGGCACTTCTGTCTGGTGATGGAAGTTACGGATCTATCCCTCCCATGGCCATGCATCATTCTCCATCGTGTGCTTTTTAGGGCAGTTCATAGACTTCCGGTTGTCATTTTGAAATTCATTTGGTCTTCATTTTCATTCATTTGCTTTATGGTGTTCTTCATTTTTGTTCTTTGATTCATTATATTTATTTTAAGAAGCTGAGATGCAAGTTGCTGCCCTACCTCAGGGGGATTTTGAGTATAAAAGTTAAACTATTTATAATGCATTCTCTAGACTTAGAATGTGAGATATTGTTTTTATTGCTGCTCACAAAGGAGAATTGCTTACTTCACAAAAAGATCTGTGTTCTCTTTTCATATCAAAATAGTAAGGAAATTTGAATGTGAAAATACAAAGCAGAATTAGGTAGGCATATGCATTCATTTTGTCCTAAAGAAGTAGCTAGATACTAGTCATCATGGGTTATACCCTTATATAAGTGGAAGATACTGAACAGCTTTTGTCCATGATAATTTTTTCTAAATATGTAGAACTTGCTCAAATTTGAGAAGGATATGTACAATAAGTGGTCTGAATTCCACAAAAATCTTTCTCTGCTCAATATAGGCAGTAAACACCCCTGAAGAGCAGTTCATGTTCTAAGCAAATGCACTGAATGAGGGGCTCTTGGGAGTCAGCCTCTGGGTTTCCAAGGCACAGGGATGCAGATCAAATATAGATTGTTAGCAAACAGCCCAATGAGCCTGCAGTAGAGCTGAGACTATAAACACAAGTGTTCCTGGCTGCTTTGTGTCTGTTGGACTCATTCCTGTGAAGTCATAAAGTAAAATTATGCTGTAAGGAAATTGTGGCAGTTGCCACTTACACAGACTAAAGATGACAGCTTGGGCAGTAAGAAAGTAAACTCTCCTTCATGTACATGCAGCAGCTGCAGATGAGGGGACTTTCATTTCTGCATTGGAGATAAGTGCTCTCATTGAGCTCTTACTAAAAAGAAGTATTATCAAAGTGAGGAGCTGAAGTACCCTGAACAGCATTTGAACTCTGGACTGCACAGGAGTGTATTTCAGCGCGAGGACAAGAGTCATGGTTTGTGACTGTATGAAAATCTTCATGATAGATAAATATCTCTCTAAGTGTTCCTTCTGCATAAAGTCCCAAGAGACAGGCTTTGCTATTCTAAGTGATATTTATTGTGTTTTCAGAGCACCTCAGCCTAAGATTATTACTTTGGAGAAAGGCTCTGATGGACTGGGATTTAGTATTGTAGGGGGGTATGGAAGTCCCCATGGAGACCTGCCCATTTATGTCAAGACTATATTTGCCAAGGTATCTTTTCTTATTTTCTCCCTGTTTCTGTATTATCTTTAAAAATAAACTTAAGATTTGGCTCAGATAATATATTATGTAGTAGGAAGCAAAATGTACTGTCCAAGTACATTGGTGTGAGTAAGTAGACCCAGGACTCTCAGATGGCTTCTCAGTTTATATTTCACATTACTGATGGCTGAAACAAGATACTTTATCTCAGCAAAATTGCTCTGTGTACTTCGGAAACTTGGTTTTATGCATTAAAATATTTATAAGGCAGTTTCATATCTGTAAATTTCAAAGTGTCATCCAAGAGACGTGGAAGCATCACTTTTCCACTGTACAGGAGAGGAAACAGTTGCAGAGATGTTGTATCTTTGTGGCTGAGCTTCAGCTGCAAAACCAGCAATAAGCTCCTGTGCTCAGAGGGTCACCTCAAAGAGAAAAGCCACCAAAACTCAAAACCGCCAGCCTTGTGTCTTGGTGATGAATCAGTTTACACATTGGTCCTGGCTCTAGTTACTTTCCCTTGCTTCCAGCTTCTCTCCTGCCTCTTCATGAGCGCTTCACTCCCATGTGCTGGAGCCACTCGCAGCAGGGCTGTCTCAGCCCATCGCTGATCCGAGCCCTGAGTGTCAGGGGAGGACTCAGGGGTCCCAGCCGAGTGCAACGACGACTCTGGCCACCAAGGCTGAGGACGAAACGTGATAGAGCACAGCCTCGAGGCCAGCAGCCTCAGATACCCACTGCTGTTGGGGGGGAACAGTGACCCTTTTCCAGCCCATCTGCTTGTTGGTGATGTGCTTGGTGTGAACCAGCAAGATACATGAGAGACAGGCATGTGAAGGGAGTTCTGCAAATAAGGGGGAAAGAAAAACAGTGGGAATTAGGAATACTTTACATAAAGTAACCTTGAAGTTGGTCACACACAGTTTTTTGTCCTGCGCTTTGCTGTCACCTGCTTCTGGCAGGGCAGATGACTTCATCTGAAGGTGGAGTAGAAGTTATGTCTCTGCTTCTGTCATGCTGGGGATCAAATCTGGTCTTTCACAATTTTCAGTTATTAACATAGGAAGATACTGTGTCTTTGAACTGATGCTTAGATTTACAGGTTTCTAGATGGAAGCACAGCTGAGAAACCCTAAATGAAAGCTAAAATACACTGCAGTCATTGGTTGGGCCATGCATGCTGTGAACTGACCTATGGGCAGGGCAGGGCCCAGGATTTATGTAAAAGTGCTGCATTGAGGCCTGTGAAGGAGAACCACCGTTTCTAAAGCTCTGTAGGAGCTTCTCGGGGCCTTCAGTAGAGAGCAGCTCTATCTGGGGCTGGGGGCACTGCCCAGGCTGTTCTGCCACATGACCTCTGCCTCCCCACATTTTAACCTGTTTCTCAGCACTGGGTGCAGAGTTCATTTAAGTGCTGCTTTAACAAGTCTTTCCTTAATCATGAAAGCCAGAACCAGTCTTTACACTGCAGTTTTTTCAGCCGATTCTCCTCTTCCTAGTGGTGTATCACCTGTCCACACTGCCCCAGACCTTGCAGGGTTGGGTAAGTGGGATGAGCAGAGGGCAATGGTTGAAGCACTCGGGGGCGCTTCAGCACTGTCTGTTCCCATGTTCCCCATCCAGTTATGGTGGGATTTCCAGCACTGCATCCCTCCTCATTTCATCCATCAGCATTATGAGAGATGGGAGGGCTCTGTGCTACCAGCCGCTAACAAATCGCTTTGCTGTTTGCAGGGAGCAGCTGCGGACGATGGCAGACTGAAGCGTGGCGATCAGATTTTAGCAGTTAATGGGGAAGCTTTGGAAGGTGTTACTCATGAGCAAGCTGTAGCTATTCTGAAGCGCCAGAAAGGAACTGTAACATTAACGGTGTTATCATGAATGTCATTACGCTTGCGGAGATAAATACAATTATTTTAGAACATCAATAGAGCTATAATAATACTGTTCAGCCCTGAGCAGGATGTAAAGCAACCCTGGCAAAAATGAATCAATATTCACCCCCTTACCAGAAAGGGTAATGTGCATCTCGAGCTTCATTTAGCCTTCCTCGTTATAAGCCTTTCTCCCGCCCTCCAATGCTTCTGGTGGCTTTTGGGGTTTCTCTCGACAAGTTAAATTAAGAAACTTCAAAGAGCAATATCAATTTGACTTTATTTATACATCAGGTTTTTATGCCCACTAGTCTGAACCTCTGTTACAACTGGTGAACCTGGAATCAATTCACACACGAAAGAGAATTTAGATCATCAACGGATCTCATCTGATGAGCAGAAATAAATGCCGAGTGACTTGTCATCTCGCTCATGATTTACTTATGCTAATTGTCCTTTCAAGTATGCCAGAAAACATTAGCAATGTAATTAAATTACCACTGTTCCAAATGATGAAATATCAAATTCTCCTCTGGGAAATTATTTGTGCTCGGCACAGTAAGTCTGATAGTCAAATGTGAACTTCTCACGTTTATCTCTTTGGGTAGGTCTATGGAAGTTAGTCAGAGGTAATTACTGTGATGTGTCAATTTACAGCCTTTAGCATGAAAAATAAACTAGGGGAGAGGGAAATGGGTTTTTTTAGGCTTTTAAAATGTTTGAGCCTTTTCAGATATTTAGGCAGCATGAACAACAACCAATCTCATTCTATTCTAATTATATTTTTAAAGAAGAAGGAATGTGCCAGGCATGTTGCATACAAAGGCAGTTGTTGTTGCGCCAAGTTGTAGCATAACTGTTCATCCTTCAATGAAGGCAAAAGTTTGCTTCAGCAAATTCCAATAATGATGGTGAGCAGTCCCTCTGCGTGTTGTCTTTAAGGACAGATGAAGTTAATCCAACCCAGCAAACTGTTTTACATTTCCAAGAGTCTTCCCAAGATCAGATAGTGCAGGAAGAGGCTTTCATGGATCACAGAGGATGCTTCTCTCTCAGGGCTACTGGAGTTCAGTTTTGGATAATACCAAATAATAATACCAGGCAGCAGTGAGATGATCACCGCAGGAGGCATCTGCGGCAAGCTGATGTCCTCCCAGGGCTGGCTGCCATTCCTGTCTTCCCAAGGGCTTCCTCAGCCCCCTCCAGCGAGCTGGATGGTTCAGTCAAAGCAACTGACTGTTTCTGTGGTTTAAGCTAAGCCCAGTGAGAGCATGGCAAAGCCCATGAGGAGCCTTCCTGAGGCCTGTCCTGCTCTGCGTGGTGGAGGTGGGATGCAGGTGTGTTCAGCTAAAAGTTAGCGACTTCATTGCATGTCGCAGCGATTCCTGCAGTGATTATATGGCCATGGCCTTAGTAATTTAGCAAATTAATTTGGCAGGCAGATTAATGGCAATGCAAGTCATTGTGGTTTAATCTCTCTATCCAGAGGAACAGTAGGGTTTTAAGGGAAGCGGCCCAGTCTATTTGGACTATTTGGTGTAATTTATAATGATGATGTAGCTGGGAGAAATGAAAGGGTAGGGGGGTCAAAATTGACTGCTCATTTTATGTGAAAAATCCCTGGAATTAAATGGCAAGAAGATTCAAAATCTGTAGTATAAAAACTGAGTAGCACAGGGTTTGTGTTAAAGGTACTGCTGTTCCGTATGCTAGAGGCTGGAGTGGATATTCCCCTATTTTACATTAAAGCACAGGTACTGAAGCAAGATGAACTACACTGAAACACGCAAGCTGTGATTAGCTCTTGTTGAAGTGGTTTTCTTTATTTCATTGAAAAGTTTTCTTTAGGTAATCACAAAGTGCATTTAGCCTGCTGGAACCATTAGTGGGTCTTCTGTTAACAGTGCCTGGAAGAGATTTCACATTTTCAGTGGATTCCCGCTGTAGTATTTGATTTACCAAGTGAAGCATTAGTGGAACCTTGATTCACACACAGAAATATGTCTGGATGTGGCAAACTGGAGAATTTTTTAACAAATTGCCTTTGGTTGCAAAAGTATCGAAGGTATGCAGAGTTAAAGGCCGGTACATGAAATGTGAAAAGGTACCCTCAGAAATACTGAATGGAATTTATGAACAAAATGTAATGATTTCTCTGTCTGATTGTGTTTTTATAACCCTTGCATTCCTATTTTGAGATGTTGCCACATTTAATCTATGAAGTTTTACACAGCTATTTATTAGCCTATTATGCAGATGCTGTTTATATACATAAAGAATAGAATTTATGGGCTGAAATATTTTGCACTTCTCATTGCTCAGAATGAGGCAGAACATTTTTTGCTTCTTGTAATTTGCACTTTGTGTGTTGAATATATTACTGCCAAAAATTATATTACAAGTAATTGATAAACCAGTGACCATGGGGGGAAGCGTGTGCTCTATGTACAGGACCAACTTAGATAATTGAATTTGCATTACGCTTGTCTGGGTTGAGGTGTTCTGGTTTGTTTAAAACTTCATTTCTGTGCAAGGGAAAAAGCAATTAAACTCCTGATTGTATGTTTACGTATATCAGTAAAATGAGACATTTTATGACTTCAAAGATTCTAAATAAAGCTCAGTTACATAGGTAGTTGTGCATTCTTTTTTTTTGTTTGTTGTTTTTTTTTCTTTTCAAGTCAGTGTTAAAATCAATTGTGTGAGGTGTCTGTTCGCCGTTGCAGGGCTCATTACTGCCCTTCTCGGAGCAGGAGCAGCGGTGGCTGTAGGAGTGACGGAAGGCTGTGGTGCCAGCCAGCCAAGGCTCTGCACCCAGGCAGCGGGATTGCTCCCGAGCAAGGTGCTCACAGGGAACCATCCCGTGCCCGTCTGCCTTCCATCCAAAACCTGTAGCTGCCCAGCTAGAGGCTGCAGCCTGTATGCAGATTCTAATCGAGAACGCCAGCAAGAACAATTTAGTTGAGAAACAAAGGATCCACTGCGCAAGCAGCAAAAACTGGGGAGAGAAAAAGGAGGATGAAGACAAAGGTGCTGAGCAATCATTCTTGTACTAGGAGTAATCAAAGTCAACACAGGAGCATCTTCGCCACAGGCATCTTGCAACCCTCCGGAGGTGCCACTCACCACCATTTCAATTCGTATGTACCGGTGGGAAGGGGTCTCCTGCATTGGTTTAAGGACTCAGCTGTCAGAGCCTTTTCTTTTTGAGGGGCCAGGTCCTCATATTCACAGTTCCTATATCGGCTTCCTCATCTGGAGAGACCCGGAATAACCTGCAGTGACTCTGTCAATGACATTCTTGATATCATCAGGAGCCATTTTAAGGCTGTTTGTATTTCTTGGCCAGCTCTCCAAAGGAAAGGGCTGATTACCCCAATGTTTACTTTTCTTCCTAAGGCTGAGATTGAGGTGCTGTAAGTTGTGTGGTCCCCACCATGAGAGCTCTCCAGGGAACAAAGGCCGTGCAGGTGCGATCCCTGCTGCCCGGCACTGCTCTGAGCTGGGCAGAGGGGATCATGCCTCGGTGTCCACTGCGTGTGCCTGAGACGTGAACGCTGGTGGTGGACATGGGCTGATGCCGACAGGAGGTCAACCTGGAGCGGTGAGAGGACCGTCACATCGAACTGCTGCATTGGGAATTGCTGTAATGCCTCTGAATTCCCTGTAATTAATCAAATGGTGATTACCACCCCAGAAGTATGATATATAGAGAGCCTGTTGAGGTAAAATTATTATGCTGAGATGGAGCAGTTAATGTACCTTCACCTGAAAGAACTGGAATGAATTAATTTAACATTACACATGTATAAAACATTAGTTTTTACAGTTGTACTGAGCATTGATATATAATTCCATTATCGTCTTTCTTCACGGTTTCGCACTTCTACATCCATAATTTAGCTGTATTTACATTCTGGTTAAACACTGTCACGGTCATTGTTTTTGCTTTTAGCAGCAATGGACATTTTGTTCTCCAACATGCACAATCCTGTGATATTGAACCTTTTAAGATGGCAACAAATCAAATGTCCATGTTCTGCCGTACCCCAAGTTGGAAAGGAACGAGGATTACCTTGAGTTTGCCTCCAGCCTTGCCCAAGTGGCTTCTAGGTCTTTGCTGCTTTAGCAAGTCAGGTGGGGTTGAAGAAAGAGTTTATTCCCAATTCCAGCACAAAAAAAAAGAAAATAAGCAATGGCAGCATAAACCCCTCTTTATTCCTAATCACGCAGCCCCTGCTGGAGGTGCTGTGCTTCTATAACTGCTCAGTTAAAATTAAAAATCACATCCTAATCTAAGTAACTGTAGCAATTAAAACCACATAACACAAGGTTCTCCTGCTGTGTTTCCCAGCTGGCATCCCCTGGGCAGGATGCAGATTTGCTGAGCTTGGCTTTTCCTTTCCATCGTGTCCTAAGAAACAGGTTTTGTCTCCAGAAATGGCGCGATGCTGCAGTTGCCCTTACAAACTAGCAAACTGCCACAAGGAGGAGATAAACCAAAACAGAAGTGGCTGTTTGCTGGAAAACAGTTTTAGCCAGTGAGAGGTACATGTGGCATCATGGCTTTCAGCCAGGTTTGTTTCTTAGTTGGGTGTTTTACTGCTCCTGCCAAAGAAGCAGGAATTGATGCGCAACTCCTGACGCTCACAAAAAAACCTGTTAACTTGCTCCATTACAGGGGAAGCAGGTAAAATTGGACAATTATTATTGCGTAGGCCAACATTTTAATATATTACTGTTTTTTAAATCGAGGAGCGAGGTAGCAAAGGGGGGCAGTTGCTGTCGCTGTTGGTGTTACTCTGTGCAGGGTAAAGTGTGAGCAGCTGCTGGCCACGTGTTGTTAATCCCCACTAGGCCAAACTTTCCCCTCACAGATCTCACGTGCTTGTCCCTGGTCTTTGGGTGACACCTGGGTCTCACTGACATGTTGGCTGGAGCCCACCCTGCCAGAGATTTGAAATCTGATTTTACCTTGCAGATCCAGGGCTGAGAGCCTCTGCTTCATTTATTGTGTTTCTCTCACCTTTCTCAGAGTGCAGCTATAAACTCTTACAGGGCAGTGTCTGCCCTTGGAAACATGACACCGCCCACGAGCATTTTCAGATAGTAAGAAATCACTTGGTACTTGTGTTACCCTTCCTTTCATCCCACCTAGCAGGGCACGCTGGGCCAGGGCAGTATCCCCCACACGGCTGCAGAAACCAGCCCAGAGAGCCACAGCGGTGGCTGCGCTGACTCTGGGCGTTGTGCTCCCACGTTTTTTTCTGCTGAAATGGCACTAGATGGAGCAATTGACAAAATATTCTATTTCTGCTGCCTTCAGCCCCCGCCTGGGGCCCCAAGGGATGCTCCAAGGATGCTCCATCCTCTCAACCCAGACCAGGAAAAGCAAGTTCCCAAAGCTCCAAGCTGGCTTTTTGCCCTGCAAATAGGTATGTGCTACGTATAGTGTAAAGGAGGACACACCTAGGTACCATGACAAGTGATTTCTAGGAAATGAAATCAGAACCCTGTGATCACTGCCCTCTCTCCCTGGTGAAAGGGGGGCTGAGCAGACACTCCAGGCCAAGCCATGGGGACTGGATGAGGTGCTGGGGCAGCTCTGCCCCACCAACCCCAAAGCACAGATGCTGTTAATGTGCCTGACATGCTGTCCCTGCAGCAGCTCCATCCCTGGGTGCAAATAAACCTGTCTTTGCTGCTGAGACCTTCATCTCTTTTAAGAATATTAAATTCTGCTGACAGTCACTGAGCTGGTGCCATCCAAGGCGCTGATGTGGCAATTTCTGGGTGATGAACTACGAGGTGCTGGTTTTCTCTGCCACTCGCATGGTCAAGACTGGAGGAGGAAAGAGAAAGCAGAATTTATTGTGTTTTGTACTTTACTCTTCTACTTGGACCTGAGAGAGCCATTGGTCATTGGATTTGCTTCTCCCACAGTGTTAAGCCTCAAGAGGCTCGTCCCAGCACCCAGTCCTCACCCCACGTGGGGAGGCAGCAAGCAGGAGCTGCCCGCAGATGTCTGAGGAGCTGAGCCAAGGCATGTCCCCACCGCCTTGGAATGGCTCGCTAATTTAATTAGTCACAGGGGTCGTGTTCACCAGTTGCGTGGGGCTCTGTATGCACATCAGGCTCAAGGTGGTCTGCTCTCCTTGTGCTTTGAATGTGCCCACAGCCACATTTCAGAGGCCAATGGACATTTCTTGCCCTGTTCTCCCTGTGCCTCCGTCTCACCCAGGACTCCCAGCCCCACTCCTGCCTTGTTGGAGGGAGCAAAGTCCTTCCCTGCAGCCTGGGCTGAGGCTACCTGATATTTACAGCACAAGAAATGAGTTAACCTTTAACAAAAGCTAACTGCACCCTTTAAAGCAGCCTAGACAATGTTAGCAGATAGCTGCAATTATTTCATTCTCTTTTCTGCTTTATATGATCTCAAGTGGATACCAAGAAACCATCTGCATCCTTGCAGCAGGGATGGAGACCACTTTGCAGTTTCTTCTCCCAGCTGGAGGCTCACTGCCCCTTGCATGAGACCCGCGATGTTGTTACCACCCCACAGATACAAGTGCTGAGCACAAGGCAGCCTTTTGTCCGCATCTGCTGGATCACAGGGGCTGCACATTTCGCCACGGACTGGGCGTTTTCATTCCTCACATTTCTTATGAGTGATGTCAGGACGGGGTTGGGGGGGCCTCTGCTTTGGAGGAGGAGGGAAGTGGGGCACAGCATGGCCACAATTCCATGTGTTCCCCCCCCCAAAAATTCTGGATATTGCCTTCCAGCCCTGCTGCCCCCAGGGAGGTATCGTTCCCACGCCTTGGCAGCTCACAGGCGGTGGGAGGAACAGTTCAGGATCATCTGGTTTTCAGCAAGGAGCGGGGGAAGCCACTGGCTGTTTCTTTTGTGTGTTGCATCTGGCATGAGTACTGACACCAAACGACGTGCAGAAGGCAGCTGGCTGGGCGAGAGAGTCTCACGCGACTCTGGTTGGGTCCAAGGTTGGCTGGGGCGCAGCTGGGGCCAAAGTGGTGCCCCCCAGGCACAGACACAGCCCCAGGCGAGCTGGGGGCTCCACTCCCCCGGGGTCCACGCCCTAGTGCAGTGCCTGCACGGTCACGCACTGTGCAGCTGTATGGTGGCTTCAAACGCAGTGTTTGCCATGGAACTAGAGCCTGCCGGCCGCGGATGAAGTGTCCTGGCATGGGGTATAGATGGTTTGGGTTGGAAGGGATCCGTACAGTTCAACCCCCACGCAATGAATAGGGACATCATCAGGTTGCTGAGAGCCCCTTCCAACCTGACCTTGGATGTTTCAAGTGTCCCCTTCTCCTTAGGATGGACCTTGGGTGGAGTTGACTTTTGTTCCTCTGGCATCTTCTCTTTGGCACCACCATCCCTGTTCTGCCACCAAAGTGCTTGGTGTCCAGCATCACACTCAGGCAATCCCAGCATTTCCAGGGGTATCCCATGGGCTCACATGCATGTGGGTGGGGCATGACGTCAGGGGGGCAGAGGGCTTTCTCTGAAGGTTGTCAGTAAATCAGAAGGGAAAAAAAAAACAGAGAATCACTGGAAGTCAACTCACTTTCAGAATGGATACTGAGGGCTAGGCAAAGCAACGTGGTTTTCTATGACCATGGAGATGCTTTGGGTGAAACTGTCGGGGTCCCTGCTCCCCTCCTTGCAGCAAAAGAAAGGAACACACTAGAAATGGCCATAAAGAGAGTGGAAAAATCATGTTCAGCTGTTTCTTGTCATTCTTTCCTTCATGATTGTTCAGCTCCTAGATGGTGAGCCCATAAAGATTATTAGATTGATTTCTTTCCTTGCTGTGACTTAATTAACTCCATTTGTATTGTACAGCACTCGCGCTGGGGATGTATTTTTGCTTGCCCATATTTAGTTTGATCTCTACTGTGATATCAAAATACATAAATTAAGTCTGGCTCTCGGGCTCCTTGTGGCACTGAGATCCTGCAGACTATTTTCTATCAGTTTTGTGCAAACCAGTACTTCAATAGGGGAATGCTGGGCACTGGGAGATGATGAGGGCAGCCTCAAATAATCCACAGTCCCTTGGGGTCCATATGACCAGAGAAGCTGCTCCAGGGGATCGGTTTGAAGGGAAAAAAGGAAATCTGAGGCAAAGGAATGAAAATAAACATTCTGGGGATGCAATTAACCAGATTGGGCTGCAGGGATGGGAACACAAGGGAAAGGGGGCTGCAGAGGGAGGCAGAGGGAAGGCAGTAAATGCTTCCTTGCTGCAGAGCTTCAACACATCCCCAGAATAACATGCCCTGTCCCCAAATCTCACTATGGTGAGGTCGATATCCCAAGGGATCCAGCAGGCAGGAGGCAGGTGCTTCCCAAAGCAACCTTGATCCTTAGCAGGGAGTCTCCCACATTTCTTACGTAGAAGCCAGAAAGTTCATCTCCCTCTGAGAAGCAGCAGCCAAAGCCAGAGAGAAATTCCCCTCTGCAAGCATGACTCCAGAGCTGTTAGGAAAAAAACTAAGTGAAAGTAGTTACAAAATAGTACTATGGCTCGTTTTGTTCACAACTGGGGCCTAATGGCAATGCAAAGGGTGCTCACACTGGCTCTGAGTGCTCAGTGCCCAGGAAGACACATGAGGGTGATTCCTGCAAAAAAAACCCCCACCCTGCAATGTCTGGGTGGTAATTTGAGGCCTGGGGCCTCCTGGGGAGGGGTCACTGATCTGAAGAAACACCCCAAAAATTACTGATTTCATGATGTATATGCAGTCACCACAGGCTGAGGGTTTTCCCCACCCCTTTGCTTTCAGGGCTCTGTCAGAGCATCCCTGCTGCCTCGTACCAGGAAAGCTCCGCGGCGACGGGACAGGCACAGGAGCAAATGCAGGTAAAGGTTTAACTTGAGTTTATTTATATATAAAGGAGATAACTGCATTTTGAGTTAAAAAAAAAAAAAAAGGCAGAGAGACATTTTGAGATGATGGATGCTCCTGACTGGAAACATGAAGAAAGGAAAGAAACGGAGCAGAGAGCAAATTCCAGTGGAAAACAGAGAGCCGGGTCTGTCCCACACTCCCTGTAAAGCAGTGGGAGCGTTACCAGTGTGAGAACAGGGACTTAGCAATGGCTTTGCTGCACATTGCAGATACAATGGAAGGAGGAAAGACAGATCAGGAGAGACTCCATCATGACGTGCATTGACTTACAAGCAACCAAAGTAGCCCAGGATTAACTTCTGGTTAATGACAAAGAAAAAGGAAAGTAATTAGCTAACCAGGAAGATTTGCTTTTAGTGATAGCAAATAGATCTGTACCAGGTGATGGCATCCAGATCCCCCAAAGTTTACAGAGATGCAGCACTTCCTCATGAAATGACATTTCCCAGTATGCAGCAACTTAATGACAGTATAAAGAGGTTTGGAAAGATACGTTCTGAGCCCAGCCTCCCTCTCTGCCAGTGGCAGAGGGATTCAAGAAGAAAAACCTCTTCCCTGTGTATGGTATGAGGTGATGCTGGCCTGACCCTGTGGGTGCCCCATGGTCGGAGAGGCAGCTAAGTCATCCATGGCTTTACACACGAGTAGTTTGGCATCTGAACATTGAGCACAAGGAAAGCAGAGGCCAGATACTTGCCTAAAAGGCATTTGCCAGCAAAGTTGCTCCATGAAACTTGTGGACATCAATAATGCATTCTGGGGTGGGAGCTGTTGTGATCCTCTAGTGCTGTGCTCAAGATAACCTGATCCACCCTGGGGTGCATGAGCATTGCATGTGCTGATGCATGTCAATGGGCTGTGCTTTCCCATTAGCTCAAACTTAAATCAGAAAAAAATTAGAGCCATATGGTAAGTCCAAATGGATGCAAAACAATGTCTGTGTGTTTGGGTCTGGTATACTCAAATATTTTCCTAGAGCATTAGTTTTTAATTCTTACATCAGACTCACATAAGCAAACATAAACAGGATTTTATACTTTACATAATCCATCCAACTTGTGTTTGTTGTTACATATACTGAATAATCACTGCCTGCTGCTACATACAGGAGAGCTAATAATAAATATTAGGACACAAACTTACAAGTTATATGAGCTACAGTTAAGTAGTTGATTAAAAGGACAACCATAATCTAAGGTTACAAAAGATTAAGTATTGCTTTCCTAATGTGCTTTTCTCCTTTGTTTCGTTTGCTCACCTGTCAGATCTACATTGAGAGGAGCGTATAGGAGAGCTTGAAGTCATTTGTGGCACTGTGTATAGATTAGGGGACTGTAAGCAGGCTTAATGAAGAGAATTACACATAGGGAACATATGCAGATAACTGACACGGTTCATCCCCTGTGCGTATGGAAAGCCAAGATATTGGCCCTGGACACTGAGGCAGGCAGCAGCAAGGCCGTGACAAGGAGGAGTCATTTGCTCCTCACTCCCCATCTTGGGTTTCTTCTTCCCACTTGGTCACGCAGAGAGGGACGGGCTCTGCTCAGCATGGGCTCGCAGGAGCTCTACAATGTCCCCGCAGGCAGCACGCTGGGCCAGTGACAGGGCCGAGTTACCGCTCTGCAAGGAGGGAGGAGGAAAAGACTTCACCATCTGCATCCCTGCTTCTCGCCCTGGCCACCCCCATAATCCACCTAGCTCCATCCTCAACTGCTTCCAGTTCTTGGCCTCACCACTGCTAAGCAAAGCTGTTGCCAACCTGCCTGCTGGCAACAAATTTTCCTCTGCTCCCCAGCAAGCAGTTGGCCAGGACTCCTTTGTATCCAGCTACTTATCCCCAAATTCTCCTTCCCTGCAGTTTGTCCCTCATTTAAAATAAGCCACCATCCTGCAAACCTCCCCATGGTGTTTTGGGCTAAACTGTACAAAACAAAAGCCTTCCCTTGGTTAAAGTGCTGCCGCACAAGTCTTACAACAAAATCATAGTTTAATTAGAAAATAAATACATAACTATAAATTCAGCCACACAGCCTGTTGTTGCAAGCCCACACAGGAGCTTTCTCCTCTGGCCACGCGTGCTGCTCCCAACCCAGCCCTGTCCCTTCAGAGAGGTGTCCAGTCTAAGGGGAGAGTTAATTGCTGTTAATGTTTTGTAGCTGAAGCTCTGCTGATTCCACATGTCCAGGATTTTATCCTTTTTTTTTTTTTTAGGTTTAGGGTTACACCAAGCTGGGCTCTTTCCCTGGTGCTCCTGCCCAATCCATAGCTGGCACGTGCACTGCTGCTGCAGCCACCCTGTCTGCTGCACAGCAAGCACCAAAGCCAGGGGCACTGTCCTAGAGGTGGTGCCCTGATTAGAAAGTGGACCGAAATCTGTACTTTTACACTCAAAAACCACCACACAGGGATTTCTGCCTGTAAAGCACAACCCCACATGAGCTTTCACTGCCTGGGGGATGTGAGGCCGTGAATGGGACTGAGGTGCGGGGGACTCACCTTGTCTGTCAGCGCAACCTTGCAGCCAGGCTGGGCCAAGAGGAGCCTGACGATGTCAGCGCTGCCCTGCTGGCAGGCCAGCATCAGGGCCGTCATCCCCTCCTCATCCTGCAGGTTGACGTCTGCCTGGCAGGAGAGGAGGGCTCGCACCATGTCATCCCGCTCATGGCTGACCCCCAGCATCAGCGCGGTCTGGCCTCCCTGCAACCACATAAGGAAAGGCTGAATATCCCTTACCCACTGACCTCCTACAGTCCTGCTCATCCAGACTGTTATATACATTAATAATAATGAATGTTATTATTGCTTACATAAGATTGCATATTATTATTGCATGGTACATATATGATAATTCATACTATTATTGTGTATTAGTGCATATTATTATTAAATAACACTGGGGATCTCCAGCAGGTATTGCAAGAGGCATCTGCTAACTTTGCATCACAAGCATGTGGAGAGTCCTTGCAGCAGCACGGCCAAACTGCCCAGCTCCCAGCTGCCCTAAAAGGCATGTCCCCTTAGCCCTATGGGCAGTTTAACTTAGGTCTAGGCTAACTTTTACAGCTGTCTGGAAAAAGAGCTGGCTGAGGACGCTGCCATCTTTGAGACCAAAATATGCGACTGATGAAATGACTGCTCATCAGCAAACAGGGGATTCTCCACCCCATGGTCTATGATGCATCACTACTCCCTGGTATCACTTCTAATTATTTAGCCAGAAAAACTGTTCTGCAAAATTGTCAGCCTTCCCTTAGTCTCTTCTTTTTATGCAGCTTCACAGGTAGTTGGTGGGTGGTCACGCTGCAACTTATCTGCGGTTGTTTTTATAACTTGTTGGAAAGAGCTACTTCAATCCAAAGTCTCCTGCTTAGTCTCAACGTGGCGCTGCAAATGCAGTGTAAGGAACTCGAATAATATCCCCAACCCAAGATCTCTGTGAGGGCATGATGCTGAGGGAGATTGTTCCCTTTTTTTTCAGCCACAGCCTGAACTGGCATCACACAGCAATGGTCATAAACGAAAGACTAGAAACTCAGCAGGAATCACTTTGCAGATGCCTTTGCCTGTGGCCGTGTTTTTAAAGAAACAGCAGAACTGTGGGGACCCACCTGGGCAGCTCGAAGGTTGACATCTCCCTCCTTCAGGAGCTTCATCACCACTTCCATATCCTCACCTGTTTCAGCAGTTGCCAGCGGGGTGAGCATCACCACCGTGTAGCCAGCGCGGTTCTGCAGGTCCAAGCAGCAGACGCCTGGCGGGTAACGCACCACACAGGGGAAGGATTCAGCCCCGCAGTGAATCGGACGGAGGGAATGGGAAGCAAAGAGGGAGTTATAAAATTTGTGACATCTTACATCCTAGAAACAGGAATTTCTGTAATTACACAGAATTATCTGTATTAAATACCTACTTTTATCTGTATTAAATACCTACTTTTATCTGTATTAAATACCTACTGCGCATAGCTTTAAAGGACCTTTGGTGCTACACACTGCTAAGGTTAATTACAATTGCTGAAGCCAACTAAATTACCTTTGAAGACCACAATCAAATAAAAGGGTGGTAATTAATGCCTTAGGCACACACCAGTTGTGGAGCTGTTCATTTTGACTCCTGCAGCAAGGGAGCAGCAGAAAGACACCTGTCACCCAACAGGCCCATCCTGGCCCTACTTCTCCCACTTTTTACCTCAAAAAGCCTGTTTCCAACTCCATCGCAAGGAACAAGGCATGTCTGACATACTGGGGCTCAGGTCCAGTCTTGTGCCCTGAGCACTCAGCCGTCTCCGGTACTCAGTAAAAGGAGGGCACAAAGGGCCATGGCTGCCAGCGATGCTGCGGCAACAATCGGGTTATAGATGTATATGATAATCTGCCATTTCCCTAACATTTAACAGATTGTCTGGCCCATGAGAAAAGGCCAAAGTGCCTTTATTCTTGCTGAACATGCGTACATTTTCCCTCCATTTTCCCAAGCTCAGCTGAGATTCCTCTTTCTTTGCAACGTGATCTGAAAGTTCAGTAGTTTAAAATGGAGTTTTTCTGCAGCACTGTGGGGTTTGTTACACTCTCAGGGGTCTGATCCTCCAGCTCCAGGTCATGATCTACCATTTGTTGCTACAAGAAGCTAGAAGAGCCATTCCATCCCAGCCAGACCAGGGCCATGAGAGACACCCCTTGGCCACAGCAACCCTGAGCCCTATCCAAAGTCAGATTGCAAAGCATTCAAGATGTGTCAGAGCACTAATGAGCCTTATGTCCCCGAAGAGACTCAGCTGGGACCCCTGCCCACACCCACAGGACCAGGGCCAACCTGTGAGGTCAGATGCCAGTCTTTAGACCAACCACATCTGCTGAGTAGACTTTGACCCATGCTTGTATCTTGGATAGACCTTGGCCCTACCCTTGTCCATTGGATGGACCTTGGTCCCATGCTTACCTCTTAGATGAACCTTGGCCCCACATTTGTCTCCTGGGTGGCTCTTGGCCCCATGTTTGCCTACTAGGTAGCTCCCTTGCGTTAAGTTGTAGCTGGTCCCTAGCCCCACCTTTGTCCCATCTCCTTTTGCTCGACTCCCTGGAAGCACCCTGGACCTCATTCACTGTTTGCCACTTCTGGGATTGTTGATGGATTCTCATTACCTGGCTCTGCCGGCCATGGTCAGCTCCTCTGGAATCATGCCCCATATGGAACCATGCTCCTATGGAACTTTCACACCCATATCAAACAAAAGCCATGATTGAGCAGAGTGCCTGTTCCTACCTGTGTCTAGCAGGAGCTTCGCAACTGGGAAGTTGGAGTGAGAAACACTGTAGTGAAGAGCTGTGTTGCCATTCCTGTCAGCCAGGTTCACCACCATCTCCAGGAGCTGGGGCTGGATGACCCCCAGAGCCTTGAGATACTCTGCAACCACCTCTGGGCTGGAAGTCTTGCGGCTCGACACCTGGAACCACTCCTGGCAGACAGTGCTCAGGATGTGTCGCTGAAAACACCAAGTTCTCACTGTTATTACTGGGGTAGTTATCCTGCAAACTAGATCCTGCCCCAGCCCCTCACCCCACGTCACTTTGTTCTGTGCTCTGGCATCACCCAGCTGGTATTTAGCATGTGGTTTTGGGATTACTGCTATAACTGTACAGAGAAAGGAATTTCCTGTGGTAACTTGAATGAGCAAGCAGAGAAAGCCTTTATCTTCTGGGATTTTCCCCTTTTCCTTTCTTTACAGCTGTTCTAAAACTGACTGAGAGGTCACCTCGTCCCCGTCTCCTCACAAAGTTGTCCACAGCATGGTAGGGCACAGCCCGCAACGTGCCATCAAGATAATTTTTTCCACTGAAAGTAACAGAGAGTGGGAACCACGTCTGAAATGGGACTGAAAATTATCTGTACCAGATGCTTGTCATTTGTGGTCCTGATTTCTGAGAGGTGCTTGCTGAGTAGCTGGCAGTCAGCAAGGAAGTCTTCAGATGGCTTGCATCTAAAGGGAAAATACTTCTGTAAATCCACCATAAGAGAGAACTTGCAGAAGGTATTGAAGCAGGAAGGAGGATATGCAGTTTAGGGTAGAATACATTCAATACTTGAATTCACATTCTTAACTTTATGGACACAAGCTGTCCCATTGACTTGACACAGATTTTAGGCACAAAGTTAAGCACTTAAATAGGTATTTAGGTCCAGAACCCTAGATCTGTACAGTAAACTTCAACTGTTACAACAAGCTTTACATAGTGTGTGTAGGGGGCAGAATCTTATTCCTGAATCTGCAAGGAACTTTACTTAAGAGGGGAGAAATGAGCTAATTCTAACCAAATATGACTCACTGCTTTTCCACAGTCAAGTGTAGAGCCTGAATCAATTCCCATTAGATTCTGTAGCAATTAAAAAAAAATATTTAGCTCTTTAAACCTTTACCCATGGCTACAAAGGTCAGTGGCTGTCTTTCCACCAAACAGATGAGGCACCAACCCCAGCCTTGTGGGAGAAACTGAATGCAGTGTTGTATGTCCTGTCTCTGCAGAAACATGATGGAAAGCATGACCTCTAGTTTCTGGTTACCTGTCAGCCTTATGCTGAGTGCAAGGTGCTGCTTCTGCCGATGGCTCCAGCAGGTCATCATCCTCACATCTCTTCTGCGAGGAGGTCCCTGATGAAGCCCCCTCGCTTTCACCTTCAGCTTTCACCCACGTGGTTTCCAAATCATCCGCTCTTCTCTCCATCTCACTCTCCACATCGCCATCTGATGGGCTGTCTTCACAACTTGTGTCTTCACTTGAAGTCGTTTCGTAGCTATTTGAGGACACCACACATTATTCACTCCTTTCCCATTCACAACCACAGGACCTGACCAAGACTTATTGAAGACACCCACTGACTCCAATAAGCCTTGGATGAGTGACATGCAAGTTGAAAGGTTAGACCCACAGCCGAATTTGGGGTTAGTCCTTTTGGGGGGCACTTCTTAAGCCAGCAGGAGCATGATAGAAGCAGTTAATTAGCAGCAGGCAATGTTACTTCAGGGACTACTCAGCTGGTTTGGAGGAATGTCCATCGCACAAGCCCCAGTGTAGCCAGGCAAGGGCTCACGCCACCTCCCTGGTGGGAGCTGCTGGGACGCTGACGGAGAGCTGTGAGAAACACAGACCCTGTGGCAAGGTGGGACAGGCAGCATGTCGGCAACCTTGAGGACCGCTAGACAAAAACCGTGTTTGCAGCTCCAGTATGGACTTGTATGAGTTCACCATTCGAGCAGCCCTGCTACAGACACCTCTCTTCTGATTGTCCAAAAATATTAATAACGTCTTCCACAAGGCAGAACATTTCACTCTGAGAGATGCCAAAACTTTTCTCAAACTAGTCGAGATTCCTCTACTCTACAAGTTGCACCCATTTCAGCAGCTGTTGGTAGAAGGAGCTCTACGCAACAAGATTGAGTAATAACTGATGAACTCAACAGGAGCAGCCAGCAAGCTGGGAAGTCAAAGAAGCGTAAGTCAGCAGAAACCAACACTGAAAAGTTGTACGCGTAGTTGTTTGCACAGCAAAGGGACAGTGCAATGTGTCCTGCCTTCCTCATGCCAGCACATGTGCTCCTCGGTAGAAGATGTGCCAGTGTTGTTCTTAGAGATGCATCTATAGCACAGACTGATGTATCTAGTTAGCTCAAAGGCCAAAGAGCGTCAGTTATTGGATATACAGGGAACTGGTTGGTGGAGCACAATGTAACATGTGACTCCTTCACCCTAAGGTAATTCCTTATTTACTGAAACAATCTTTTCTCAGTCCCTGAACCAACTTTTTTTGGCCATCGCTAGAGCATGGAGGCAGGTTAGTGGCAACATGCCCACCCAGATGATGCTGACTTCCTCCAAAACCCACCAAAGCTAGTGGGCATCTTCCCACAGATCCAGCTGGGTTTTGGATGAAGCCCCAAAAGATGGGTGCGCAGAGTGTCAGTCCCCAGGTTGTCGCTCACTGCTCTGAAAATGCCACCACCTTTTCTACAGAGTTACTTACAGGTTACCAGTGCTGGCTTGAAGAAGGAGGAAAAGAGGCTCCATTTCAAATGGTCTTTTAATCAAGAGGTTTGGAGGAGGAATGAGGGAAAAAAAGAACGACGACTTCAGCGATACAGAGGATGTCACATATTAAAGGCAGTTTCATTTTCTGAGCAGATGCTTACCCACCATTTACCCCAACAAACTGAAGATTCTTTTTGGTCCCAATGCCTCCTGCACGGAAGCCGTAACCTTTCTTTTTCATAATAGATTTAAGACTTGTGGTTGGAGAGTTTTCTAGCAAAATACAAAATAAAAGATTAATTCAATAGATGTGCCACAATTGTCCATGATTATTCCCAACCTCCAGCAACAGACTACAAACCTTAACCATAAGCATCTTACTTCATCTCAGGAGACGTTTTTTATGTCTTGTAAAACTACTGATGCACCTGGCCACAACCTGAACCTGCCCTGTCACCTATAAAATACAGGTCTCAAACATCTCCAAGTGATGGGGAATATAAATAAAATGACTGGGAATTATATATGTATCCTATTAATATAAGTAGGTTTTTCTTTTGCAATAATCTCTTCTTTTTTATCTTTTCCAATACTAACATACTGGAAATCTCCTATATAAATCACCTATACAAGGATGAGTCTTTCCATGGTACTTCCAACAGTCTCACCATATATTGCTTATAAGAAATAGGTCACTTATATATTTGCAAGCCCCTCTTGACAATGAACAGGCAGCCTTTGATTTTGGATTCTCATCTTCATACAAGCTAAAATTATTATTTTAGATGAACAGCTGTGAGTGGCAACAGGTCTCTTCCCAGCCTAGTTGCACAGTTAGCTTGAACTCGTTCTGCTTCTGGTGAATTCCATGCCGATTTACCCCAGATAAGCATGGGTCCCATATTCTTGCAAACTGACATGTCCAATCCAACTAAGAAAAATTGTTATTTGATGAAATAGTCATTGGTACAGCCTCTTTTGGAAGCTGATCCTATGTACAACTGAACCACAACATTTATCAGCTCCTACATAATTTTGTTTGCAATTTTTATTCAAGATCACATAGCTTATGATGTGCAGAGAGTTGCTTTTCTCACACGTTTAGAAGGGGCTATTTCTGATCTGATCAATACCAATTATACCACATCACCCCTGTTCAGCACTCAAATAAAAGAGAAGAGCTGGCCTGGACACACTGAAACCTATGCCAACATTATTTACCCAACTGTTGATAGTGTGTGTTCGAATTTTCCTTATCCGCAGGTCTTTGTGTAGAGTAGGCAGACAGCAATGAGTTTAAGGAATTAACTAATTGGTTCTGAATGGAGCTGAGCTTGGAGGCTGGCTGTTTAATAGCACTTGCTAACTCAGGGTAGCCATGCTCCAAACACAGCCACTGCTCCTGCAAAAGCTCCTGGATTTTTTTTACATATTGGCTGATGGGATCAACAGTAGGGAGATC
The DNA here is from genome assembly GCA_033459285.1 of Clamator glandarius. Classification (NCBI taxonomy): domain Eukaryota; kingdom Metazoa; phylum Chordata; class Aves; order Cuculiformes; family Cuculidae; genus Clamator; species Clamator glandarius. Next base: position 177,527 of record JAUNZM010000110.1, read on the forward strand.
TTCGTGGTCAGCAGGACCTTCCTCTTCCAACCTATCTTGAGGATTATCTTCACCCGAGCCTGCCTTGTTTTCTTCTGCATTCAAGCCAATTCTTGTTCCTTGACAGTTTTCTGCAGTCACCGTGTGAGCAGCAAGACTCTGGGTGTCATAATTATTCCTGTGATTTTGATTGTCATCGCTGAGATTCTCATCAATCTTCAGCTGAGTGCAGCACAGTGCATGAAGGCCACCCCGAATGCCAGCTTCACCAAAATGTCCAGGTCCTTCTCCACTGACACCAGTGCCAGCATCTACCAGGCCTTGATCTCTCTGAGCACCCAGCTCCATCACCTGTGTGTTCATGTTGTCTGCTCTGCAGACGCTGCATCCTATGGATTTAGTGAAGACTGGGATATTTACATTGACGCCTTTTTCATGGACTTGCCTGGCCCTGGTTACCTGCGAGAGGTCAGTGTTCACTGCAGCATCGTAGCACTGCAAAGCCTCACTGCTCTGCCTGGTCAGTGGCTTGGCCTCTTTGGCGTTTTCCCAGCGCAGCTTCTCTTCCAGCTGAGCTTTGGAAATGGCCAGTAACTTAATGCTTTTCTCCTTCTCCTTGATCTCATGATCCTGCTGCTCTAGCACTGCCCTGACCTGCTCGAGCTCTTCTTTCTTCTTGCTCAGCTGCTCCTCCAGAACAGCGATCTGCTGCTTCAGTGTAGCAACCTCATCAGGCTCTCCAGCATCACCAGGCTGAGGACCACAGTTCTCTTTGTTCTCTCCAGCTTGGACACTCCTCTCTTCCACTTCCTTCAGCACATTTGGAGCAAGTGCACTTACACTTAACTCCACTTCCCCAGGGTTCGTGTTCTCCTTTGTGAGCTGGAGGACACCTGGTGCGGTTGGTTCACCCGCTGCCAAGGTGGAGCAACCGGTGGCATTGGCGGCATCACCCTCCTCGCCTCCGCTCTCCATCACCACCTGCAGCTGTGGTGCTGTGGGATGCTGGCTCTGCCACGGGGGCTGCATCTGCGCCAGCCCTGGGCTGCCTCCACCTAGATGCTCCTTCTGCCCTAAGGAGGCATCTTGCTCCAAGCTAATCTCCCTGGGTAGATTTAACACCATGCCATTGGTGCTGGGCGAACGCAGAGCAGGGCGAAATGTGCTTTCAGAACCGCTCTGGTCATGGCATTGCTGGGAAGGTGGCCGGAGAGGCGGGGGCACCCTCCTGTCCCCTGGTGAGAGGTGGCCGGGCAGCAGAGCAGCAGGCATGCTGGAGGCTCGCAGTAGCTGTGGCCGCCCACGGAGCTCACCCTCCTGCTGCCCCAGCTCTGCCTGCCGCCACGTCTCTGCCAAAAGGGCTTTTCTCCGGTAACTCGGCTCATCACCCACGGGAAGGGTCAACTCATTGGGCAGCAGGGGACAGGGGTTCTCCTCCGCCCCTAGGGACGCCTTTCGCTGCGAGAAGGAGCCAGTCGCCGTCCAGCTCTTGCTGGGAGCAGACGTGCACCCACGGGAGCCGTTCTCGGGCAGGCTGAAGTTTCGAGGCAGAGTGCTGAATTTTGGCTGCTTGGCTTTCCGGTGGATGTGAACCCTTCTAATAGTGTTCCCTTTCTCGATGTCATCCACATACTTCAGGAAGTCCAGGTCCAAGTGAAAGCCGTACGGCGTCTCCAGGGAGTAGGGGAGGCTGCGGGGCTGCTCCCTTTCCCCATCGGGTTTGAGTGGCTGGACATTTGCTGAAACAACCCAAAGAAAAAGAGATGATTGATTTCTGAAGACAACAAAAAAATTATCAAAAAGTATGTTTAGAGTGGGAGAAAAATGTTACTGCTTTTTTTTTCATCTCAGTTTCAGGCAGGTGGAAGGCTGCAGTTTGACACCGTGGAGGCTCATGGTGAAGTTGCACAGAGGTGCAGCAACTCGTGCAAGGTTCCAATATGGTCTGCCAGAGTTGAATCAGATAATTGTTGCCGTGAGAAAGCCAAAAATTTGCTGAAATCATGGTTCTAATTGGAAATCAAGCAAACAGCAGGTTTTGCAGGCAGAGCTCTATGTCTGTGTAAGTACAAAATGTTGCAAGACGTACAATAAATCCAGCTCAAAACCAGAAGGTGCAACAATTACATTTTTCAAGGCTTTTTGTCTCGTTCAAACTTTTCAGTGCCATTAGTAATGCTATGCACATCAAGCAGGAAAATCATTGCACAGTTTCATATGCGAACACCAGGTCACAAATTATTCCTTGAAAATGATGAATATAGCAAGGGCAGGGGCCAGACCCAGACAGCGCCAGCCAGTGTTGCTTTACACAGATGCATCCATGCAAAACACGTGCCTCCCAAGGTGACCAGCTGCACAGCAGAGAGCTTTTAATTGAGGAAAATCACCACAAAACATGTACCAGTGTGTTTGCCCACGCAGCTATCACAGACTCGGCTCCAAGTTTCCTGGTTTAATACAACTTAATAGAGTCAGATACAGCCTGCAAAAATTTACAGCCCCCAAATTTCAGCCTTGAGGGTTCAAATAGTTAAACACTTGTATCACTGCCCATTTTTACTTTACGCAGCAAGTTCATGCAATCACCATGGTTTGGGCTGCTTTGCACCTCTGAACAAGCAAGCCATGTTCAAAGAGGAGGAGCAGCTTGACTAGGAGAAACCAGGTTTCCTGGCTGCTCACTCTGTCTCCATTCTGGTGTAGCAGCTGCATGGGGACCGGGAGAATTTGGCACGGCTTTCAGTGCCACTCGTCACAGCACATCACCGAGATGAAGCTGCCTTTCTGATAGAAAGCAACACATGAAAGTCAGAGGAATGATAGAGGGAAAACATCACATAGGGCAATATGGCACAAAAGAAAAGCCCACATGGTGGGAGCAGAAGAGATCCGTTCTGCATAAGCACCACAGAGGACAGGAGAACAAGTATTACACATGCTGAACTGAGAGCTGTGACCATGTTTCTGCTGCAGTTTAGGAAGTCTGCATAATACATGAATGATGCATTTTGCATCTCCTCGCCCTAGCGCATATCTGTAGAAAACAGGTTATTTACAGTATTTCTGGTAAGGAAATTACTTCTGGGCTTGGTTGTTACTTTTTTTCAAGAAAGAAATGAGCAAACAATCATCCCATAGCCTCCATACCATCTGTCTTCTCCATGGTGTGGTCTAATCGGGCTGTCAGTTAAGCATCCTCTAACACGCTAGGGCAGATGAGTTGTTTCACCCTTGAAAAAAGGAAAGAGATATTTTTAATTTATCAAAAGGCTCAATCATCTGCACTTCATCTCCCCTTAAAGCCTTACACCTCTTCACAGGCCACCTCTCCTCTTATTTCCCATATTCTGTAGCTTGACTGTGTCTGCTAAGCACTTTCAAGCTGCTTAAATCAATAGCTCCTTTGCCAGTGGCAACAACTCGTGCTTCATAAAGACATCCCAGGTAGTTGGTTCTTATAAAACATCCCCTGCATTACAGATGGCTTTGACTGCAAAAGAGAAAGTAGAGGTGTTTGGGATAATCTCTGCTGGGCTTGAGATAAATGGCATAGGGACTCTTCATCAACGCCTGCAAGCTGGATATATCCAACATAATACAACAACTCTGAAAACAGCAAGGGATACAAACTATACACAGAAATGACTGGTTTGTCATCTTTTTTTCTATTTTTAATTGTATGATAACCACAGATTAAAAATTTATGTTAAATCTTATTCAGGTGAAACCCAGTATTTTAAGAGCACATCCACATTCTTGTAAAGAATCTTCACCAAATTGCACTAAAACATGGACAAATTGCTTTCTTACTAGGGAAGATCTTCAGGCAGAAATCTACCAAAGCCTACATCATGGACTTGACATCCAGTCCAGTCTGTATTAGCCTTCTAGGTTTTTCCTATCATGCTGACACAGGTGAGACACTGTTGAAGAGTGAGAGATTAAAGCTAGGAACAACCAAGAAATGTCCTGGATAACATTTCTCTCTTCCATGCCCTTTAAAAAGACACAGGAAGAAGGCAGGCAGAGGTGAAGGAGGTTGACACAGCTGGACATCTCTGTAGAAGGCTTCCTGACTTGCATGAGAAGGGCAACATTCCTTAGAGTGAGAAGGTCTGCCTTTTAATTCCTCCTAATGGGGGAAAAAGTGGGCATTTCTTGGAAGGAAAGTTTCTTGTTTAGGATTTTTCTTCAAGTATCCAATTTGGTTCCTGGCTAGAGATAGTCCCACAGCAGCTTGGAAGTCCATCCTTGCTTCTCCAGTGCATTCCCAAGCTCTGCAAGACTTTCGAGAACAAGACCAAGCAGCACAAAGTCTGCACTGACCAGCCCCATGCAGCTGAGGATATTGCCAGGACTATTTATTCCAGAATACAGTTCACATTCATCTCATTGATCAAACTGTCAAGAGTCCGCTTGTAGTATTTTGCCTAAGTGAGGGCTTTAGAACTTCCAAAGCACTTTTAGCACTTCCAAAGCACCCAGCGAACACATTCCAGACAACTTTATCCCTCACTTCACCTAGCACCATACTTCTCCAGCACTGGTCTTGTTCACTTTCTTCTTTTCTTTCCTGCAGTATCCACCATTCCTTGAGACCTCTGGTTCATTCACCATGTCAGGAGATTTGTCTCGCTGGTTGTCTCCACTCTGTAGCTTCTAAATTCTCTTTTTATCATGTAATTATTTTTGCCTTTTAACTCATCTTTCTTTTTGTGGCAATACAAGATAACTGGATATGCAGTGAGGATAAGGATAGACAGAGTACAGCAGTGCTGCTGTTATTCTCTGCTAGAAGCACTGACATGAATCAGTTTGACTATAACAAAGACCAGAGGGAAAATTAAGCCAAATTCTGCTGTAACATTATTATAGGATGGATACTTCAAAAGATCAAAACTGTTTAAAGAAACAATTAGTTCTGTCTTTTAGGTAGATAAGTTTATTGTCAATTTATAGCCCTGTTGGAAAGTTTGGAGAGTCCGAACCCAAGGAGAATATCAAAACTCTCAAAAGTGCTTCCAGGGTTGGTACCTCTTCAATGCTTGTGCAGCCAGATGGCAACACTGATGCTCACACAATTTCCAAAATACCTTGACCAGCAGCCTCCTGACATGCTTTCCAATTAACTGCACTTCTATAAAGGGCTCTTCTTCTATTTCCTCCTGCTAATAAACAATCTATGTCAAAATGAATGCTAACCTCTCTGAAATGTTATGTTTTTAATTTTTTTTCTGATTACAGTCAATTATGGAGCACTTATGGATCCCAACTACACTCTACTCTTCTACTCTTCTAGGTCATTTTTTAGGGGTGGGGGGAGGGGGAGAAAGCCAGTGATTAGGATGCTTTTTAATATCTAGATCATTACATCTAATTGGTTTATTTATAAGCTGACTGGATCCTAACACTGCAGCCCAAACTGATACTATGACTTTTCTCTTTTGACCAATCTACTTCAAAATTGCCTTTTAAAAGGTTGCTGAATGTACCTGACAAACTTGCTGATATTCCCCTGTCCCCCCAGGGCAACTCAGGCTTTGAGCCAAAACCACAGCTCCTTGGACCCCAGGGGTGCTCTTTGATATCTGTCTCTAATAAAAATGCAATTAAAGCAATGAAGTAATCTGCTGGAAGAAGCATACCCATACAACCAGGGTCAAGCCCACAATTCAGGGCAGGGCAGTGGTTTTGGGTGGGTCTCCATCCTCCTAATACCTGTTATGCTGCCCCTTGGGTTTTGTATTTGTTGAGTTTTCCCCCACTGCATAAAATTGAAGAATATTTATTTTCCAGTACAGGCAGGTGACATTGCCACATGCAGAGCATTCCTAATTTTCACCGTAAATGAAATGACATTGCTTTTCTCAAGGCACAGATAAATATATGCAGAAATAGAAATCAAGAAGGCAAATACAGAAGAAGGCAACAGCAGAGCTAAGTGGGTTTATTCCCTTGGCAGCCCGTTTGCAGGGACAACGTACTGTCTTTTGAAACAGCCCTGTCTCAAACACTGGCTCTTTTAGAGTCACATTTAACTCCTATTTTACTCTGTCCCACTTGCCATGCAATGCAAGCCCCCCCACCTGATGCCCCATCCCCTCCCCCAGCCAGCAGAAAGTAGAGCATCATTACACCCCAGAAGATTTAAAGAACAAATTAACAGAACCACAAAGACAAATATATATGAACGTCATTCTCTGAGAACATTGTGCTAGTAATTTTAAATTGGAAACATTTAACCCTGTGCCTATAAATAAGAAGACAATTCATCCCTGCTGAGCAGTGCGTTAGCACAGTCTCATTAGCAATAACACAATATTTTTTCGGCTCTGCCTGTCATGTTCTCCTGCACTGCAGCAACAGCTTTAGCACTTTGTGGTGAAAGGAAAAACTATCATTAGAAAAGCATCTTGTCATGTTACCTTCTCATGCTCCCACTTTTAAACCTATGGGGGAGCAGAAGTGCTTGCCTCCCTCTAAGGCATCTTTTCCCGTGCTGAAAGCTGGCAGCGAAGGCTTCAGAGCAGCAAATATACCTTTTCCAGTTGTTAAAAAGTTGGTCAGCTGAGCAGTGACCTTGCTCGGAAAGCAAATACAAGTTTAAAACAAGAAGCACAAAAAACAGATTAATTTTCTAATAAAGCAGCCCATCGATCTCATATGACCTTACTGAGGACAGGCGAAGCCCTCTGTATAAAATGAGTTACTTTTCATAGCATAGTTAACTTTTCCACAAACCACAAAGTGCTAAGTGCTGCCTGGGCTGGCACCAGGACGCCTGCCTTATCAGGAAAGATTATTGAAAAGACAGTCAATTATTAACGATACGGTTCTAGTATACCTGATGCTGCAGGCTGCAGCCGGAGCTTGCTCTCCGCATGCTGCACCTCCCAGGCTGAATGCATTAGTTATTCTGCTGAGCGCCTCTCCCGAGGAAATGCAAGCAGCTGCTGCGATTAAAAGGCAGCATCTTTAGCTGTGATTAGAAGGCAGCATCTTTAGTAGAAGCTGCTGAAGGTCTGACTGTCCATAATTAATCCTGCCCAAGCCCCGTTCCCACGCCGGGAGCAGAAACAGCCCTCAGCCCTTTAGCCTTCTCCCCGCAGCTCCAGCCCCTCACGTCGCATTCATCCATCCACTGCTCCCAGGGGATGCTGAACAGGACAGGCTGATGTTGGGAAGGAGACTGTGCGTAACCGCAGCGCAGGCAGAAGACGCTTGAGCCTCCGTGCTTTGCCCCAGCCACTGCAAGGAGGGACAGGCAGCCCCAGTGCTCCTGTGGGTGCTGGTGAGACCCTCCAAATAAAATGCTCCAGCCTTTGGCAGCAGGGTTACCGATGCAACCTTCAAACTGCAGGCAGGCAAGGCAGGCGGCAGCTCGCAGAGCAGCCACGGTGTGATTTTTGGGCAGGTTATTTGTGGCACGTGGCTCAGTGGTGGGATAGCGCTCATGACAAGCCCCTGGGCTGGGGCTCTTGCCAGGAATCCTGGATTGCTTCACCCCAGGCTGGAAATGGGGAAAAAAACCCTCAGCCTCTGCACTGAACTTGCAACAACCTCATGCTTGCAAAGGCAGAGTGGTTCAGACACTGCCTGGCTCTCCACATTCCCACAGAAGGGCTGTGAACCTCTTCCAGGGCTGGGAAAGAAAACCCTGAAGAGCAGAGTTGTCCCACTGGGACCCAGGGGCACCCAGTGGCTTTTGCCAGGGACTTGCATGATGGAGCAGCACCAGCACCTTTCCCATCGCTTAACAACCAGGGCAACCAAAATACTCATGTTAGCAGAGAAAACCACATTTTGTCACTCTGTCTGCAGAATGTGGCTGCTGGCACTCCTGCAGGCTCACTGTGCTCGCTCAACTACTACGTGTAACTTAAACAGATTAAGTTTGAAGAAAAGCAGAAAAATTTTGCCTTTGTGGGAAATGTAACAGCTCGGACACAGACAGAAACAGCAGCAGTTTGTCCTTGCTAGTGCTCCCCAAGGCACAGATGAGTTAACTTCTTACCCGAGGAATGAAAAATAACCCCCTATTTCAGCAGGCGGTTAAATGCCTTCTTTCCCATTAAATGCTGCCTTTCCCACATGGCTCCAGCATCCCACACCACGCAGGGTCGTGACTCCATGTTGACAGCTTTCTGCTTTCACAGGCAATTGCTGTGCTCTAAGAGCACATTGGCTTATTTTCTATTAAATTCTTCTGGTTTAGTTAAGCTTGTGTATCTTTCCTGAGCACATTCTGGGGCTTACATCCTCTAGACAAAGCAGCACGATGGAAAAACATGCACATTTCTATATGGTATTGATTTTAAAGTAAGACTAAAAACACTGTTAGTTTTCCCACTGGAAAGACCTATCAGGAAGCTTTTATTTGGAGCATTTCCTTGCTGAAACTACTCTCGTAAAACCTACAGCTTTTCCCAGATGTAATCCCCATGGGCCTGAGGAAAGTTTTTGAATCTCTGTCCCACTAAACAAGCTTTTAATCAAGAACTACGAATGACAGAGTCTAAACATATTGGTGCTTGATGGAGCTAGACTGGCTTCTGAAAGCTTCACCCAAAGGGGACAACACAGGGTAGGAAATGGGGAAGGGTTTCACCTGGGTATGGCCCGAGATCACACTGTAAGCAAAAGGACTTAGGTTATGGGCTAAAATTGCTGCTGCTTTATGTTTCGCACTACAGCTGTCGGGGAGGATTTTGCTTTGCAGTCTGCTCCAACGGATGACAGAAAACAGACACTCGTCCTGTTGGTCTCCACCGCAGCCACTGCTGCCTTCTAGGATGCTCGCAGGGCTATAGGGCAAACAGCTGCCTGCTCTCCTCTCCCCAAGCAGAACGGCTGCAGGAGGGCAGGTTTGGGGTCTACCTGCCACATCCCATTCCCCTCCACCACACAGACCTGCAAGGACCCATGGACAGAGCTCATCCTCAGTACCCGAAGAGTTACACTCAAACCTGCTCCATCTAGGCGGTCTGCTCATTGCACAACAACCAGCTGAGCTATTATTGCAAGTGGACATACCAGGAATAAATATAGCCTCTCGGGGAATATTTGTTGCACAGATTTTTCAATTCTGTTTTCACTGCAAAAGAAAAATAACTCATTTCTAGTCTGCTGGGGGCATCCACACGGGTGGGATCTCCGTTGTGTGGCTGTGGACTGTGATCAGCTACCGGCTAGCACAGGCAAAGGGAGGAGTTTCCTTCCAGGAGGAACAAAGAAGTTTAAAACTTTGTGAGATTAAATAAATAAAAGGATAAAAACAGTCTGAAGTCCTAGCTGGCCTTGTGGTGAAGCTGTCATTATGTTTTCCAAAGTGAAAGAAAACAGAGTTTCCACTGTAAGAGATCTGCACCTCCAGAACCCATAGCTGCCTTCCTGAGTGCATTTGGCATCAGCTCTGCACCTCACAACATCCCTTGGAAGCGGCAGCTCAGACCAGAGCAGGTGTGGGCACATGCTGGGCTGCCTGTCAGGGACCAGAAGACAGGTGAGCAAACCCAAAATTGAAGTGTGGAGACTAGATGATGTCTTAAGCCCCAGGAAGCCTGCATCCAGAAAGGCAAGATGGCAAGCTAGGTCCATCCCAGCCTGGCCTGCACCATGCATCCATGCACAGCTCAGCATCACGTTTGCTGGGCAGGGTTCCCTCTCCGCTGGTATTGCCCAACTAAATGTGCCAAAGTGGAGCAGGGCCAGATTTGTGGATGCAAAACTCGTCATCGTATGAGGTGAAAGATATGATGAGAAAAGAAACACAAATCTTTAAACTGCTCTGCAAGTGAAACGTCACGTAGTCCAGATGCCTGCTTAAAATTAACCCTCCATCCCAGGGTCAGGAGATGGCTCTGGCACGTGGCACCAGTGATGGGTGACCTACAGCTCTGGCCACAGCATTTTATCACACCCCAGACTGAAGCTCCCATAGCTGCTGTCTGCTTGGGGCTCAAGAGGGATGAGCGCCCACCACAACCCATCAGTTCATGCTGGCGCTGGTGGAGAGCTTTGGGCTGACCACCCACTGCTGTGCTCAGCTCTCCACCAGCCATCATCCATCCTGCAAAATTATTCACACAGAGTGGCAGAGGGGGCTGAAGAGAGGGCCCTGCTCACATGGAAAACATCCTGGAGGCGTGTAGAGCCTCACTGGTACTTGAGAAAGTGTCGGGATCATGAGAAATTTGAATAATTAACTCAGTGCCACTTAATAAAGAAGACAACTGCTTTCAAGCATAAGCATACAACCCTTGGCATCCAGTGGTACTTAAACAGCCATTTCAGGCATCTTTTCAAAAGGCAGCAATAAAGTTGTGTAGATACTGATTTTATTAAAGCTGCTTATTGCTTTTTAATAAATGTTGTGAACTTGCTGCCAGCATTTCCATTAGAGACAGGTCAAGATAAGACCTGGAGGTATCAGATATCCAAACTCTCACCCTCTTTTATGGCTTACTGGGAAGGGGAAACAATCACATTCACCCTCCCCTCTGATAACCTCTTTTCCAACTGACCTTCAGCTCTTTCCAGCCACAGTTTTATAAAAGCTTTGGCTGATTATCATGATTTCATCCTGTGCCTTGAAAACTGTAGCATTTTCCCTAAAGTCTCCATTCTTAGAGCCAGGAGACTAGAAAACCTACCTGAAGCTACAAATCAAAAGTGCTTCACAGTCAGAAGGCAGACAAAAATCTGAAGTGCCTCATTTCTAATGTTTACTCATTGTGCCTCAATCCCACAAGTCTAGGGGCAGGGAGAAACTAGTTAAGCTCTCCTTTGACTTCTGGTCTCTTCCAAGCTGCTATTTTTCATTTCCTTGACCTTGGAACAGGTCAAGCTTTGCTGCCAAGATACTGAATAACTTCCATATGGTCAAAGAAGTTGGTAGCAATTTAACAGCAATGGGGTTGTCCTTGGCTTGACCGGGGCTTGGTGCATCCTAAGGGCTCCTGTGCTCACCCCAATTACAAGCCTGAGCTTTGGCCCAAGCTGGGCTGGAAATGTCTCCATTTCCTAAGAAAAAAACAGGATCCTTTGGGTGGTTTTGTAAGCTGGGTGTGGAGTGGAACCATCAAACCTGCTTGCCAGGAGAAGTTCTTCTACTTTGCTCTTGCTCAGCTGTTTGCCAGGACTTGAGATGGATGCGGCAGTGCAGGGAAGGAAGTGTTACATCCTCCTGGTGCTTACTGAGAGATTTTGGGGAACTAGAGAAACTCACCCCGACACATAAACACGGCTTCCTAAGCTCACCAGCCTGAGAAATCTCCAAGAAGTGCATTTGTGGTTCTTAATGCCAACTGGCAGTCCAGTGTCTGTCCTGCTTTGCCCTGGTAAAAGTCTCTTCATCAACACCCGTCCTCTCCCACTGAAAGTGGGACTTTCAGGTGATTTTAGGAAATGCCTATTCTCTGCATGCCTATTTTTCTCCTCTTCCCTGGGCAACCACTGCTGTCCCCCATGGAGACACAGGGCCATTTTACAATAATTTCTGATCTAAGCCAACAAGACTGGAATTGATCACATGCATGACAGGTTTAAAAATCTCTTCAAACAGGAATATTTATTTTTCAGGCCATCTGAAATCACTCTCCATGTTCATCAGCACCACAGAAGGGATGGACATGCACCTTTCCTCCTCTGCTGGTGATTTCCACAAAGATGCTGGGAGCACTGCAGCAACCAGAAACATTTCCTACCTGCACATCTGAGTTACAGGGAAGGTTTAGGACATGGAGGCTTTCCTCCATTTTTTGCCAGAGCTCAGGCTGCACACATTTCTGGTGTGTTTTCAGCTTTCTTTCTTGTGATGAGACTCACATTCATCCCAGATGGACAGAAGAGGTGGCTGTAATGATGACTTGTAGATAGCCACAATTGGAAGACAGGAGCCACTGCATGTGGGTGGGTTTCTCACCATATTTCAGGTTTCTCACTCCACCAAATTGTTCACTTTGGCAGTATATTATCACACTGATGACAATAACTGCTTTTTCATGTGCTGTTTAAACCATGGGATGTGCAGGACTCGAGGCTTCCCGAGACCCAGTGCCGGAAATGTGAATTCCACTGACGTCTAAAATAAATATGGTTGAAGAAGGATCTCTCTGCAGCTGGTTCCTCTCTGAGCACTGGCAGTGTGCAAATGTGCATGGTCAGGGATTCCTGCCCTGAGCCATGGGCTCCTTCGTGCCCCCGAGCTGAGGGCAGGACTTCATTGAGCAAAATCCGCATCTTGCTGCTCTTCAGCAAGGCGGAGTCGTGTAACTCCATCATACAGGGCATTAAATGGAAAATACAGTAACTGTATTAACTCTTTTCTCTAATAAATGGGGCCACCTACGTCCCCAGTGCTGCTCCCAAAGTTTCCTTGAAAAGAACAAAGATTTGCCCAAGATTTGATGTGTAACAGTGATAAAATGTGACTTTGAGGATATTTGGCTGCTGTAAAACTGCAGAGGGAGGGACCTGAATTGGCAACGAGCTTGTGAATGAGCTTGTATTCCTCTAACCACTTCACCTCACAGAATCCAAAAGTGCTCCTGATGCAAAGGATGTTTTGAGACCAAACCTCTCCCTCCTGAAATGCACCCACACCAAAGGACGCGGAGGCTGTTTGATGGAAAGCAACACTGCACTCCTGCTCAGCAGCAAATAAACACAATGGGGAGATATTTCAGTTAGCTGAGGACAAGGGGAGACTTTGTGACACCAAAGTGGATGGCCCCTGCAGGAATGGAACAGCCTCAGCATTGCACGAAGGAGATGATTTCTGCATCTGGGAGACAAAACTTCCTCCATAACCAGACTTTCCAGAAAGAAGCCAAACATGGCCCTAGTTTTCCTATTTACAAGTGGTTTGGAAACTGCACCAGGAGACCGACAGCACCCACAGTAGCAAAAGGCTCTCACCCATTTCATCTTCCAGTTGCAAGGTTATTTTAACAAGTCCATTAACAGATCCCTCCTTGACCACAGATTCTCCAGCTTGTCATCAGGTGCGCTGTCATTCTGGCACATATATTTATTTTTCAAATATCATAGACAAAGCAATAAATAAACAATCATAAACCCCAGTTTATGGGCTCCTCCTCTGATTTTCCATTTCAAGAATCATTTTTGAGATCAGCTTTTTCCATTAAATCCATCCCAAATCACACAAAACACTGGGAAGACTGCAAAGCAGCTATGATGGCAAATACTGATTATTTTTTACCCTTCTCTCTGCCCTTTGCTGCAGTCGCTAACCTTATCCTGCACTTGCAATGGTTTTGGGTGCTCATTACCTTCATTTTGACCATGCAGCTAAAATATTTAATTTCTGGTTTATGCTTTGGACAAAGGAAACCCTTCCCAGTAGTGTTGCACCCCACAGCAGTGAGGAAAATAAGATAACCCTGTATGGTACAGTCCTGCTTCCATCTCTGGATGGTGAATATCATTCCTTGAGCGTCCAGGCCGGAACTGCCTCCATCCTGAAGTTACTTGGACTTGCATTTGAGATTATTTAACGCATTTTTTGCCATCACCGATCATCTCATAGAGCATCCAGCCTCTTCTCCAAAGGTATCAGGTGAGGGTCTGTCCTGATGTGGCAGCTCCCTGTTCACACTCACTCTGCTTTCACCAGGAGCTGACAAAAGTGCTTGCACAGGGCACGCCTGGACCCAGCAGAGCTGGGCTGCTCAGAAATGCCCTGGCAATGCTGCCTGGAGAAAGAGGCAATGCCCATCCCTCTGCTCACTGCCAAACGTGCTGCTGGGATGGCCCCTCTCTCAGCCCCACAAGGATTTCACTCCCACAGCTCAGCCTGGCCCCGCTCTGCAGCCTCTCTCAGCCCCACAAGGATGCTCAGTCCCACAGCTCAGCCTGGCCCGCTCTGCAGTCTCTCTCAGCCCCACAAGGATGCTCAGTCCCACAGCTCAGCCTGGCCCCGCTCTGCAGCCTCTCTCAGCCCCACAAGGATGCTCAGTCCCACAGCTCAGCCTGGCCCCGCTCTGCAGTCTCTCTCAGCCCCACAAGGATGCTCAGTTCCACAGCTCAGCCTGGCCCCGCTCTGCAGTCTCTCTCAGCCCCACAAGGATGCTCAGTCCCACAGCTCAGCCTGGCCCCGCTCTGCAGCCTCTCTCAGCCCCACAAGGATGCTCAGTTCCAGAGCTCAGCCTGGCCCCGCTCTGCAGCCTCTCTCAGCCCCACAAGGATGCTCAGTCCCACAGCTCAGCCTGGCCCCGCTCTGCAGTCTCTCTCAGCCCCACAAGGATGCTCAGTCCCACAGCTCAGCCTGGCCCCGCTCTGCAGCTGGATGGGACCCGATGGGACCTGCGGCTCAGGGACCCAGAGAACGAACCTCTCTAGAGACACATCAGTGACGGCGCCAAGAGTTTCTGTGTCGGGGCGGCTGGGAAGACAGCCAGGGAGCGGGGAGAGGCTGGAGGCAGGCGCCGGGGAGGCCGGGGCTTGTCCGCACCGCATCGTAGGGGCCGGGGAGGGTTTCGAGTTCGGGCTGAGCGGCCAAACGAAACTCCGGCCGCGCTGGGGTCCCGGCGATTTCCGCCGCATCGCCCGGGGCTGGGTCCCTTCCCGGCCCTCACACGGTGACAATCGGGGGTCCCGTCGGGGCTCGGAGCCCTCCCGCCCCCTCTCCGCGCCTCCGTCCCGGGAGAGTCCGGGTCCTGCCGCCCCCGCCAGCCACCCCGGGGGCCGCGCAGCCCGGAGCACCCGCACAGCGCCCTCCGGAGCGCTCCCAGGCACCCATGAAGCACGTTTTGGAGCATCCCTGAACACTTCCAGAGCATCTCCTACCCCTCCTGCCCCGTCCCGTGCACCCTGCACGGCACCCTTTGACGCACCCCAAACCGCACCCCTGGAGCACCCCAAACCGCACCCCTGGAGCACCCCAAACCACCCCTGGAGCATCTCAAACCACCCCTGGAGCACCCCAAACCACCCCTGGAGCACCCCAAACCACCCCCGGAGCACCCCAAACCACCCCTGGAGCACCTCAAACCACCCCCGGAGCACCCCAAACCACCCCCGGAGCACCCCAAACCACCCCTGGAGCACCTCAAACCACCCCCGGAGCACCCCAAACCACCCCCGGAGCACCCCAAACCACCCCTGGAGCACCTCAAACCACCCCTGGAGCACCTCAAACCACCCCCGGAGCACCTCAAACCACCCCCGGAGCACCCCAAACCACCCCCGGAGCACTCCAAACCACCCCCGGAGCACCTCAAAGCACTTCTGGAGCACCTCAAACCACCCCTGGAGCACCCCAAACCACCCCTGGAGCGCCTCAAAGTACTTCTGGAGCATCTCAAACCACCCTTGGAGCACCCCAAACCACCCCCGGAGCGCCTCAAAGCACTTCTGGAGCATCTCAAAGCACTCCTGGAGCACCCCAGGCGCATCCCAAAGCACTTCTGGAGCAGTTCTGGAGCACCCCGCAGCACCCCTGTCGCCCCCCGCCGCGGGTCCCCGGCCGTACCTCGGGGCGCGGATCCCGGCGCGGCGGCCCCGCTGCCTCCCGCGGGCGGTGCCGGGGGCGGGCCCGGGGCGGGGCGCCTTTCCCGGGAGCGGGGCCCGGGGTCGGCCGGGGCGGGCTGGGCGGGAGGCTAGAAATCCGCTTTTTGGGATGTTTTTTTTTCCTCTCGGTGTCGTGCTTTCCAGCGCGTCATCCACCCTCTTCTCTCTCATCCCGCTTGCGCGGGGCAGGCGGGGAGCGGGGTCCGCGGGGACCAGCCGTAGGGCGCCCTCTTCTCTGGCTCAGCCCCTCGCTGCGGCCCGCTTCACGTCGGTCCCTCGTACCTTCAGGGGAGCGCGGGGAAAACGTAAAGAAACCGCAGTCTGGATTTTAGGGTTTGAGCCCCTGGTGTGCCTCACCCCGAGCCACTCGCTCGTCAAGCAAGGCGCTGCAGTGACAGACCTTCCCTAGGCTCTGGGGAAAACAGTAACTTAGTGACCTCGGATAATGCCGTCAGCTTGTGATTTCGCTTCTCCCGAGATGTCGAGGCAAAGCCCAGCCCTGCTCCCGGCTCCTGTGGAGTGTGGGAGAGCAGCGGTGCCGGGGGCGGCTGGGTGGCCTCCATCTGGGCTACGAGTGCAGCGTCTGCCAGGATGGATGAGGCTGTGATTCCCCCTTCCTTTGAGAGAAGCCCAGATAACTTCTCAACTCGGAGTGGGAAATGCTGAAAACAACCCTAAGCAGTGCTACAGACTAGGAGAAGTCTGGCTGGAAAGCTGCCTGGAGAAGAAGGACCTGAGGGTGTTGGTTGGCAGCAACTGAACATGAGCCAGCAGTGGCCCAGGTGGCCAAGAAGGCCAATGGCATCCTGGCCTGTATCAGAAACGGTGTGACCAGCAGGTCCAGGGAGGTTATTCTCCCCCTGTACTCGGCACTGGTGAGACCGCACCTCGAGTACTGTGTTCAGTTCTGGGCCCCTCACCACAAGAAGGATGTTGAGGCTCTGGAGCGAGTCCAGAGAAGAGCAACAAAGCTGGTGAAGGGGCTGGAGAACAGGCCTTATGAGGAACGACTGAGAGAGCTGGGGGTGTTTAGCCTGGAGAAGAGGAGGCTGAGGGGAGACCTCATTGCTCTCTACAACTGCCTGAAGGAAGGTTGTGGAGAGGAGGGAGCTGGCCTCTTCTCCCAAGTGACAGGAGATAGGACGAGAGGGAATGGCCACAAGCTCCACCAGGGGAGATTCAGGCTGGACATTGGGAAAAAAATTTTCACAGAAAGGGCCATTGGGCACTGGCACAGTCTGCCCAGGGAGGTGGTTGCTTCACCTTCCCTGGAGGTGCTTAAGGCACAGGTGGCTGAGGTGCTAAGGGGCATGGTTTAGTGTTTGATAGGAATGGTTGGACTCTGATCCAGTGGGTCTTTTCCAATCTAGTGATTCTGTGGTTCTGTGAAAAGTAGAGCAGAGTCTTCAAGCTCCGGTGGCCACATCGACACTGCCACTTGCACCTCCTGGGTTTTCATCTCCAGGCTGAAAAACACAGGGAGCTGTGAGCAGAGCAGCGTGACTGCCAGAGCCTGGCTCAGATGAGTCTGTGGGTGGCCACGGTGAGGCGGCCACAGCCACGGGAATGTGCAGGGATGGAGCAGGCACCCCAAGGCACAGCTGGGTGCAGCGTCACACCTGGGCTCAGCTCCAAGGGCTCTGGCATCATTGGAGAGTATTTGAGTGTGGGGGTCCGGTCGCTGCCTGACTGCCAGGCGAGATGAGTCCTCCTTGCAGTGCCCGGGCTCCCAGTAAAACAGGGAGGGATAAAACCTCCCCTTAGCCAGCTCAGGAATGACTGGAGCTCTACACAGAGAAGGTCAGCTCCTACCTTGGTCTGCCCTCAGAGCAGCTCAGGTGCCGAACAAGAGGAAGATGTTTTCTGATTATTTTAAAAGTGGATCAAAGAATCAAAGGAAAAGTGTGTCTTAGGGGAGCCTTCGGACTTTGTGCCATGAGGACAACTGCTGCTGCTCAAGTTGTTTTGCCAGGGCCCAAAAGAGAGGGACCGTGATATCAGATTTTTTTTCTGGCACCACTGTCTGGTGGAGTTGGGAGATGACTCCTACATTAATTTCTTCTCCTGTTTCTCATCAGCAAACCTACTTTGATGTGTAGTCATGACCTTCAAGGCAGAGCACCTCTCCTGCTGCTCCTGGGATGGGGCAGCTAAATCATTACGTATCCATTAGGCTCATCCCCATAGCCATGACAATCCTTGAACCTTAATGAAAATGATGACGCTTCAGCAACAGAAACTTTGGGCACCTACAGGAAGCTTTTGTGGTCGCAGACATTCAGCTGAACTGGTGCTTTGTTTTGTTTTCCCTTGGGTTAGATTAAAGCGCTAAGAAGGCAGGGGGGTGGGTAAGAAGTAAAGCAGTGGCAGTTTGAAGCATACACTTCTGCAAGTGTGTCCCAGAAAGCAGCAACAACTACCAAAAAAAGTGCTTTCAGTGAACAGAATCAAAAATAGTTCCCCTTTTCAGTCACTGAGGCTTTCCTTGCTCAGTAGCCTGAAGACAAAGACTCTCTCTTCTATGAAATTTTAGGTGCTCAGAAGTATAATATGCATATGCATAAAACTTCTGTGACCCCTCTAATCCAAGAGAATAAGCACACTTTCAAACAAGCAGGACAAACGATGAGTACTTTGCTGTATGTATAAATGAAACATGATAAATTGTTTAAAAATGGATTAGGTGAATTTGCAGAGGAGATCTCCAAGTTGGCTGATGCACATGAATGTTGAAGAAGCCTCCGAGATGCGGCTTGCTAGGAGCTGGGAGTGGACAGCAGGAATGCAGCTACAGTGCAGCCACAGCCTCTCCTTTCCCTTCTCCCGCTGTGTCCTTCAGCTTCATGCTCAGGCAGTGTCAGAGGCCATATTCCCTGCTATGTATTTCGGTCTTGCAAAGTTCAGCTATTCTTAGGCGAGGTTGTGAGTCATTAAGCGCTCTCAGAATGTTTATTTGTCAAGCCACAGGCACTTAAATTTACTTCTGAAGCCAGACAACCCACTCGGAGGATTTCTTCCTGCCACAGAAATTACTAGGTGAAATTCCACAGCAAGAGGTCAGCCCTGCCACCTGAAACGCTATGAGTCAGATCCCACCCAAAGGCCACCACCAGTTCAGGTTTAAAGTGGTCTCATTTGCAAAGGTCAATGTAAGAGGGTAAAAGAACAACAAAAAGAATGTGGTTTCCTAAAGTCTGTCACCACCTGGTTTAGCTTTTCTTATGCTTGTTTTTTAAGATAGGACCAGACCTTCCTAGCTGGCTGAAATCCTCCTGAGGTTGGATGGTGGTTTGGATGATGAAGGGACTCTCCAGGAAGCAGGTTTCCCTCCAGTGTTGAGATTAATTCCTCCTGGAGACATTGCCTTCACTTGCTCTGCAGTGGAGTTTCTCCTTGCAGTTCCCAAGAGCAGACAGACAGGAGTAGGGTGAGATTTCTGCCTCATGCCTGGGGGAAGATGAAGTTGATGTGTTCTCAGCCTGTAGTGACACAGTCAGTGGCTAATGTGATTGAGTCCTTTTGGAAACGCAGCACAAAATCACTATTGTTCTATACAAGGTACACTTGTGCCAACATCCATTTTTGTAGATTCTCTGCAAACTGCTCCCACTTTGCTGTGCTCACAGGAGCTGCCTTGTCTGGTCTATGAATGCTAAAATCCTGCCCCTTCCACCCACACTGGCTGCATGGATATGGCCTCCATGGTCACTTCTTATTTGGTAGCATGAATGGGGCAAAATGTTCCTGCAAGTGTCTGGGTGCTACAGGAATACAAATAACAAGCTAATGAAGCAGCTCAGCTTGGTAAGATTTTATGGATCATGCCCTTATTATCATAATACTTTAAAACACTTCAGATGTTTCCCTAACTCTGTGCTCCCTCTCACATGCCAAACTGAGCATATGTGCTTCCTTACACACATCAGTCATCTGGATGCAGGCAGGAAAAAAATGGAGGGTAGATGTGACCTCTGTGTTCAAGAGAAGATACAGCCTCCACAAACCAACCTTGTGCTCATTCAAAAGCCACCAGCCCCGTGATGTTCCGGGCTGTGCACATCCAGTGATCCCTGAATAGTTATGGAAAATGCTTCATTTGCTTATGACACATGGATCACTCTTGCAACGTTCACATCAAACCATGTGAACTTGCCTGTCAAATCAATTTGCTACAGTTGTGTTGCCTAAAAGAAACTGCTATGTCTTTGGAAGCATAAATAAGAAATGCCATTGCTCACAATGGAGTCAGCACTGGTGCAGCCTTAGCTGGAATTCAGACATCTGTTTGTAGACCTCAAATCTCCTTAAAGAAAGGGGAATCCGTATTTCACTTAGACATCTATCCTTTGAAGTGCAGGTACTATTTTCCAAAAATCTGCTTTCACTGCTGCATTTTCTGTTCCTATTTTCTATCAGCCATCCCAGTTTCTGATTACTGTTTATCATGTGTTTCTGCACAAGCAAGAGGACAGAAGAAATATGGTAGGCAGAACATGGCTTTAGCTAGGACGGGGCTTGTGCAGAACTGTGTCATGACAAAGAGTATGTCCACAGGGGCAGCTTGGAGAGAGATGGAGCAAAGTGATCTGCATGCAGCTCCATGCCCATGTACCAGCAGGTCGCCCAAACGAGAGGGTCTCTCAGAAAGGACAAAAGCTCTGTTCAGCAGTGCCTGCATGGTGCGTATCTCCCTGTGTGCTGTATTATTGCTGGCTGCCTGCTCTTTACCTGTCTCTTAATGAGGTGCTGTTTTCTGGCCATACTTAGTGGGAGCAACCCAAGGTCACAATAAAGGCGAGCTCCTCAATTCAGAACCTCGTGTCTGGGTTTTACCATGTTCCAGAAACATGGACTATTTCAGTTTTAGAGGAAAGCAAGAGAGGACTGAAGGGCGATGAGCTGCAGCTCTGATTTCGGGGCAAAGGAGAAGGCAGGTGCTTTGGTGGGATTCGGCACTGTGGCGCAGGGCAGACTCACTCTGCCTGTACGTCCTCACCCAGCCTGGTGGCAGCACAGACTGCTGTGCCTGTGTCAGTGATGGCAGCTGAGTGTGACAGCTAGACAGGGAGTGTTCACGACCCTGGGCCAACTGCGATAAAGCTCTTCACAGGAGAGAGAGCACATGCACACTTGACAGAGAGATATTCAGTGGTTCTCTGCTTTAGTTTTGATCTTCTGGATTTTTAGTCACATTGGATTTGTCACTCTGGTCCAAGTCATAGTCTGAATAATTCACACCAACCTACCATGCTGGGAGTTCCTGTGCAATAATAGTGGTTTAGTGCCCGAAGGCTCGGGGTACAATTTATCTGTACTACTCCTGATGAGCTGCACCTAGAGAAGGTCATTTCCCGAGACTCCTGTGGGCCTGTCCTCCAGACTGAAGGGTAAAATGTGACCCCTTGGCTTTGCAGGACTCCCATGGACAAAGATATTAGTTGTTATAAAACTGCCAACCTTCTTTAAAAGCCAAGCAAAGTCATTTAATGTTGTGTCTTCTTGGAGGTGTGAACTTAGGAGACTGATTGGAGTCTGCACGAGGAGGCATTCATTTCCTTTGACATCACCCTCCCGTGAGCCACTTAGAGCTCCTTCTTGTAGCAAGAGTTGGGGCAGAAAGGGAGAACTGATCTGTTCCTACACACCTTAACATCATAAACACTTTATTAAAGTTTTGTTTTTACTGGAGGGATTTGTTCACTTCACTCACATTATAATGTCATTGACAGTAACAAAGTGCTGTGTTTAATTTTAATATATGTAGAGTCTCTGGTATGGGCAAGGCATCACTGGATCCCATTTTTCAGCTGAGAGTTTCCAGCAGTTTTGGAGGGAATGGCTGTGTGATGGGGGACAAGACCTGGCACAGTGCTGCTACAGGGCTGGCACAGACCTGCCTGCACCAAAGGCTTTGCCCCGAGGGTGGTGAGACACTCGACCACAACCATTTGCAGGCAGCAGGCTACAGGGCCAGAGAGACTAGGACTCTTCTTTGGGTGGTCTGGCTCCTGCTGACTGCAAAAGTAGCTTCACTTCGTGAGATGGCTGCGCTGGGGGTCATGGAGGCCTCACTATGTAATTCCCTAAAAATCCTGCAGAAACAGCTCTGCTATGGAGAATTGAATGTGGTTTGATTTTTATACAAAACAAATCCTCAACTTAATCTTGTGTCTTTATGACTCTGGTCTCATGTCTTTAAGTGCGGATGTGGCCATCCAGGTTTGAGAAGAATTCTAAAATCTGTTCTAGGTGTGTCTGTAGATGGAGACACTACCAGCAGATGGTGCAAGAATGTGCAGGTTGTGTTTCCTCCTGTCTCTGCTTCCAGAAGTGAGTTACAGCTCAGTGAGATGTTATTCCAAACTAAGAACAGAGATGGGGAGAGATTTTATCTTTATTTTAATTTAATTATGGCTTGCAATGTAGCACCTGGCTTCTCATTCGAATTCCAGCCCATAATGCAAAACTATGCTGCCTCTGTTACTGGCGAAGCTGTGTATCCATATTTTATATTAAACTGAGCAGCAGGCTGTGAGTTGTGAAGGAAAATAAGCACAGACAGACAAAATATAGTGAAAACACCTATAAAGATGCAATGAGACCACTGACACAACATCACTTCTTTCTGCGCTACAGAACTCAGCTTTCAAAGACGCTTGAGGAGAAATGGTCAGTTTCCAATCTATCCAACCCAGTCACAGAACCATCTTGCCTTTAGCAGAATTTCCTTGTACAGAACCACACATTTATGCTGTTATGAATCTGCTTTATCTCTACATTGCAGGTGTAGTTATTATTTTCTCAGCTGTAATAGATGCATGTGTATCTCTAGAAGTTCATAGACCACAACCAATTGTTTTCTCCTAAGTAAACAGAGAGATAAATGAGAGTTAAGGCTGCATACTGCCTGCAGTATCAGGAGCTATGCATCTTGATCTCAAAAGTGATAAACTCTCCAGCATGGAGAAGCACATCATTGTGCTTTGACAAGCTCATGGTTTGTGGCTCAGACCTACAAACTAACGTTTGCCTTTTGGAAACTGAAACAAAAAGGAGCACATTGCAGGCTTTACCATGGAGTTTACAGAACCATAGCAATTTCTAATTTATTATTCCCTGTTTTTTTCTGAAGTCTACATCTTTAACAATGCCTAATCTAAAACTTTTTAGACAGAAACTGGCCACACAGGTCAACCTTTTGGGCTGCATTTTACATGGGAGAGACTGCAGCTGGAGTAACTCCCTGATTCCCTCCCAGCTGCCTTTCTCCTCTGGGTTTTTCCATGAAGTTGCTCTGTGACCCTTGTTCATGTGATCTGGTGAAGGAGATCTGATGCCTAATAGGAGGCAGTAGCTCTTCTGCTGCTTCACCCCCTTGGTCTCATGTCAAATCACACAAACTCATCTTGAGTTGCTAGAAACCAGGCAAAGCCCTGGTGAAGTACCTCTGAAAGGAACTGTGTTTACAGCAAACTGTTCCCACATGCACCAACATAACAGCATCAAAGGTAAATAATGGGTTACGAAATTATTTGAGATCCTCTGAAAGGAGATGTAGCTCATCAAGTAGGAATCGTGTAGGGTTTGTGAAGGTCCCAGGCTGTTTGCTGTGGGAACAGTCAGATTACCCCTCCAGTAAAGTGAGGCAGACAATTTGTTCCTGCATTTCTGGTTGTGAAGGGGGACAGCTTGCACAGACTGTAGATCACCAGACAGTAACAGCCCTAAACATTAATTTCCACTCTTTCTCCCTGAAGTCAGTCCTATCTTGACATTTTATAGTCAGTATTCTCATTTTTGTGAACAGTTTCTTACCTTTCCT
Source organism: Clamator glandarius (assembly GCA_033459285.1). Taxonomy (NCBI): domain Eukaryota; kingdom Metazoa; phylum Chordata; class Aves; order Cuculiformes; family Cuculidae; genus Clamator; species Clamator glandarius. The sequence continues at coordinate 200,862 of JAUNZM010000110.1, forward strand.
GCTGTAGAGCATTTAACTGAGAATCGTATTCCTCAAGAATTAAATAGGTTTTGCTTCTGTGAACCGCAGAGAGTCCAGTGTAGGGTACAGACCTTCTCTGGGTGGGAAGGCTGCTGAAAGAGCACATTGTCTGCATGCCATTTGCACAATATTCATAAAATTCATGGAATAATTCTGACAATATGGAACCATGGAAAATTTATAGGCCTATCATTGATATGGCTGCAGGGTTTGGAAGTTGCCATAATTTATGTAATTCAGCAACAGTTAAGAGGTTGTAGAGTTTTTTTTTCCCACAGGGGATAGTGCTTTGTGCTGGAGACTTCCTCCAGGAGTCCAGAAATCCCACCTCTAGGAAATCTGCTCTTTCCAGGAATTTCACATCGTTATTTTTGGCCATGTCTGTGGAGATTTCTAGTTTCCCAGTGCAGCTATTTTTATAACATACGGCTGTGAAGTCTATAGTATTAGACATAATTTAATCTTGTGTGTTTGAGTGTCGCAGGACTATACGTATGCAATTACTGCCTCTTGCACCTGCTACCTCTTTGGCCTGTATTTGAAACACTCCTTTACTGTAAGAAGCCGAAGCTTTGGAAGCTTCTAGACAACAGTTCCTTTATTGAGCATGCTAAGCCACCATAAATAATTAGGTGATGTCTTATTTTTGGAGAGATACAGAAAAAAATAATCCCCACATCCTTACATTTAAACAGAACACTTCCCTGCTAAAAGAATTCCACCATGACAGGGAGCTGTATTTTAAGATGGTGCATAAAAATTTTAAAGGGTGAAAGGCTGGTAAACAGGAGATCTCTCTAAGCTGAGGGTTCTCTCCAGTAGTTCTCTAAGTGGGAAGGGAGGCTGTTCAATGGCTGGGTTTAAGATGGAGCTGTGTGGGTGCCTTTCAGGCAGCATGGCACCCTGTCGGGCTGGTGGATGTAGCCACTTCCCAATGAGAGGAGCTTCTGCTTCTCCACTATTTGCTGTCTAAAAATAAATGATAGTTTCATTGGTATTTTTTAATGTGAGTCATGAATCGGCCAACCCAGCTGACCTGCGCATGCCAAGTAGTGTCACTGTCTGGACAGCTTCAGGTGCTGCAGACCTACAGATGCAATTATCACCTGTACTTTAATTAAAGCCGGTGTATGCATGTCTATCTGTGTAAGAAAGCAACACTAGGGGTGTAATTGTATTGCCAGACTTAAAAAACCAAGCAGCTGGTGGAACTGCAGCTATGATTTCACCCCACCCATTCACAGAACAGGTCTCCTAGGAAGGTTTGTTAAAAATACCTAATTGTAAGGCCCCATTCCATGCTCCAAACATTTCCTCCTGTAATTTGAGTTCAAGTCACCTGCAAGAACACACAGTAAATACCAAGACTGAATCCTGACTTCTACTGTAGTTCTTACACGTCAAAAACAGTGGGAGTCTCCCTGCCACCTGTATTAGAACATCACTCTGATAACTTGGCGTGGGCTGCCCATCTCTGCCATCCCCATTTCTCATCCTGTGGCCTCCCACTCAGCCTCATCTCCTTGACTTCACCTCTCTTCATCTTGCTGATCTCCACTTAAGAACCACCTGAAAATTCTCCTGTCCTTTTTAATGGTTAAAAAAATAAAATCAAGTACACTAAAATCAACAGCAACTAAAGCTTCAATGAATATAAAATTTAGTTTAAAAATTATCATGCTCTGTATATTGCAAACAGTTTTCCAAACAGATAACAGAGGGCAAATGTAAAGATCACTCAACCAGAATGTCTCTTATAATTATATTGACTTTGTCTTTAGAAGCCAGAGAGGACTAATTTACAAGTGAAGATAAAAAATGAATTATGTATGATTTGGCCAAAACAATGATGGTGGGAAATTGGGAAGCAATTTGTAAGTATGTTAAGGGAGAACAGTTATTGAGGGTGGGATGGAGGTTATACGTGATCAGACGAATTTACCAGTACAAAAAGTAAAACACATCCAAGATGTTACTGACACAAAGATCCACTAGGCTGCACAACAGACTCATCACAGGATCACACAGGACCTTTTCTGAATGCGAGCATTTTGAGACAGACTCTACACTGTGAAAAATGATGGGTTAAATTTGTTCCAAGTGTTCAGACTAGGTATTCCAAGAGGTACTTTAATGTCTTATACTTCCTGGGTGTATTGGTTGTATGAAAGATGCATTTGTTGTTACCATACCTATTAAAACTGAATTGACAACTTCATGAGCCAAAGAAAATGTAATACACAGCACAAAGTCCCATAACCACCCTGTGAAATGCTGCATACATGTCTGGTCTCCACAAAAAGACTCTCTGCTAATGTGTCCCTACCTTCTTTCACTCAGCTTCTGCACCTGAAAGTTAAAATAAGAGCCCAAAATGTTCAGAGACCTTCTGAAGTCACTGATGTTATTCCTAGGCACAAGTACATCTGAAGTCTAACACTTCTACTTGTGGAATTAGCTTCTCGGTTGCAAAATCCTTGGACATAAACAGTCTTTTATCATGTTTGTTAAAGCAGATTGCAAACCACGCACTAGTCAGGAGAGAATTTTATTGAAATGCAATACAAGTAAATAATAAACGGCTTTAGTCATGCAATTTGTCTTGAGATCTGTCAGGATGCACTGCTGTATCAAACACAAGCCTACCTGAAGTAACCGGACTCCTTGCCCTTGGAGTTTATTCCAGTCTGTTATTGATTCAAGGTGCAAACACATGAGATTTTGTCCTTCTCACTACACCACCCTGTTGCTACCAGTCACCTTCCAGCTCTTCGTGAAGTGGCTCCTCAGCTGGCCATCAAGCTGGCAATGTAAAGCAGATTTAATGAAACACATTATTAAGCAACCAAGCAGTTACATGATTTCTGAGCACCACCCACCTGGGTGAGACTTCCTTACACATGCCTGTTGTCTCATACAAAAGAATCTCTGTAGTCCTGAGTATCCATTAACCACAGTGCACTCCAGGCAACCCTTCTAAGTGGAGCTAAATGTTACACTGCAGCACTCCAGTCAGGAAATCCAGCGACTTTCAAGGGGAGCTTAGTATCTGGCCAGTTTTGGAGCTCTGTAAATCCCACTACTCGAGTAAATAAATCTTTCAGTCAATGTAAAACTTGAGAAGTTGAAACTTGGATCCCTGGGTGATGGGTCTGTCTGCGTGCAAGCATGCAAGGATAGCAAGAGAGCAAAATAGGTGTAGTAAGCATGTATATGACTACCAGACTATATATAATTTCTGCCATAATTCAAATGTATACTTAGCAATATTTATCCGCAGTAATAATTCAGTCATGTAGTATTGTAAAAAAAAATCAACAAAATATTGCAAAGAACTTTTCAAACCAAAAATTGCTTTAAAAACTCTATTTAGACTAAGTGCTATGTTTCTGATTTTGTTCTAGCACTGACATATTTTACTCAGCAAATTGCAAAGTTATACATAGCTGTACAGGAAATAAGAAAAAAAAAAAGAGTACACGAGTCACAAGGGAACTGCCTGGAGGGAGGGGAGTAAAATACCCACAGATGTGGATAGGACATGATCAGTATTATGGCCTTCTGAAAACAGTGTGCGCCTGTGGCAACCGTGTGTGATGTGGTGGCTGCCTGCTTTGCAGGGAAGGCAGCAGGAGTTTGTCCTGGAGTCATTCAGCTCTGTACTAGGAGTCCTCCGATTTTAGGGTAATGCCAGCCACACTGAAGGGATGATAAGGTCTAGCTCTGGGCATAATGCACAGTCAGTTAGGAGAATAATCCTATAAAATATCTTATATTTTTGTGGAGTCATGGATGTAATTGCAATAAACCGCTGTGCTTTAGCTTAACAGTTTTTTCTTTAACTGTTAAGATCAGTGCCTAAACACTGTGTTTGCCATATGGAGTTCCTTAGTTCTCAATATAACAGATGATTCTTGAAAAGATTTCTGACACCCTGGGGCAATATTAAACTACAGAACATCATAGTACATAGGCTTGCTGCACCTGATCCATCTTTTATGAGAAGTATTTACCACAGCAATGCCTCCGTCAAGTTTCACCTGTCTCACACTGTCCAAGTCCTGCCAGAGGAGAGCTGTGAGAGGTGTAAGCCTGTATATGGCGCAAAAAAAGAGCAATGCTCAGAGCCAGGTGAATTCATGAAATATGGAAGCCATCGTGCATGTCAAGACAAGACCTTGACATTCACAGCGAGTGAAGCCACAGACAAACTGTTGAGGTCTTTGTCATAAACAGAACAATTCTGTGTTCTGCAGATGTTCACTTTATTTCAAGACTGGCATTAGAAGTAAAAAAAAAAAAAAATCATTCTTTTTATTGAAAAAAGTGTACTTATCTTTAGGTCAAGTAGAACTGTTTGTGTTCACAGACAGCATTGACCAGTGGGACATACGGGCCTAAAACTACTTTGCTACATTTCCAGGTGCAATGAAATGTATTTCACCATCTTTCTGTACTTTGATTAACAAAGATTTTTCTTTAAAACTTATTGTCAGCCTGGGGGCAGGGGGGAAACGATCTTATTTTTCTGCCTAATGGGGCTCTTGTGCAACAAATCTGTAGCTACCGCACGCACATGACAGACAACAAACATATTTACTCCCAGCCCTGGTCGGACTGAGTCACTCTAACATTGTTTACATACAAAGGTTTCTCCTGGTACAGCCCTGTCAGCAAACCTTCTCTTAGGGGCCAGTTTAAGGAGCAGGGTGGCATAACCCACAGTACTTTCCCAAATACCATCAACGCGATCCACCCATCACTCTACCGGGTTTATCTACAGTGCGACTGCCTGAATGAAAACTGTGATTTACTGCACCCATCATAGCTGCGTTAGTAAAGCTTTGTAGCACAGATCCCACAGGAGTGCAAACAAAACCTGACAGCGTGTAATACAGCCTCGTTATCTCTTTAGAGGCTTGGGGGGACTTCGGGGAGGGGTGGAGATCGGGGAGGGGTAGAAGCCTGGAGGGAGCTAAGGGAGGAAACTGAGGCCCGGATCGGGAGGCTGAGGGGGGCAGCTAAGGGCTGAGGAGTGGGGCTGAGGCCTGGGGGAGGGGGCCGATGCCTAGGGGTGAGGGGGGGCCGGGGCCCGCGTAGGGCCGCAGGCCGCCTCCCGCGGCGCCGTTTCCCGCGCGGCCCCGGCTGGCTGTGCCCGCCCCCGCCCCTCAGCCCCGCCCTCTCGCTGTGACTGGCGGAGGCGCGGAGGGGGCGCGGCTAGGGCGGGACCAATCCGCCGGAGGTTGGGGGGGGCGGGGGGGTTGTCTCCGCGGAGTGGTTCAGCCCAGCCGCCTCCCCTCCCCCGCGCGCGCTCGAGCCCTTAGGCCGGGCCGTTAACAGCGCCCGCGCGCGCCTAGGCAGGACCCTTCGGGCTGCCTGCAGCACTGCCTGACTGCGGCGGCGGAGGAGGCGCGGGGCCGGCACGGCCGCTAGCCCGCGCGGAGGCGTCGCTCCGCGGCCGCGAGGCGTCGGGAGGCGGCCTGGCGGCGGCCGCTATGGCTTTTCGGTCGGCCAGGCGGCGGCGGCTTCTTCTTCCGCTCCGGCGTTTGAGCAGGGCGACCGCGAGCGCCCGGGCGCGAGGAGGGGTGAGGGCGCGGGTCCTGGCAGCGCGGAAAACGCGCCAAGTTTCCCGTGGCGGGGAGAGCGGCGCCGGGGCGCCCCGCGGTCTCCATGGCGACGGGCGGGCGGCGGCGCGCAGCGGGCCCCGCGGCGGCGGTGAGGAGGGGCGGCCGCGCTCCCGGCGGGCGGGAACCCCCGGGGGTGGGGCGGGAGCGGGAGTCGGGGTCGGGGGGGGGCAGCGGGGCCGCGCTGCCCGCACGGCGAACGAACGGCGCCCGTTTGTGTCCGTGCGGCAGGTGTGAGCGGGGCGAGCGGCCCCGCCGGCGGCCAGCGAGGATGCCCGGCGTCCTGCCGAGCGACGGCGCCAGGGGCAGCCCCGCCAAAAAGAACCGGCTCTCGCTGAAGCTATTCCAGAAGAAGGAAGCGAAAAGAGCCCTGGATTTCACGGAATCCCAGGAAAATGAGCCCGGGAACGCGGAGCCCGGCGGCGGGGAGATGTACGTAAGGGTCCCGCGCGGAGCCGTTTCGGTTGGCAAACACCTTTAATGCCATCGAGCCCGCGTCCCCGAGCACCGCGTCCGCGTGGCTTTTGCCGCCCCACGGCCGGACACACCCCTGGCGGGTGTGAACTTCTGAGTAACTGGAAGAAGTTGGCTCGCCGAAAGTTAATTTGAGGTGGCCGCTCTCGTGCGGAGTTATGTGTTAAAAAGTAGGATTTTGCAGAGTGAGCTTTAATGAAAAGGTCTATTTTTTAAAGTTTATTTCAGCTGCGAGTAAACGAACGGATCATTCCGTTCGCTGTCTGAATGTTTCTGGCCCTGAGCAAATGCATCAGCTCATTCCCTTGCAGCTGGCGAAGAAATTTAAACAGGAAAAATCGCTTAATCATGGTCAGTTTCACATCTGTGGGAGACTTTACAGTTTGGTCCGGTGAATTTCCACAGCATACAGTGTGCCAAGTTCATTGATACCTTCTTTCTTTTTTACCCCTGTTTTTCTTCTGTTTGTTCATATCCAGAACGAAATGATGTGACTCTAGTGCAGGGGACAGCAATAGAAAATATCTCTTTGTTATGTTTTTCTTAGCACTGCCTTAGGAATGGGCAAAGAACATACACATAAGTATTTTATAGACATCTTTTTTGGTTCGTTGAATCGCTCTCCTGATATTTTTTGAGAAATACGTATGGGAACAAACAGCAGATTTGCCTGTTCTGGTCAAGCTGTCTGTTCCTGTGTAGGCTGCACTGAGCGGTCTGTGAGTGCCCAGGGCAGCCGTGCAGATGCTCTCAGAAACACACTTTGGTGTGATTTTGATCTCCATATGTTAGTCCTTAAGTCCATCAGCCAGCTCCGAGATGGTGGGTTGCCAGGAGGGAGATGTGTCTGTGTGTCAGGAAGAGTCACTTTCAAAAAGCCTCTCTTACTTGCTGCTTTCTCTGTTTAATAGTGATCAGGTTGTTCCTGCAGCACAGCCTCCCTCGTTTGTTAGCTGTGAGAAAAAAGACAACATGTTGCCGTTTGTAGGCTTGAACAACCTAGGTAACACCTGTTACCTCAACAGCATACTGCAGGTGAGAGCGTGCTTGGGCCACGAGTGGATGAGATTTGTCGTTTGTTATTGCATAGATGTCTGGATGTAGTGTGAAGGGAATCCAGTGACAGCGAGGAAAAGAGGATGATACTGCAGAAAACGTGTGTGCCGTAGGTTGCTTTGACTGGGTTAATGTTTCACTTTTCATGCTCTGGGCTATGAATAATCCTGCACCTTTACGTGCTGGGCAGCAGCTTTATGAGATGCAAAGCTAGCTTTGTCCTAGATGTGGATGTGTACGCTGAGTAACTTTTTGCTTCACCAGTTACATTCTTTTTTAAACTTTCAGGTGTTATATTTTTGCCCTGGTTTTAAAACTGGAGTCAAACATTTGTATAGTATCATTTCAAAGAAGAAAGCATCTTTGAAGGATGAAGGAGAGCAAAAAGCAGAAAAGGTAATGCATCTCACTGTGTGTTCCTTTGTTTGCAGTTGTGTGAGTGAGGCCGTGTGCCAGCAGAGTGATGAAAATTTAACTGTGATTTCTTCTGTTTGTAACAAGTTTTGCAGTGTTCTTTTCCACAGTGCTATTTCAAGGAAAGATGTATTTGAATTGTTTTGAACTTGTGTTCAAACTTGAGTGTTCAGTGTTTTTGCAAACTTGTCAGCACAAGTCTTAAGGTTAAAAGAAGAAATTTGAGAAGGTATCTTGCTCTCTTTCTGACATTATGATACAGTACTTTAAGTCGATAGTAATGGAGTTTGGGCAAAGGTGGTTTGGAGTTTTAAAATAGTCTGGCTTTTATATTTGTTTTTCACTGTCAAAAGAGCAGGGTGTTCTCTGAAACTCACCTGCTTCCTATAGTAGACAAAAAACCTGTCAAATATCTGTTAGAAAACTAAGTGAGGCAGGAGAGAAAGTTTTCACTTGTTACAGACAAAACTGCAAGTATTTTTATTCTTTTTGTACTGTTATTGCAGGGAAGTTGTAAAGAAGACCCACTGGCAAGTTACGAACTCATCTGCAGTTTGCACTCATTGATTCTTTCAGTTGAGCAGCTTCAAGCCAGCTTTCTCTTAAATCCAGAAAAATATACAGATGAACTTGCTACTCAACCACGAAGGCTACTCAATACACTTAGGTACAGATTGTCTTTAACACATTGTTAGAGTTTTCACTCAGAGTTTTGAGGTCATTGTACAGTGCAGTGCACCTTTAGAGACGCGTGGGAGATAGATGGTCTGAAATTTGGGGCATTGTCATGGGGTGTGAAGTTTTAGTGTGGTGCCCTGTGATGTCATAAATTTGAAAGTAAATTTTCATTTTGTACTAATATAATTTAATTCCAACTGTGAACTTAAAACAGAATATAGCAGTGCGTAAAGATTCTTATTGAGCTGAGAAGGATTGCTACTGGAGTGCAGCTGAATATGTGTTTAAATACACAAGGCTGTAGCTACCTTCTCACAGCAATTTATGGCAGAGGGGACTTCTCTTTAGGCCTGAGGAGGATCATCCCCTGATTTTGCATACAAACTCCTCAGCGGAAATCTCAAATCATGTTAGCCAGACAGTAAAGCACAACTAATTTTTATTGCCTTGCTTATTTACTTTTTAATAGAGAGCTGAACCCTATGTATGAAGGCTACTTGCAGCATGATGCCCAGGAAGTTCTGCAGTGTATCCTGGGTAACATCCAAGAAACCTGTCAACTGCTGAAGAAGGAAGAGCTGAACAAACTGCCCGTGGAAGAGCCTACAGCTAAACTAGAGGAAAAACTTAATCAAAATATGGAGAGCAATGGAATTGTCAGTCCGGCTGAGGAGGAGGAGAATTTGCCAAATAGCCATGTTGGAGAGAGCACTGAAGACAAGCTACCTAAAGGAAATGGGAAAAGAAAAAGTGATGCTGAGGGTGGCAATGTGAAGAAAAAATCCAAAGTATCAAAAGAGCAAATTGCAGAAGAAAATCAAAGACAAACTAGGTCAAAGAGGAAAGCAACAGGAGAAAAGCTAGAAAATCAAACTGATGCCATTGCCAAGTGTTCCAGTGAAAATGAGAGTGCAAAGCCAACACAGAAGAAGTCACGGCTTAAATTAAACTGGTTAAAATCTTCATGCAAACAGCCTAGTATTCTGTCTAAATTTTATAGTCTAGGAAAGTTAACTACAAACTTGGGATCCAAAGACCCAGGGAAAGAGCATGATGACCGTGAGCTTGAAGAGTCATCTGTAAAGTATGAAAATGGTATCAGTATTAAAGAAGAATATCATGAACCAGCGTCTCCCGTGGAAAGCCATAGCAGAAAAGGAACTGAAAAAGAAACAAAAAAGGAAGGTTGGTAAACAAGTGTATAGGCTTAAAATTAGTATGATTAGGAAATTACTGTGCCTGAGAGGTGAGCCTTTAGACTGTGTAGCCAGCAGAGCTCTGTGAGTACAACATCACATTGTCAGGAATTGAGATTTTTATGAAAGAGAACTTATACATGTTTGTAATGTTTTTATAACTCAACTTGTTTAGGTTAGATCTTAAGAGGTATTTGTTTAACATAATGTAGTAGTTGTACAACATGAGGAAAAAAAAAAAAGCCAGGTTTGTATTATCACTAATTTTTGTCATCCATAGAAATAGCAGAGGATTCAAGATGTAAAGGAAAGTTGCTGTGAGGAGTAAACGGAATCAGACCCTGTTGGCTGTGGCTTTGCGTCTTCAGTCTTTACAAACAATATCCTCTCCTTCCCTCCCTATTCTTTAGTCCTTCCATATTTCCAGCCTTCCCAAGGACTAGGAAAAACACTGGATGTATTACATATGCTAATTGGCTGGCAGGTATGGATTTGTTGGTGTCAAGGAAACAAGGTAACTGCTGAGGGAAGGGCCCAGGCATGAATTTGGTGATTACTAATTTGGAACTTTCCTTCTGATCCTACCACCATTTTTTTTATAAAGATTTGAAGGAATGCAGAATCTTGTGAGGACTCTGTTTCTTCAGATTTGAGCAAAATTTGCCATCAAGTTCGGAAAGTATTGGAGGAGAGGACTGGAAATGGAGACTGGGCAAAAATACAAGAGTGGTGCTCCTGATGGCTGACAGGCCATCCTGAGAAGGCAGTGCGTTGATGAAAAACATGGATTTTCAGGAATGTCACACTTCACATATAAAACAAGAACATGTGTCTGAAACAGGGCTTAAATTTTGAGGGCCAAGAGCTGGAGGCTTCCTGTTTAGTTACAGATAGATGATATTGTGAAAATTGCTTGTGATCAAACAGCAATTTCTTTTGGGGGTTGTTTTTGTTTTGTCTTTGGTGTTATTATTATTATTCCTATCTAGAATCTCTAAAAGGCCATGTCTGTTACACATGAATTTTCTGTGAGGGATAGCCAAGTTTTGTAGTGTCTTTTGAGTAAAATGCATCTCAATAAGTGATGTGGCGTATACCATTTCTAGGTGCAGAGCTGGCTGTTTTTGAACTAGTGGAGAAGCTCTTCCAGGGCCAGTTGGTACTGAGAACGAGGTGCTTGGAGTGTGAGTGCTTCACAGAAAGAAGAGAAGATTTTCAGGACATCAGTGTTCCAGTGCAAGAAGATGAGCTTTCTAAAACTGAAGAGAGTTCTGAAAGTAAGTAATTGCTGGCAAGGGTTGTGATGTTTCTGCTTCAGCCAGCCATGGAGGAAGAACAGTGCCATGGCTGTTGAGGAATACTGCTCCTGTTCATGCTGGTTACAATTGGAGGCTCTCCTGTTATCTCTTCTGATTGAAGCTTTTAATACAGTTTCTCATAGCATTCTGCTTTGGAAACTGTCACCCTCTGGCTTGGACAGGTGCACACTCTCCTGTGTGGAAAACTGGTTGAATGACCAGGCCCAGAGGGTGGTGGTAAATGGAGTTAAATCCAGCTGGAGGCCAGTGACAAGTGGGGTTCCCCAGGGCTCAATGCTGAGTCCAGCCCTGTTTAATGTCTTTATCAATGACCTGGATGAAGGCATCGAGTGCTCCCTTAGAAAGTTTGCAGATGACACTAAGCCGGGTGGAAGTGTCGATCTGCTGGAGGGTCTGGAGGCTGCAAAGGGATCTGAACAGGCTGGACTGCTGGGCTGAGACCAACGGCATGAGGTTTAACACGGCCAAATGCCGGGTCCTGCACTTGGGGACCAACCCTAAGCAGAGCTACAGACTAGGAGAAGCCTGTCTAGAAAGCTGCCAGGAGGAGAAGGACCTGGGGGTGCTGGTTGACAGCCGACTGAACATGAGCCAGCAGTGGCCCAGGTGGCCAAGAAGGCCAATGGCATCTTGGCTTGTATCAGAAACGGTGTGACCAGCAGGTCCAGGGAGGTTCTTCTCCCTCTGTACTCGGCACTGGTGAGACCGCTCCTCGAATCCTGTGTTCAGTTCTGGGCCCCTCACCACAAGAAGGATGTTGAGGCTCTGGAGCGAGTCCAGAGAAGAGCAACAAAGCTGGTGAAGGGGCTGGAGAACAGGCCTTATGAGGAGCAGCTGAGAGAGCTGGGGGTGTTTAGCCTGGTGAAGAGGAGGCTGAGAGAGACCTCATTGCTCTCTATAACTACCTAAAGGGAGGTTGTAGAGAGGAGGGAGCTGGCCTCTTCTCCCAAGTGACAGGGGACAGGACAAGAGGGAATGGCCACAAGCTCCGCCAGGGGAGGTTCAGGCTGGACATAAGGAAAAAATTCTTCACTGAAAGAGTCATTAGGCACTGGAACAGTCTGCCCAGGGACGTGGTTGTCTCGCCTTCCTTGGAGGTGTTTAAGGTGAGGATGGATGAGGTACTGAGGGGCATGGTTTAGAGATTGGTGGGAATGGTTGGACTCAATGATCCAGTGGGTCTCTTCCAACCTGGTGATTCAATGATTCTATGAATTTAGACTTTGGAAACACAGGACTGAAGGACTTCAGAGTAAAGTGCATGTTGTGGTGTTCCTGTGTAAAATGCTACTGACCGTGTGGGTGAGCTTGTCAGCAGCAAAATGAAGCTGTCCTGAGAGGAAAAATGGAAAGGGAATGTTCTGGTTATTTTGGAGATTTGCCTTAATGACTGAAAGTCTGGTCTCACATATTGGCAACCAGTGTCCAGACATGGCAACAGAATTACTATGTGTGATCTCAAGACAAGCTCTGGGAAAAAGCAGATTTTAAGTAATAATATCCATCAAGTTATATTTTCATCACTTCCTGAAATGATTCAAGGTTCTAAATATGTTTTCTGCTTCGTACATAGTGTTTTTTACTGTGTCAATTGTAGTTTTTGAATTTGTCTTAAAGTGATGCATTTTGTTTTGTTGTTATTCTGGTGGGATGCATTGGAAATATAAATAATGGCATCTCTGTGAATGTGATGCTTCTCTCTTACAGTTTCTCCAGAGCCAAAAACAGAAATGAAGACTCTGAAATGGGCAATTTCACAGTTTGCATCTGTGGAAAGGATTGTGGGAGAGGATAAATATTTCTGTGAAAACTGCCATCATTACACAGAAGCAGAACGCAGCCTTTTATTCGATAAAATGCCTGAAGTTATAACAATTCATTTGAAGTGCTTTGCCGCTAGTGGCCTAGAGTGAGTATGCAGATTGACTATTGCAAAACAGTGTGCTCTTGGAAGGAAAATCTTCTCGGAAGAGATTAAAATGTTTTGTAACTTTTCCAAAAGCCAAAGCAGATTTCTAGGTTTGAAATTAACTTAAACAGTGGGATGCAGCCCCTAATTTCACAAAGTCTTTCTACCGTTAGAATTAGTGGCAGAAATTATGTCCAGGAAAACACACTTTCAAGAGACTTCTGAACAAGAACTCTTTTATCTGTTTTTTTACAACAGCCTGATAATCCTGATGTTTCTTAAGACTTTACATCACCTATTTGAGTTTAGAGGCAGGTTTAAGCAGGAGAACAAGTAATGAAGACATCTGAATTTTATGGTCATAGTTAGTAGTACTTTTAGTACTCCCATTCAGTTGGGGACCAAATTCAGGGGGAAAAAAAAAAAGGGGATAAACATTTAAAAGAGCTAACACACATTACAGAAAATTGCAGATTCTTTATAAATACAGTAATACCAATGTCATCGATGTTCAGCTGCTGAGCAGTCTGATGTTATATACTGTAGAAATCATTTTTTTGAAAATAGGAGAGTGTCTTTTACTTTTTTTCCCATACTTCTGAATTTAGGGATTTTCTTTGGGGCGAAAAAAAGGAAAAGGATCCCTACAGCACAGACACAAAATCATGCTGTGACAGTTTGTCCACAGTGTTTTTCAGTAAACTTTCTCCACTGAGATTCAAATAATGAAAAAAGACAGAAAGCTTCATCAGGGAAAAACTCTTAAGAAATTACAGAATATCCCCCCAGACATTCAGGAAGTTGTTAGACCATTAAATATGCTTTTGAGAGTGACTGTACAAGTTTAGTAACAATTGCAGACTTGGCCTCTATTTTCAACTTCTAGTACTCACAACAACGTAACTTTTGCCGTCTGCATTAGCTGGGCTGGATGCAGCAAAAGTAGATGGACTTGTGTTGGTTTCAACATCCCTGAGCTGGTGTCTGTTCTAGAGAGCTGCTCTGCTGCAGCCTGTGTGCTATAACCTGACAGCTGGGCGTAGCTTCCAGATGTAACACTGAGCCGCTTTGTGATGTGCAGCAAGTTATTTAGGCACAAACTAATTTTGGCCTTTCATCCACCCAAGTTCCCTGTGCTTTGCGTTTTCCTGTTGGGTGGCCTTAGATCTTCAGAGCCACCTTGCCAGCAGGAAGCATGAAGTCTTCTGTGGAATTTATTTTATAATATTTGTCACCAGTATTTAGAACTTGGTGCATGGAGGACCTTTGGCAGTTTACAGGTGCCAAGTATCGGCTGACACATGGTTTGTCAGAGGATGCTCTGTAAGCGTCTGTGCTGATAATTGGTCAATAGAAATAAGATCTGTAAGTGTCAAGGACTATATCAACATACTTTTATAGGTAGTTTGCCAGGATTGATAAAACTATAATTTTCGCTCTGCCTGGATTTAGCATTTGTTTTTAGGAGCAACTAGGTTTCTGACAAAGTAGAAAGGAAACTTCCTTTGTCTCTGTAGTGTCTGCTAACTTATCTTCAAACAAGTCTAGGATCATAACACACAAATGGTCTTTTCATTGTTCTATGTGCTATGTGACTGTCACAACACGGCATGGAAAAAGACGCACACTTCTTAAAAATCATGATGCTGTTGCTGAGTAACCCTTGATGGTTCCTGGTATGATTATCGGCTATTAAAAAAAAAATACACCCCAAGATATCCACCTGAAAGGAAACCTGAATATGACCTTCAGTTTGCTCCTACATTTGTTACTTTTCTGTTTCTGTGAGGAAGCACTTGCAGCTTGCAGGTTAACCAGCCGTGTCCTGAATCACCTACCTCTTCTTCTGTCCTGGAAATCTTCAACTCCTCGCTCCAAAATACTTGGACCTGTATCTGGGTCAGACTGAGTCCAGTCTCTTGCGATGTTCCTCATGTATCCTCTGCATCATGTCATACATTTTCTGCCAAGTGCTAGCAGCCAGACATTATGGAATTAAGAGTGGAAGAATCGGATGCAGAACAGGAGTCAGTTTTTGGCATGAGTGTTTTATCTTGGACAAAACCATGTAATTTCTAAACATCTGGATCTGGAGTAATAAAACACAGCTGCAAATCAAATGGGGAAGAGCTCAGGCTCATAAAGCAAAGCACTACTTTGGTAGTGATACTATCCAGAGTCACTCTTGCAGTGATTTTTGTAGAACCACAGAATGTCCTGAGTTGGAAGGAACCCACAAAGATCATTGAGTCCAACTCCTGAATAATAATTTATTTTTATATTATTTATTTTATTGAATATTGAATTTATTATTTATGTGTTTATGAATAATGGGCTTTGATGGAACTTCCGCCCAGTTGACTTACGTAAATTCTAATCTGTGAGAGTGCAGTGGTTTGCACTAGAAGTAATAACAGACTATTTTGCTGGTCTTGAATTTATGATTTTTAAACTAAGAAGCTTAATATAACTTCTGTAGCTCCAATAAAAATATTGAAATCTTGTCTGCTTCTCAGTTGTGCTCTACAGAGTTTTCTGACGACTGAGTGTTAAATAAATGAAGAGAAATGAAGCAGAAGGGAATTGTAATGCAAATATTTAAATGTTTACAGGTAGTAGGGATTTGCTGTATCTTTTCTCGATGCTGGCTTGCAAAGCAATTTGGGATTTGTGATTTGTTTTTCAAATTGGCCAGTGTGAAAATCTCTTTGCCCAGGGCTGAGTAATTCTCTTTGGCAAGCGTGTGTTGGGGAGAAAATGCCAGACCATGTATGCCCAGAGCAGGAAGCTACTAAGAAATGTGTAACTGGTAATGTTGAACTAAGCATTTCCACTGTATAAATTTAACAGTTTGTGAGGAAATGAGTTTTGTCCTGTGAAATGGTATCAGGTAAGAGCAGGTCTTTTTGGTTGGTTGTGGGTTTTTTGCCTTTTTTTTTTTTTTAAAAGACTTAGTTCAGCTTTTGTCATAGTCCTGTTTGCCTATTAATGACAGCAGTGCTTATGCTACTGGAAATCCTTATTTCACATTCTTAAAGGCATTGCAGAAAAACAGCTTGAGGCTTTAAGAGCCTATAATAACATGAGGTATTGATTCAGTACAGTGAAGTTCCACTAAGTGATGGCCTCAAACGATGCAGCTGCAGAAATGGTTTGCTGTGTATGAACTGTGCATCGGTCAGGGGAGGCATGCAATTTTTCTATCTTCAGATTCTTATCATTAAGAAGAACAAAAAGATAATAGGAAAAGATTTCCTCTCTTATTTCCTCCTCTCCGACTCTTTCTGATGCTGGATCTCGTTCAGAAGAAAGGTAGAGCCTGGTTTTTTTAATGTTTTGTGTTAATATGATTGTCATGGTGTGCTTGAATGGAACTGGATTTCTGATCTAGAGTATCAGCAAGCAGTTTCCTGTTTCTTGACTCTCTTCTGAATATCTCTTTCTGGCTACTAATAATAGGGATTTTCAGAAGATTGAAGTTTTATTATTTCTGATTGTATTCTCTTTTGTGTTTCTTCTGGTGTATTCAAATATTTACGGTCAGCTTAGGTCTCACATGAGATTTCAGTTCGACTTGAGTGACTGAGGACATCTGTGTGTGTGTAAATGTATTTATGTTTATAAGGGTTTATGGCTGTGAGCATGAGTGAAGTGTTTAGAAGTACAGCAGAATCAGAATTTAAACCCAGTAAACAAAATATTCAGTTACTGCAGTTATTCTGTCTTATGCTAAAATGCAAGTTGAGTAATAGTAGTCAGCTCTTTAGAACCTCGGTTTTGCAGGGTTTGTCTCTACTCCCCTGTATCTTTCTGTGCAATATCCTAACAGCTAAGCAAGACTGAATCATCAGGGAAATCTATTGGGGCTTCATAACCTATTGTTGAAGGGGTTAATTATATTAGGCTGATGCAATATGCAACTCATTTAAGAATGGAATTATTCAAGGAGGCTGATGCACAATAATGTAAAAGGGCTAACAAACTCCCAACACTTACTTTCTTTTCAGACTGTTTAGAAGACCCTTATTGTAGTGAAGGGGATTAAACTTTTCTCGTAAATTTGTGCACAAAGTAAAACAGCTTGATAATTGTTTAAAGAAACTGAGCAATGTAGGACGGTCCATGAGAATCCCTAGTAATAAGGCATTACTAATAACTTATTCACCCTTGCATATTGATTATGTACCCCTGGCAGTGCGCTGTACTGCACCAAGATGATCTGAGAAACGTTATTGCCACAAACCCACAGTTTTTCTGAGTGACACTAATGCTTACTAAAGGAAAAAAAAAAAGAAAAATTGTATTCCTCTATTCAGTAAATTACTCAGAAGTTTGGGAAAAAAACCCCAGTCGGCCCTGCTTCCTTCAGCCCTGGATGTTGAAGGGCTTTTTTCAGTCAGGAAAGAGGAATGATGTCTGGGAAGAAGTGCAAATATTCGTGCATAGAAGTATGAGTGAACTGAACAACTCCTTCTGTCATCACTAGTTAAAAATTAACTTCAGAAAAAGGGAATTTCTTAAATAGCTGAAATGCGTAGTTCTTAGGCTGTAAGATTTAACTCTACACTTACCAGTAAAAGTGTCTGTTGAACAAGGGTGCCTGAGACAGATGGTCAGGAGAAGCAATTTGAACAGTAAGTGCCTTCTCTCAGTCAGACCACTCCTGTCTTTTTAATAGATGGAAAAGAATATAGAAACAGTATACGGGCTGTGTAAAGCAGGGTTTATTGCGAGTTGTTGTGGCAAGAGGCCTAACTTTTATCTTTTTTCCAAAGGTTTGACTGCTACGGTGGGCTGTCCAAGATAAACACTCCCTTACTGACGCCTCTCAAACTGTCGCTAGAAGAGTGGAGCACAAAGCCGACCAACGACACCTATGGATTATTTGCAGTGGTGATGCACAGCGGCATCACAATTAGCAGTGGACACTACACGGCTTCCGTCAAAATTACAGATCTTCAGAGCCTGGAGTTAGATACAAGAAACTTCATCACTGACCAAATGCATGAAATGATTAAACCAGAACCACTGAATGAGGAGGAGGCAAGGGCTGTTTCTGAAGACTATGATGATGGTGAAGTCTCTTTTAGAGTCAATGGAAACATGCAGCCAGGTAAAGTTCTGAACAAAAAGAACATAGAAGCTGTTGGACTTCTTGGGGGACAGAAGAGCAAGCCTGACTGTGACCTGTACAACAAACCAGCTAACCCTGAGAAGTTTCTTAACGTAGTCACTGAAAACAGAAATCCCGAGTCTTGCAGTAGTAACGGAAGCACAGAGTGCAGCACAGAACACAGTGAGCAAACCTGTGTTGCTTCCAGTGGACTAGAAAACAAAGTTCTGTATGCACTGCAGAGCCTGAAAGAATATGAGGGGAAGTGGTTGCTTTTTGATGACTCTGAAGTGAAGGTTACAGAGGAAAGGGACTTTCTGAATTCTCTTTCTCCGTCATCGTCATCTACATCAACTCCTTACCTACTGTTTTATAAGAAAATTGTAGAGTGATGCTTTATTTTGACTGTAAATACTGTGGATTTGCATACACTTGCTGGTCTGATTTGCATCCAAACTACCTGGAAGAAACCGCTGTTTTTGATGCTACCAGATCATGTTTCTGGCATTTCTGGTGTAAGTGGCTCAACTTGAACTAACAAACCACAACATAGAACACAACTTGCATAATAACTTTTATGCTGGAGAATAGTGATATTACCTTTTGGGAAATACTGATTTGTATAGTTCCTAAATGATGCCTACAGTCCCCACTAGTGGTTTTAACACAACTCTAGTTCTCAGACACGGCTATTGTATTATTAGCTCTTCTTTTTTTTTTAATAAAAGTTATTTGTATTCATATTCTGGAGTAAATATATTAACTAGCAAATTTCATCAGAAGTTGTGTATTTTTGTAACTTGGGAAGTAATACTTCATATTTAGTCTTTGGTGGTTTACTGGTGCTGTTCTTACCCAGTTCTATTCTGCTCAGCACAACTCTTAAGCACAAGAAAAGGGTCTTGCAGCCTTGTTTAGTGTATTGGGAGGAAATGAATCTTATATAAATGTTTTAATGGTCTAATTTACATCTTGTTGCATAGGTGTTAAATGAGCAATGTGTAAATAGGTGTGATTAATACTTCAGAGCAAGGGGGTGTAGTGTAATTAAAATAATTTTGTACTCTAATCTGCATATCTGTTTGCGTGGATTTGGAACTCCATGGTGATCTCACAACAGTTACTTTGTACTTGGAGCTGACTGCAGTGTGGGAAAACAAAAGCATTTGGCTTTGGTGCTTTGTTAAGAATGTATATATGAAATAAAAAAACTACGATATGCATCGCAGATGACTAGATCTGACTTTTGTGTTTGGAGAGGGAAAAGCGGAAAGTAAGAGTTGTTGGGCACTGTTACAAAAGTTCTATCTTAGAGAAATGGAAGATTTAAAGTGCTTTAAAAATAACGGATTATTGTACAGCGCATCCTAATTTTTGAAGGTGTGTGATAAGGTTCAGAGGCAAGGGAAAAGGGAGACAGGTGAGTGTAAGAACAAGTTAAATGTTTGGCACTGCAATTCTAAATAGTCTTTTGGATGCAAAAAATGTTAATGTGAATCCTATAAACTCCAGACAATAAAAATCTTAAAATTGACGCAAAATAGGATGAGTGTTACTTCTGCTCTCAGTGGGGGTGGATGACAAATTGCTGCTGCAGAGACAAAAAGATATACAAGATGAGAGCACGCCCTGTGTTTCTCACTGTATTTAAACATTTTCCAATACAAATGAATTTATTTAGAAAAGCCCTAGAAACCTCTACCTCATTTATTCTGAAGTACTTAGGTTTTTTTAACAATCTTATTATAATGTAGTGTATACGAGGTCCAACCCAAAAAACTTGACACTAACCCTGTAGCTTGGAAACCAAGAGTGGGAGGGGAGAGACAGAGGTGGTTATAGAATATGTTGTAGCCCCTCACAGGGAGACAAGGATCAGCTTAATCTCCTTCACTGAGGACAAGTGAGTGTGTGTGTGTGTGTGCGTGTGTGTGTGTGTGTGTTCAAATAGAGATGTCTTCTTGCCCTAGGTTGGGAAATGTTGGTGTGCAAGACTGAACGGCGAGTTAACGAGGCAATGTGCCAGCCCCCTGCGCTTTGTCGGTGAAGCAGTTTTTAGCTAATAACATCGCTGTGCCTGAGCACCTCCGCTACTCCCCAGACCTGGCTGCCTCTTCCCAAACATCCAGTCAGTGCTCAAAGGAACCTGTGTTTTGTTGGTAGAAGATATGAAAGCAAAACCGATGGATATTCTAAACAGTTCCAGGAAATGATCTGTGGAACTGCCCTGGGCATTGGCAGCATCGGATGCAGCTGCGTGTGAGCTCAGAAGGGAACTGCTGGAAGGTGTGCTGAGTTGGTTTTCTTAATTTGTAAAGAGTAGAGTTTCAGGAACAGCGTTGGATTTGTGTTGGACCTCATCTATAGGTAACTCACGAAAAACACCTTTAGTGTATTTTCTGTGCTATTAAGAACTTCTGATTTTTCTACAGGCCTCTTGATTTTTGCAGTGTATCCTCAGTCATGATCTATTACCCAAGTGTGTTTCAGTCTAGAAATTTGTACTGTCAATAGAAAATGGTGTGAGAAAGGCTATAAATTTAGACTTGCTTATGAACTCAAGCTGAATAGATGGCTACAGGAATCATCTCCTCTACAGAGGATAAAAATCTGGAATTCCAGAGTCACTGAGAAGCCTCCCTTGTCCAAAGCATGGTCACTGCAATAATTTTATAGCCTAGAGCAAGACTCATCTACATTAAAAGAATCACCAAACCCCACCAGTAATCTTACTCTGAAAGGGCAGCCAAATCACAGTACAGAATGCTATTTTTTTTTACTGTCTGCAATATTTGGTTTTCTAAAATTTAGCCCCCGAATGAACATTTATTTTTCCACACTTGACCCAGGACTTATCTTTTTCATTCAACTGCAAGAACAGGAAGTGTTCCAAGGAAATAAAACACGTTATATTAATCAAAACACTGGCTACAGTGTAATCAAAGGAAGGCCCAGCTGTCCTCCATCACGCTACACAGCTTGAGAGGAACATTCTCTCTCGGCAGCGGAATGGAAAACACAACTGGCAGGAATATGCTGAATGAAAAAACTCTCATCAGGCACAAGGGTAGACGGTACAGGGTGGGGTTTTTTGGAGACTTGCTGAAGCACTCGCCACCCCTCCTGAACGAGTCACCCACCCAGTGCCTCACGCTCTGGGTTGCACAGGGCCTGCAGTTTGCTGCACCTGCAAACAAAACGTTGCTGCCCGGTCTAAACTTTCCATGTCTGTGATATTGCACTCGAGTTTCACTGTCGCTGAGCTCTACTGATGTACTGATAAACTGGTTAGATTTATACTGACATGGGGCCATCTGGTAAAAGCAAAGGATATTCATCCAAGATTTAGATAAAAATAGATGCTTTCCTAGCTGAATAGACAATATACAAGGACTGCTGTAAATTCAAATTTCTTTCATAGCTATTGGGATTTGTTTCCCCTTTGTCAATTTGTAAATGCCTCTTCATACAAATCTCTTGCAGAGCTACCCCCTCCTTCCTTGGTGTTTTCCAACATGAGAGTTGGAAAAGTGACACATTGCTTCCACGGTTTTGTTAACACCCCTGGACTTTGCAACAGTCCTTTCAGATGCCTCAGAGAGTTTTTCTCTATGCAAGAAGCTCCAGGTAGGCTTTCCTGCTTTACCACGTGTGATACAGCACTAGGTCAGGATGACTTGTGTTCAAGGCAAACGGGCAGTGACCGGCACACTGCAAAGCACACATTTCAGTTACCCAAATCCACCACTGCTGCCAAGCTGTGGGAACAGAAGAGCACAGGCGAAGGAGCGGCAGCTGGCAGCACCGCGTTGCCTTCCCCAGTACACCCCTCGGCCACAGGCAGCATTCCCTGCAGGGCCTTGGCCGGTGTCATCCCGCTGGGCACCATCCCACCTGGACTGGCCACACACCTAGAGCCCACGGGGGCTCCAAGACACTCGCCTTTCCAGCCCTGCTCAGCAGTAAGAGTACAATCACCCTGCTGCCAGCCCGCTGAGAGGCAACCACTAAATAACTTGACAAAAGTATCAAGAGAAGCAACCTTCCCCACACCCCTGCTGATGCAGAAGGGTGGGCACTTGCTGCAGCTACAGGTGCTAAAACAAAGGGAGTGAACCCCAAACACCCCCCCCCCCCCCCCAGCACGTTCTACTACACAGGAATGTGCATGTTAGAATTGAAGATAAAAACTACTTAGGTTTCAAAAGTTAGATACTCACAAATTGGAAGGGATGATGTATAATTGTTTGCTATCTTAAAATCTTATGCATAACCCCCTTTTTTCTTCTATTTTTATATAAATATAATAGTACATTTATCAAATTGGGGGTTTTATATATATATGTACATGTATCTATGTATATGTATGCATATTTAGGTATTTATATACAGAGGATAAGCTTGTGCTTAATCACATACCACCTTTTCCAAGGGAAGAAAAATACAAAGGACTAGATTTAAGAGTTGTGTACTCAGCCCCAGTTCTGATGTTTCCTTGAAGAGCTGTGTTAGTCACCAAAATAACTGCTGTAAAACAGATGTTTTTCTTTACATAAACAACTATGCAAAGTATGTTTTCTATATAAGCTTTAAACTTAAACAGTGAAATCATGTTATGTTCTTTTCCCCACGGAATTATTTTTTCAATAGAAAAAGGGACACAAAAAGCAGCCTAACTGTGTTTACACTGCTAAGCTGAACTGCACACTCAAAGTTATGAGGAGATTACTGTGCTGTTTGGACTTCCTAAATGGTGGAGATGACCACATGCACACAGATGTCATGCTGAAACCCCACTTCACTGCTACTAAAGGAGGTAGAGTGGTAACAAGAGGTCCCTTCTGATGACTACAGGTGGAGTTACTTTTCTTTGCAGCAATTCCTATTCAGTGTTACAAAGGAAAATCAATAGGAATAGTAAAAATACTTAACACTCGGTTAAGAAGTGCTACTGCAACTTACCTTTCTCCTTTACCTTTTTCCCAAGGATGGTGAGCTCTGAAGTCCAATGCACAGGGCATTAAAGTGTAAACATTCACATATTTAATAGTACCATCAAAATAACCATCATCACTACATTAAAAACTTCAAAAATGCATTTGTGTATGGTCCTAATATAAATTAAATATATGGACTAGAAGTAAATAAATTTAACATTAGGTAATGCTATAAATAAAGGTAAATGCGTTTAGTGTACCTTGGAGTCATAAAAATGCCTTAAAAACAGGTAAGTTTACAGCTTATCACCAATACTCTGGATACCACTGTCATGACTTCTTTTCAAACATCAACAAGTCTACATTTGACAATTCAAAATGATTTTTGGCCACTGAACACTTTGATGGAGGAAGAGGTGTGTGGGATGTCCAGGATGAAGTCCAAGTTTTATTTCGCAATAAAACTTCTTTGATTCCCAGCGCTGATAACAAGGCTCTTTCTTTTCAAAACCTTAATTTTAAGTGCTTTTTTATTTTGGTTTTTACTTGTTTAGATATCCATTTTGCGAAGGCTCATCCTGCTGAAGGAGTCTCTGAGGGAGAGAAAATACAATGATAAGCTCATATTTTCCAAGATGAAACAAAGAAGCCTTGTCAGATGAATAATTCTGTGCTTGACTTTCAGTATTTTCTACAGCTGCCTATTACAAAAATTAAATCCACTGACACTAACTCAATGCTTTTCAAATTATTTGAGATTGGGTCTGTATCTGGGTTTACTGACATGAAAGCTGACAGAAAATTTAATTCATGTGAACACAGAGAAGCAGCCAAACCATCAGCACTACTGAAATCTAATTTAAGTCTTTCTAATAAATCTCTAAGTGGAATTTGCCTGGAATACCTGCATGACAGTCCCTGCACAGCCTGAATTTCACAATATTGGAAAATAATTACCACGACAAAAGTGCTTTTGAGGTTCCCAGCTGGATGGGGAGGGAAACACTGGTACTGCCACCATCCCTGCCAGAGAAAACTGACTCCAGCAGAGCACAGCTAGCACCTAGTATGTGATCTGGGGAGAGTTTAAACTGTCAGGAACCTGGATAATGAGGGAAAGCCACTATCTTCTTGCTGTATTCAGCACACAGCAAAATACATCAAACTCAGCCATAGAAACTGGCGTGTGAGCTGGGAACACTAATTTCAATCTTCCTTTCTTGCTCTTTTTATAATGTAACTTGGCCAAGTTTCTCTTTTCACAGCATCTTTTATGTTCCCTGTTGCTCTTCACCTCTGAGCAACACTTACATGAGGAGAGGCTCAAGACCAGAGCTGTATTCTCCTAAAGCAATGGCATGGACATGAGCTGAAGTCCACATTCACACAAATCTCTTAAAGGATCTGTCACTAAAAGCACTGTCACCATCCTGCTTGGTGCTAATGAAGCACCTCTAAATAAAAACCTCCCCCCACTCACTAGTGTAAGACCACAATGTAGGGTGGTCTGGCTGACAGGGGACAGAGCATCTGTCAGATCACCTGACAGAGCATCAAGGGCTGTCAAGCCAAAGTTTACCTGGAGGGTACCTGCTGGGAAACCCTTCTGCCCCTATTCTGGGAGCCACAGCCACGTGAGAAACTTTATGTACACCAAGTCCCTGTGCTCAGGTACAGCTGGAGCCAGGGGATTACAGTGCTATGGGCTCTGACCTGCTTCATGTATTCCTAGTGGTGTTTTCATGTTCAGTCTCATTGCAGATGAATAAGAAAGGCCAGACTCCAGCTGACTGGCCTTCCAGCATGGAAGACACCAACTATTTTTCTACCCAGTCTGCCCCTGGAGCTCCTTGTCCCAGTTTCACTGTGAATAAATAAGTGTCGAAGTCCTGCCACACTGAGGGTGGTTTTGAATCTAAAAAGAATGGGAGGTAGGATGAAAAAAAAATCATCTAATTTTCCAGGAACAAAAGGAACCAATGCAAACACCACCTACCATAACTGCTGGGAAGGGGATGTGCTCTGAGGTCAGGACAGAAAGGAAAAGGGATGGACTCAGCCAAAAGAGCCATAATTGAGAACAAAGAGATGTCACAGATTTACCAGGAAGACCAGACACCCCAGCTTTACACCCTCCTTATCAAAATCAAATATCCACCTGTGGCAAGTGACTGGCAGCACTGCCTTATACAACTGTGGGATCTTTCTATTTATCAAAGGCTGGAGAGCTTCCTTTAACCGGTGATAATTCCTTTCAAGTTCTCGCTGATACTCCTTTTGGTCTGGACCAATCAGGCTCTTGTTCTTGCGCAGAGCATCTTCACATCTACAAAAGAAAAGCCTGTGAAACCTGGGCCATAAAAAAGGACCTGCTAGAGAATTATGAATCCGTAGTACAAAAAAACCTCCTTCTTTTCCTCTGGGATAACACATAATATCCTCCTCTGTCTTGTCTTCTGGCTAATAAAGACTCAGCTAAACCAGTTGGTGTCCATGGGGAAAGGAAAGCATAGCTTATTTCCAGTTTCCATTTAATTCCAGAGTGGCAACTCCTTTTTAATTTCAATTTACTCTCCAGTTACATCTATCCTCCTTGAAGAGAAATGAAAAGCTCTGATCTCCACATAGCCAATTCCAGTCCAAGAGGATTTAAAGACGGAGAGATCTACTGCTCTCCCCAGGAATAAATAAATAGCAGACATGTTCACCAGGAACCCTTCTACTTGGAAAGATATAATTTTAACAAAGGCTATGGAAAGAACTGTATCATCAGTGTCACTACATGTAGGAAAATTACATCGCCACTGGATCTATCTGCATGGAACAGTTTTATTTCAATTACTCTTTTATAATTCCTTGGGGCCTGCAAACAATGCTGGACTGAGACTGCAGTCTGCATCACTCAAGAGAAAAGCAGAGTAGCCAGCACATTTCTTGAGAGGGTCCTGCCAACATGCTTCCGCTCTGTGTGGAGAAACTCACTTCAGAGGGAAACTAAATCTCTTGTCCAATTCAGCACTTTCTTCTGACCCTGCCAACCAGCGAGTTTATTTGTGCCAGCACGGCTAGTTGTGTTTTCTGAAACAGGAAGACTTCTGATCACAACTGAACTGTGATTCTTTCCCAATAAGGAGCAAAGGCAAATGACTTCAGCCACTTGATCTGACTTAAGTCATGGACCTGCAGCACCAAACACGGAACCAGCCAGGCAGCTGAGGAATACAGCTGCCTATGGAAACTCAACAGGTGGAGTTACAAGATGCTGCTGCTCTCTCCCGACATCCCCTGTGTTATTGTACATGTTCCTGCCTGGGGTGGCAGTAACAACTGCATCGTTCAGGTGGCTAGAAGACAGTACTCTGTACCTTTTTGTGAAGTCTTTGAAACAGAGACGGAGTTTGTTATGATGTCTGAAGAGCTTTGGATCATTGGGTATTTCAGACAAGAAAACTTGTGCAACTTCTAATGGTCCCTTTAGGAGCAGAAGAGAAAAAGTAAGTTTTTTTGTAACCATATCTCATATACAATCACTGGAGAAACTTCTTGGATACAGAAGCATTTGTAAAATTCAACATTTCCTTACAGAATGCATCTTGAAGAATTGCAGCTGGCAAATCTGGCATAAATCACCAAACATCACAACAAGTGAATCTCTTTTAGGTTTGTGTCTTTTTAAAATAAAACTCTGCTTTTGGAAAACTGTGAGAAAAGACACAGATTCTAAATTTGTTTTCTCTTATAAAGACTCTTGACAAAGTTTGCTCAACTCATGGCTAAGTTTAAACAATGCAGATGGAACCAAGGAAGCATTTGCCAGCACTGCAAACTCAACCCAGAACTTGAAATTCCAGCTGATCTTTTTTTCACCTTCAGCATTAGTAGGGCTTGCATTCCCTCAGTTTTTCCTCAGTTTTTCTCCATTCACTAGTTTTGCTTTCCATTTTGTTTAAAAACCACTGCAGGCCACAGTCCTACATCCACCCACCAGAGCCTGGCTAACCAAAGGGAAAGTAATAAAAGTTTGGGTTTTTTTTTAAAGGGAGGAGAAGCAGGCAGAAACAACTGTGACTGCCAGGAAGGAGCAGGTACATGGGGGAGAAGGGCTGTCTCCTCTCAGGCACTTTCCAGATCTAACCACTTTTTCAGGACTCATACACAAATAGCAAAGTCACAGAAAGCAGCTGGTCTACAGACAACAGTGACCTTAAACACATCCCACAGACTGAACAGAGGAAAAAATCCAAGGTAATTTAGAAATAAGGCCTAATGCTGAGCATCCACCACAATGAGCAACCGGCACTACACCCTAGTGTCTCCAACGTGGACAGTGATGCTCACCTGATTTACTGTGGTACCTACTGATCCTTGCAGCACCATCTGCAGCATCTTTGGGTCCGCAGGGTCCTGGTGGGTTGCAAAAGCTAATTCTTGTGTTTTCTTCTGCATGTCCTCTATGGCAACTTCAATGGGCGTCAAAATGATCTAAGCAAGTAGCCAGAACACAGTATGCTTGTTATGGGTAAGACTGTCAACCAAACAGTGACTTTCAGAAACATCAAGATCATTTTGGGGTGGCACACTTGAGTGCTGGAGGATGCCAACAGGACTGACAATCTGAACAGAAGCACTGTAGTAACACATCCTTGCAGCCTTGGTTTAGGAACTCCAAGAAAAAGGTTGATTTTTGAAAGTGTTTCTACTATACCTGTATACTCAAGAGCTCTCTAGGATTGCTTCTGAGGAGACAGATTTGTGTACCTTTGCGGTCACTGCAACCAACTCCCCACAGTTAGAGCACTATGTCAGTAAATAAACACTGGTAGGTTCCCTGCTTTGCATGAAAATGCCTTTTCCACTGTGTCCCAGTCATCATACCAGTTCCTGCCTACCCCTGAAAAATCAACATAGCTTTGGGATAAACCTCTCTGCGAGGCCTGAAGACCCACTGTGCTTGAGCGCTGAGGCCATGCAAGTGGGTCGCGACACAGAGTGAAGGATGATTGTTCAAGCAGAATGGAAGGGAGCAAATAGCAGGACTACAGAGCTCCCCAAGGACCACTACATACCAGCTGCTGCCATCTGGATACACAGGTGAAGAGGGTGGCAGGACACACTCACTGCATTTCTCAATTGGTCTGGATTTAGTTTAAGTTGAATAGGAACAAAGAAAAGTTCAATAGATACGAGGCTTTCTTAAACCTAAGATGAAGGAGCCTCACGCACAGCCCCTATAGAGAACAGCCAGAGCAGCTCACGAAAGCGCTGCCTGCTCTTGCTCTTTGCCGAACTTATGCATCTTTATCGCAGAAGGAAAAAGCAGACTAGCGATGGCCAGGATGGTGCATCTGCGTTAATCTGACAGTATGAAGGGACGTGGCTGTGGTATTAAACTACACATACAGTAGTACATGATGGATGAGTTTCAGCAACATCCTATTCCCTTAGTCTTGTACAGCAGTTCCCTTCAAACAGAAGAAACCCCTGAGAGCTTAGGCCTCACCTCCTCTTTGTGAATGACGTTTATTCTGGTTTTAATGTAAGGGAAAGCGTGGGACGTCGTCAGGATTGTTTTGCGCTTGAACTGCTCATGCAGCTCCCCGTGAGCTCGGCCATCCAGCGTGAAGGGCGTGCAGTACATGAAACGCCGCAAGTTGTAGTTTTTGTCAAAGTAAGTTATCCTGTCCTTCATCTCGTATGTGTCAAAGTACGGCTCCACGTAGGTTATCTGAATGTAGGCCTACAGGAAGGAACACAGGTGTGCATGGTGAGGTACAGGGCCAGAGGAGAAGAGCCAACTCCCTCACCCTGCTTTTTAGCTGTGCAATAACCCAGCTTGCTTTGTCTCCTCTTGAAGACACCTCTGGATGAACTAGGGCTGTTCCTTGCCTTTACTCAGAAAAATTACACTCAGGTTGATGAGAGCTAGGGGTGCTGGTAACTGCTTTGCAGTACCTAGACTGGATAAAACACAGCTCACTGCCCTCCTGCTCAATGCTCTTCGCATGAAGAACTTCTGTCCTTTCCTTGCAGATGATGTCCTGCCCTAAGCCATAGTCCTGTTTCCTAGGCATGTTCCTGCTATTTCTGCTATGCTTAAAGGACATGGCTCAAGAATGACAAAATGCTGCAGCTGCAAAATAGCCAGTGGCCAGTGAACAGCAAACTGCCTTGCACTCAGCAGGGACTACAGAGAAAGCCAAATGCAGGTTGGGCCCCTGCTGTCCTTCCCAAGCGGTCACAAGACACTCTGTACATGACCTCAGTGCCTACCTGGTGAAATTCAGGGCAGGATTTGTTCTATTGCATACATTCAAGAGCAGTTCTGCTTCTAAACCTGTACTTGTGTTCGTACCTTGTTAGGATCTAGTTTACATTTGTCCACAGGGTTTGAGTCCTTAATCACTTCAAGCACATCTTCACCAAACCGTTCTCCATAAAATCCCTATAATCAAGAGCAAATGCATTGAAAGAAACCACCAAATGCAGTCCTGAGAGATGGGGAATGCAGAGACAAAGGCATATTCCATGGAGGTGAAGTTCCACATGGCTTCAACAGTAGCTGTGCTAGGGTGAATGGGATCTGCTGAACCTAGGGGAATTATATCAGTCACATTCCAGGAGCAACAGGAAAAAACAAGCCTAATGCACTGGAAGACAGGAGAACTCGGGAACCTTTCAGCTGCATGCACACATGCTGCATGGTTCTGAACAAGCCGTTTGAGCTCACTGTGTATCTGTTAGCTCAACTGAAAAATGGGATCTGCCTGGAAATCAGCTGTCGCTTCAGAGCATGGCTTTGCTGGGCTGGGTGAATGGCCAGATTCTGAATTGCAGCTAAACTGTTGCGAGCAACAACGTGACATCAGATCTCTTCTAGCGAATGAAATGGGGCCAGGTCTGCCCTCTGGCCCTACAGACAAGTAGCATGGTCCAGAGCCATGCTGCCAAACGGCCTGCCGCTCCCACTGGGGATGGCCTCATCTGTGCACAGCGCTCACTGGGAACAGTCTCTGACCGATGATGTCCTCAGTATATGCTAGGACACTGTCTAGACATAGGTTAGTTGGCACAAAGACAGGCCAGACTAGACATTACACAGTACAGATGATCACTGGGCGGTATCTGGAGCTGCACTCAAGCCCCAGTTAGATAAATCAGAGTTGCTTTTGCTTGTTCACAGCTGAAACAAACTTCAGATCTGTGATATCCCACCTAAGGGCTCTGAAATTCAGCCATCTTAGAGAGCTCAGTCTCTATGAGCAGAGGAACATTACATGAAAGCAACACAATGGCAGTAAACCGCAATACTTCCTTAAAGGCAGATCCTGAACGGCATCTCAGCCTTTTTTCAAGCCCAGGTAATCCCATTTACACCAGGTGGCTGAAGAGAAATGTGAACACAGTATGATTTACCACAAACTATCGAATAATCCCAGCAGGTCTCCAGCTTTCCCGGCAAGATCAAAAACCTGTGGGATTCCACTCTCTGCATTCTTCCTGCAGAGGTGGCACCAGCAAGAGGACAAGAGGCATCAGGTCCAGCTCTGGGTCACTGCAGGGGGCACTATAAACTATTTTGCCATGCGACTCTTGCCCTAAGCTCAGATTTGTATCAATTTCCAGCAGGCACAGTGCTGGTTTGTCCAACAATTTTCATTTTTGCCACTTCTTGTAATTTGGCAACACAGCTCTTAAACAACCAAAGCAAAATAGTTAAACTGCAACTCATAGACAGAATCTGATGTCAGCCACAATCATCTCACCTCGAGTCTATGAGAAATTTCAGCTAACTTTGTTATCGCAGGTTCCTTGTAAACAAATTCTTGTTCATCCAAGTCTCCAAATTTAGTTCCATAAAAACCAACCCGGAAGTAGGTGCCAAACATCCTCTTTCCATCCTAGGTTTGGAGAAACAAGAGGTTATTTTAGTGTGGAGACATGCATACCCCTAGTTGTGGCTGCAGGCAGGCTCCTGAATTTATACAAAGTAAAAATGAAATTAAAAAACAAGGAAAAAAACAAGAAAGAAAGAAGGGAAAGAAAAACACACCTGGAACTCAGCATGAATGCATTTAGCAGGAAACATTGCAATGAAATTACAAACTAACATGAAATTATATGGATCAGTTACAACCATTAGCGCAATCCTGCAATGACTTTTTCCACCCAAGATGGCTCTGAGGAATGGTCAAAAGCAAGTGTCTTTGTCTGGGTAATTATTTCAGGCTCTCCAAATCCTGTGCAGACACCCCTTAGCCTGTAGGCACGGGGAAATCTAGTTGCTGACAGCCTGCAGCATGCAGGAGTATTGCACGCAGACACCCCTGAAAATTACCAACACCGGAGCTCCCATAATTCACTCTCAAGTAATTGCAGGATTGGGCTGCAGTCAATGTCCAGTTCACTCCCACACACATACACACAAGTGCTTTTTAAATAGCATGTCAACTGGAAGGTGTTATGGTCTCTTCTAGTAGCTAATATCTAGTACAGAGGGCCAAAGTCACTCCTGGTGAAAGCAGATGCAGTCTACTGTATCATGTACCTGCTTCCATCAGAGCCAGTGGTGAATTTGGCCCAGAAATGGAACACAAGTACAGAAACAAGAAAGATTCTTGCTGGAAAAGTAACAGAGAAAATCTAATTAAGTAAGAGAGAAAAAAAACTCTTTAAAAATAAATCACACCTTTGATTTTGTTAAAGAAACTCACGCTGCATGCACAAACTAGAAATGCCTTTCAGCAAGAAACTCTAAAATGTTCACCTTTACTCTCATGAGAAAGTGTGATGTATATAATGCTCAATGTTTCCGAGTCTGGGCTAGTGTTTGGTTTCAAACAGCACTTACAAGCATCCTGGCTGCCATGTATGGGTTTTTTTTTAGTATTTTGCTATGGCAAAACTGATGTAAGGCAAAGAGGATAAATAAGGCAAACTAAAATAAAAAAAAAAATCCCTCAAGCAAACTCCAGAGACTGGAAAAAGCACTGTCAGGGCAAGCTACCACCTTCTCCTAGTCTGGAGGAAACTCTAGGGCATGATGCTGGAGATGCCCAGGCACAGTTCAGTTCCTCTTGCCCAAGTTGTGGCAGGGGCTGCTGCTTGCCCTGAGAGCCTTTGGGAGGGCAAAGCTCCCCGGTACCCAGCTCTGAACTGGAAGTGAAGCCTGAAATAACCAGAGCTGGCAGCAGCCTTGCTTAATACAGGCAGGCCATATCTTGGCTTTACAACGGGACACTGACAGATACAAATTCATTGGCTCTGCTCTGGCGAGAGTGTAGACACATGCTCCAATTTAAGAAAACTAGGAGTCACACTGAGAGTTGCTCATATTATTAATGTGGAATGGGAACCTGCTCTAGCCCATCCCTCTGACCATCCCTCCTCCTGAGAGGCTTTTATCCAGCTCCACCTGCCAGCATAGACTACAGGGTTTTGTCACACCACAGCCATTCCCAGAAGCACCTGCCAAGCTGTGACTCCCAGCTACAAAGTCATTACTGTTTTATAGGAGGCAGCATCTAGCAACAGCTGGGAGCTATTTCCCTGGGCTCTGTCTTTCTCCAGTGCCCACTGCCCTGGGCACACAGAGGAATGAGCAGTCTGCTGAATCCTTAATTAACTCATCACTAGTTTTTTAAAGCCACAGTTTTGGACACTATTAACCATGTTGAAATCCCTCAGCACCCAACACTTCTAGCTCCCTGTGCTATTTGCTAGTTTTTTTCAATTCAATCTCAATGTTATAGGCAGAAGACTGCGATGCCAGGGCTCCCTTCTCGGAGCACTTCCAAAGGTAGAATCGTGTCTGCCTAAGGGGAACTGTCTTACGAAACATCTCCCTAAACCCAAGCGTGCTCCACATGGAAGTTGGTGGGATCCTGCCCCAACCCATGGGCACAGGGCAGGCCCCAGAGGTGGAGGACACACTGCTACTCTTCTAACTCATCCGTTTTTTCCTGCATACTTGGCAAGTGACTTTCAGGCTATAAAGTGTTTGCAGAACCTGGTCCCCACATGGTATCTGCCATGTGGTTATCTGCCCAAACACTTGTTTGTGGCAGGCAGTGTACATTTATGTTGCTGTAAAAATAACCAGGAGTGAGGAATAAAATGCTGTCTGTTGATCAGCATCAAGTAATAAGGAGTTCTGGTGGCACTTGTGAAGTGCATAAAATTAGAGTAATGAGGCACTGGGAAGTTCCAGGAGCAGTAGCAGCAGGGAGGCTCAACAAGATTCGGTGCCCCTGTGTGAAGGCAGCTCCCAATTTCTGTACTTGTTTCAATGTCATGAAGACCTGCTGCACCAGCTCTTCCTGATAAAATCCAGTTGCTGAAGCTTAGTTACCATAAGGATCCCAGGGAGAAAAGCTGGCAGTGAGGAGCACTGGTTAGTCTCAATAAGACACAAGCAACTCTCCACAAAGCCCTGGATCCATCAGCCACGAAACGCATGTGACTCGGAGTGTACATAGAAGCAAGGGGCTAGAAACGCACTCCACTAGGAGAGTAAACAGCTATGGGCTACTCCTTACCTCAAACAGACACTCAGTAGCTGCCAGCCCTCTGAGATTAGGAGAGCTCAGATTCTTGCCTGGCATTAGGAATATGGGGTGGCTATGTCCGAGGATATTTCAAATGAAATCTAGCTGATACCTGTCTATCTACTCATAGTACTGAAAACAAAAAAAAACTTTATAAACTCCATGGCCTTGTTTCTGAAAAGACCTAAAAATGCAGCTATGAGGGAGAAATTATTAAAGCATTTTATCTCCTATTATTTTTCATAAAATAATAGGTCTTTGGGAGGAGAAGAGAATGAAGGTGAACACTGAATAGCCATTACAGAACTGGCAGAGCAGATAACAGCCACCATGATTTATGAAGGTTCATGATTTGTTATTATGCATGGTAAATACCTTTCATAATTGCTGAGAACAAAGTTTTAGAGTTATCTCTTGCACGCATACAAAAAGCTTTGCCAACAAGATTTGAAAAATCAGACACAAGAGTGATCATCTGCTTTCTTCACCAAGACCAACACGGCAGCAGCTGCCCGAAGGCAGAGTCAGCCTCAAGTATGCAGGAATAAAAGTAACTCTTCCATGCACGTGGTGCTGAATGCAAAATCCAGCCATATTTTTACCAAACTGAGCACTGTTATTTTCTTGCTCAATTTTAACCCAAGGTCCTTTGCAGTGTTGCCAACTATTACACATTTTCTAATACTGTTTTTTTGAACGAACCAGCTCCTGGAGTCCTGCTATTCAATGGCAACCTCACCCTGCATACTTTAAAAAGCATATTTGAATTCGCATGGCATAGCATGAAGAGTTTTCCTAACAACTTTCATAAGTGGAAAGTAAACACGAAGAATTAATTCAACATTTATTCAATGAACAAACACGAAAGCAGAAAAACCCACCACTTGGTACGCTTAAGCAGGTCTCAGAAATGCTTTGGTGCCAGATTCAAGATACTTCAGTGCTTGTAGTTGGCAATACTACTTTCCCTGTGACATGAGGAGGGGTCCTGCTGTTGGCATAGCTCTTTGGTAAAATGAAACCGGGGTTTCCATAGTGTAAAACAAAAAGGGGAAAAAAAAGAGAAAGGGAGGGGAAAAAAATTCCACAAGTAGGAACTTACCACAACAGACAATAGTAAGAGTGGGAAGGAGGGTCAGCAACCAGGGCGACAGAGGAGAAAACAGAAAGTATTTAATTAGGGAAATTCCAAAAAACAAACAAGCAGCAAATCGGCAGCAAATAAACTTTAAAATAAAAAAAGGGTGAGCATCCATTAAAGTATATAAAATAAGGAAAAAGGGCAAAACATGCAACAATTCTGAAAGCTACAAAGCACAAAGATCAGAAAAAGCGTGGCAATGAAGGAGAATGATGAAAGAGGAGAACAGAAACCATCGGTGTTTTTTACCATGCAGTAAAACATGACCGAGTGATGTTAGAATCATAACCAATGACAAGATTTTCTTCAGGGGTCGATTTAGGGGCAGACTAATCAAAACAGATGCTCAAAGGCCTTTACATTTGTTGGCTATCGAACACAGGTCACTTACACTCCTATGACATGTACTCTCGATTGCTGTGCTGCCTCATCTGCTGGGACTTTTCACAGGAACGAGCAAACAACTTACGGGGCCAGCCCTTAAGTGTCAGGGGTTACTTTTAAGCTACTAAAATTCATTTCATGCTAGGTCAGAATCAAAACGGACATTCAGACATCATCAATCCAAATTATCTGTGTCACACAATGGAAAAGAACTTTGTTATTGGCCTCAGTTTGAGAAGCGTGGGCTTCAACGTTCTCCTGTGGTGGAAACATGGAGTGAAATGGCCCATACGGAGTTGCCTGACTCACAGAAAAGCAAAGATTACCTGGACAGCTGAAGACTAAGAAAATAATGTAACGTCATATTCACAAAACATTTAAAATGTCTTCTGAGACTTATATATGCTCATGTACCCACTATGTCGACTGGACTAGGGCCCGAGTTATCAAACTCACTGTACTGTGTGCAACTGCAGGTGAAGCCAACTGCTTTGTCTGGCAAAGTTGGTGAAAGATAACAAAAAATCTTTCTATAAATATATAAATAATAAAAGGAGGACTAGGGAGACCATACAGTCCCTACTGGACGCAGAAGGAACAGCAGTGACAGGGGATGAGGAAAAGGCTGAGATACTTAATGCCTTCTTTGCCTCAGTCTTTAATTGTAAAGAAAGTTGTTCCCTCTGTGTACAAATCCCGGAGCTAGAGGAGCAAAATGAGGCTCCCATGGTCCAAGAGGAGGTGGTCAGAGCCTTGCTTGCCCGACTAGACACTCACAAGTCTATGGGGCTGGATGGGATCCACCCAAGGGTATTGAAGGAGCTGGCGGATGTGCTGGCCAAACCCCTTTCCATCATCTTCCAACAGTCCTGGGAGACTGGGGAAGTTCCACTGGACTGGAGGCTGGCTGATGTCGTGCCCATCTACAAGAAGGGTTGCAGGGAGGATCCAGGGAACTACAGGCCTGTCAGTCTGACCTCAGTGCCAGGGAAAGTCATGGAGCCCGTGATCTTGAGTGCTGTCATGAAGCACATGCAAGAGAACCGGGTGATCAGGCCCAGTCAACATGGGTTCACAAAAGGCTGGTCTTGCCAAACTAACCTGATCGCCTTCTATGACAAAGTGACTCAGATGCTGGATGAGGGAAAGGCTGTGGATGCGGTCTTCCTGGACACAGTTTCTCACAGCATTCTGCTACGGAAACTGTCGGCCTCTGGCCTGGACAGGCGCACTCTCTCTGGGGTGGAAAACTGGTTGAATGACCAGGCCCAGAGAGTGGTGGTAAATGGTGTTAAATCCAGCTGGAGGCCAGTTACAAGTGGGGTTCCCCAGGGCTCAGTCCTGGGTCCAGCCCTGTTCAATGTCTTTATCAATGACCTGGATGAAGGCATCGAGTGCTCCCTTAGCAAGTTTGCAGACAACACTAAGCCAGGTGGAAGTGTGGATCTGCTGGAGGGTCGGGAGGCTCTGCAAAGGGATCTGAACAGGCTGGACCGCTGGCCTGAGTCCAGTGGCATGAGGTTTAACATGGCCAAATGCCGGGTCCTGCACTTGGGGCACAACAACCCTAAGCAGAGCTACAGACTAGGAGAAGTCTGTCTAGAAAGCTGCCTGGAGGAGAAGGACCTGGGGGTGTTGGTTGACAGCCGACTGAACATGAGCCAGCAGTGCCCAGGTGGCCAAGAAGGCCAATGGCATCTTGGCTTGTATCAGAAACGGTGTGACCAGCAGGTCCAGGGAGGTTCTTCTCCCTCTGTACTTGGCACTGGTGAGACCGCTCCTTGAATCCTGGGCCCCTCACCACAAGAAGGGGCTTGTTGTTGAGGCTCTGGAGCGAGTCCAGAGAAGAGCAACAAAGCTGGTGAGGGGGCTGGAGAACAGGCCTTATGAGGAACAGCTGAGAGAGCTGGGGATGTTTAGCCTGGAGAAGAGGAGGCTGAGGGGAGACCTCATTGCTCTCTATAACTACCTGAAGGGAGGTTGTAGAGAGGAGGGAGCTGGCCTCTTCTCCCAAGTGACAGGGGACAGGATGAGATGGAATGGCCACAAGCTCCACCAGCGGAGGTTCAGGCTGGGCATCAGGAAAAATTTTTCACAGAAAGGGTCATTGGGCACTGGAACAGGCTGCCCAAGGAAGTGGTTGATTCACCTTCCCTGGAGGTGTTTAAGGCACGGGCGGCTGAGGTGCTAAGGGGCATGGTTTAGTGTTTGATAGGAATGTTTGGACTCGATGATTTGGTGGGTCTCTTCCAACCTGGTTATTCTATGATTCTATGAAATAGCTTCTACAAATACGAAGCAGCAAAGCTGACTCCAGTTAACACAATCGAGCTATTTTACTGCCAGATATACAGCTACATAACAAATTGATTGTTCTTAAATGAACAGAATGAAGCAGCCTATTCCCTGAGATACAGTCTGCAGACACAGTAAACCAGTTTTGTGTTTCAGTACCTCTGAGCATTATTGCTTAAATCGACCCCTGTGGGTGGGGTGAAAATATGGTATGAAGAGATGATATTCTGTGTCAATGCTGATGAGAAGAAATATAAACAAATTATAAAAACAAACTAGTGATGATATAGTGGCTCATTCACCAAAGAACCTCATTAGTGGAACACATCAGCATCCATGCACTACCTACAGCTTCTTATGAAGAATCTCCTACTACAACCACGATCGGTTTATTGATATTTCTTTGGTTAATGAATTGTTTTAACAGCAGACAGCAACAGAAATACCCACAACTAGCACATGTGGGCAAGCATTGGCGTGAGTCATCTGAAAAATCTATTAGTGTTCTTTACTAACTAAAATTGAGTTACCTACCTCCCAGCCAGTACTCTGTATAATAAAAAGTAAAAAGCGCATGTCACAGAAACCCAAAAAAAGTTTCAAAGGCCAAAACATGACCATCAATGTAAGGCATCATATGAATGAAATGGTTTCAATGATTATAAGTCATTATGCACCCAAACCAGCCTTCTCTGGCCTAGAATGATTGTCCGTTATCAGAACACTTAACCTCAGGAATCTGGCAATACCAGAACATGGAGAAAACCATCAGAGTCTCAGTTGGATCTTATGAGGCCAAAGTAACCAGTATCTACTGAGCAGCTGATGGCAGCATGACTACACAAACAGATAAATGTTGTACTCAGCAGTCCATGACCAGAAATCTCATTGCGGAGCTCAGGGTAGCATGTACTCGAGGAGGGTCTGCTGAGTAATTGCCTGCCCTGACAGAAAGGCATGAACCCAACAGGCTTCTCCAGAAGATAACATGCTTCTCAACACTTGCCAAGTGCTCTCACCTCCTGCTTTCTGAGGACAATTGCACTTTGTGAGGGCCGACAACTTCTGATGTCTCTCACCAAATGCTTAGCAACTAAGCTAGTGGGTTGTGCACTAGGCTTAGAAAGATTCCTTCAATTATTTATCCAGTATATGAACAGACAAATAAATCCCCAACATTTCTGAAGATTACCTATGAGGCTAAAGGTAAGATACAGTCTTTCCCCCACAATACAGTATGCAAAACACAGGTTAAAATAACATCTAAAAGGATAAACTGACAGATGATTTTTAACTCTTGGATATTTCTGAAGTTACAATGAAACTTGGTATGTGATATCTCTCATGCTTCTCATGTTAAATGTCCAGAGATAAAAAATTCTGTTATTGATCCTTGCATTTGCTGTGGATCCCCATTTTACAGTTCTCATGTAATCTGATTTAAATGCTTTTTCCTTAACAGGTAGTTTTTATTTCACTGAATATCTGAAGTTTCTTCTCAATTCACGTTGCAGCTGAAAATTCAAATCATTACCTGGTGAACAATCTTGCTGAATGCTTCTTGGAGTTTACCATGAATAGTAGATAGCTTCTTAGCGTCCCTATTAGCTTCATGAATAGGAATAAGGACTTTGTAAACCTCATTCACTGCTTCATACATGCCAGCCTACAAAAATAAGGTCCATCAGATTGCTTCATCAGTTCAACAGCAAGAACAATACACACTACCAGCACTGAAACTGCAAAATTGCAAAATGAAAAGTTGGCACTGTGATGCTATCAGCAACTTTTCTTAAAATACATGCATACATGAATGGAATAAAATCCCCCGTTAGCCTGGAATCAAGAGCCTACTGCATTATACATTGCTACTAGTAAATGAGATTATTAACTGAATCAAAACTGGGATATTTTGGATGGATATAGCCACAACAGTATAACAAGTTATGAATGAAATATGGAATGAAATATGGAAGTTTAAGTGCAGAGTACAGCTCTTTCTATTTAGTGCATCTTCAACCCGAGTGACTTCTACATCCACTGTTTGGCACTCCATGAGATGGGCTTTGAGAAGTTTCTTTAGGATGTCCCTAATGGAGGGAGTCCAGCCCATTGCAGGCAGAGATACTGCATTGCGTGGCTTAGCCAGCCCACAGCAGGGATTCTAGGTCTTTGCTCTGGAGTTATTGCTGACTGTACTTAAAACACTGAATGATGCTGTTGTGGGAAATAATTCACTTGATTTCCTTGGTTTCTGATGGATACACTACTACCAGTTCATTAACACTGCTCACATAAAGCTCTGGGCCCACTCTCTTTGAAGAGGAGGAAAAATATTATGGCCTTTCTCTACTATTGTGAACTCCCAGACGTGCGTGTTGTAGTGAAAGACACTGGAAACGCATAAAGGCCTCTTGGTCTTAGATCTCATCCTTTGCACAGTTTACTCCAGAGGGCAAAATGACCTGTCTTGAACAACTAAGAGTCCTAATGATCCATGCGAACTAAGCAGTTACAATAGAACTATACAGCCTCATAGAGAATACATTTTCCTTCATTTTGCCCAGCAGTGTAAGATTGCTGAAGAAGACAGGTAAAGAAATTGAAGTGTTCTACCATGGAGAAAGATGCTGCAGCTTGTTCCAGCAATCCCACCAGACCAGCTTCTGTAAAATACTTTCCAGAACAGATACCTTCTTCATCTGGTGATACAACATCATCAGAAACCGCTGACTCTTCCAAAACATTGGAAGATATGTTCTATGGAGATATAATGTAGATAAAATATTTTTACTCTTCAAGTATAATAAAATTTTTCAGAAGCTGCTGTAATGCATTCTCCCCAAAACCAGAGTAAGTGCGGTATGAGTACATAGGCACAGTAATATCTGGCAGGTAGAGATACTCAGTATCTCTGCAGCAGATGATAAAACCCCAAAAATACTTTATGGAGGGTAATTCCTACCTGAAATGTAACACACCCTACAGGGAGGTATTTTCGGTCTTCCAGCATGCTTAGATATTCAGCCACCAAGGCTGCAGAGTGGACCAGGCACTGGGCTGATTCAGCATGATTGCTCCTCTCAGAGTGCTTCCCAGCCATGTTCTGCAGCCAGGTCAGGCGCAGGTCAGGGGAATTCTGATAGCCCTTTGCAATTCTAATTGAAAATAAAACCTTTGTGATTAGTATGTAGTTATTTCTGCTTAACTAATCACCACCCTCAGTGCTAGGCTATCTAGAAATGAATGAGGAAGCTACATAGATGGAAAGTTGCCCTGAATTATACAACTCTAAGGCAGTTGGTCACAGGCAAGCAACTGCAGCTACCCTGTGACTGCAAAATGCCTTTATGGGTTACTGCTGAAGTTCTTGACCAAAGCTCATATTTCACTAGAAGACTGGTAGCAAGCCAGAGGTGTGAGACAATCGGACCAGACCTGTCTGGTTGCTTATAACTAAGACTGCCTTCTTCTAAGAAGCCTTCAGGACTATTTGTACAGACAAAACCATGCAATTCAGTAGCTGGGATCTTAACATGGCTCTTGAACATTTTTTATATACGGAGAGCATCATATGAACCACCACCAAAAAGCTTCTGTGCAAGCAGGTCCTGGAAGGTCCTTAAGTTCTCCCTGATGCAAGCAGGAAGAGTTGGCTTTGCTCAGATGACACTGTCAGAGATTGCTGGGGAATGGAAACTACTTTTGTAAAAGATACAAATGCTAAAAATAACCTCTCAATACCACATTCAAACACAACAGAGAAGCGCATATTGGTCCATGAGCACAGAGACCAGGAACTGTAGTATAATCACTCCAAACTAAGCCCTGTAAAGGCTCAAACAAGCAACATCTGAGTCCAAATCCAAACAGCAAGTAGCTGTGTTAGTTTCAGGTGAAATGTGAATCATGGCAAGCAGGGTAAAACAGTTTAAAGTGAGTTATTGCTAATAAAATCAAAGTTCACAATAATACAATACCTCATGCTCTAAATACAGGATGTGCAGTAGGTACAAAGCTTGGTTCAAACACCGTGTGGAGCACTGACATCTACTGTCCCTGCAGTGTAATGGGTAAAAACTCTACCTGTACATCAGGTCAATCAGCATTTCTGGATCTTCCTGGTGCTCCTTCATTTTAACTGTGTCAGAGAGGATCATGTGGAGGTTGAACACTAGATCCTGGACCTGCAAAAAATATATTGCTGTAACGAACTGGCAATGGGATTTGAGCTACAGTTCGTTCAACAGTTGCTCTGAACCTCTGTATGGCTGCACCTTGATGCCAGAATTAATCAAGAACTTGAGTTTCATGTACTCAGGTAATAAGAAAAAGTACCCCCTTCAGGGAATACCAGCAAATTCCAGCTATAGATGGAGGTTTAAGAACAGGCTGTTAATGAATTACACATTATTTCCCAGTGGTATTTTACCTGATCAGGAAATGTTGTCTCTCTAAGTTCCAGATCTTCTTCAGCATATGTTAAAATAGTCTTCAGAGAACGCCGCAAGAACTCCTCATTGAAGTTCTGGGATGTTCCCACCAAGGATGAGAGAGACATGGTCACCTGCATTTTCACTCTGGCAAAGTTCTGCAACAGAGAAATTGTTACTGTAGTTCAACAACCTGGAGACACTGCAACAGTCTGCTGCAACATCAGTGCTCTAGTTATTGCACTCTCCCCCTAACAGGAGCCTGGCACAAAAGAAGAATACAAGTTTTGTGAAAAGTGCTGTCTCAGAACAATGATTACATAAAAAAAACCCTCTGGTGGTGCTGATTTCATAATCTGAGGACAGCATTATTTAGTTCCAGGTGGAGGTTTGCCTGCAAAAGTTTTCTCTCCTTCTCCCTGCTCTTCTCTCAAGCACCCTGAACAGGATGATGCTCCACTCAGTCTTGTGAACACAGCCTTCATTCCAGACACTTGGTTTGGTCTCACCTAAACACTAGAGTCGCTGTTAACTCACTGCTATCAATCACAGTTCCTGGGCCCCGAACCAGAGGGTTCCTCCTACTCACTGTGGGGAACCGTCACCAAAGCAGTGTAAAAAAAGATGTTTTGGGGAGCACTTTGTGATACATAGTTACATGGGTGCCTGCAAAATATCAACTGGAAGAGTTAAGGCTAGGAATTTTACTGACAATTTAAAATGCACATGAGTGTGTCATGCTAAAATATAATTTGAAATAAATAAGATCTGAGTGTAAACAAAATCCCAGCAATTGCACTGACACAGCCCTTTCAGAAAGGAAATACATACAAGCTGTGCCACAGAAACAAGTAACAAGCTAATAAAATGCAGGAGGATACTCACATTCCCAATCTCAAAGTTTTGCCTCATCAGAAGGTAAAGAGAGGCACTCGCATGTGACCGTATCGTGCTGATACTGCTGCTACAGTGTCTCAGGAGCCTCAGGCACAGATCTGCACACTGCTCAGTCTCTTCTTCAAATAGCAGCTCAGGGAACTGTAAAAACAGCACATAAGAAAATTAGTGCTTGGACTGACAGGAACAAGCACTCAGTCAAAAACGCCAGGGCAACTGTCAGCAGTGACCATACATTGACATTAGAGGAAGTCCAGTCTCCTGTTTTGAGAGTAATGGTGCTAATTTGGATCACTTCAATTTTACAGTAAAGAAAACGGACAGTCATTGGCAGCACTGTAACGCAACTTGTTTTATCTACCCCCACCAACTCACTCCTACAGCTACACCCTTAGACTGATTTACATCAGTTCCAAACACTCAGTCTTAAAACTTTGAGCTTTTCCCAGTACATCCACAGAAAGTGGGAAATTGTTTAAATTATGGGCCCAGTAAAATAAATCCATTTTACATGAGATTCATACAGCTTCCATGCCACCTGTGTTTTGCGATCCCTACTGGTAAGGTGCTTCTGCCTACTTACCGCTGGCCATCAGGAACCTATACTGCACGTGGGCTATGTGAACTGTACCTTTGCGTGCAGCCATCACACACAAAGTGCATAGATACAGGCACCAAATATGGAAACCAGTCAGGTTTTATCAACACTCAGACCACACTTTCTGAATATCAGAATAAATGCTTCGTGAAGTGACCCCAATGCAAAAGAAGAAAACAGTCCCATCCTCCATCAGTGCTGCTCAGGACATATGATAGCATCTGCAGAGAATTCACCTTTGAAACCAAAGCCCTCTGTGTGGCGAAGCAGTGCTGGAGGTAAAGTGCACTTTGATTGCAGGCCATGCTGTGCAGAAGCACCTTCAGCACCCCACCGAGGATACTCTCTTTGGATTCCGTCACAGAAACAGTCTGCAGGCAAAAGTAAACCAAGAGCCGCATGAGCAAAAATTAATCTCCTGTGCGTGTTTGTGTGTGAGAGAGAGAATAACTCTGCTGAAAAGCCCTTTGGCTTGGAGAAATTACACACTTAGCTGGGCGTGCAAACCAGTCACAATACTGAATCAACCCCCAGGTAATGAAAACCTGACCCATGTGCTAAAGCCGGTGGAGTGATGATGCTTTCTATGCAATGAGGCTCTGACACTGGGGACCTTGTTCTGCTAGGTGTAACCCTTGGGATTCCTGTGTCTCCCTGCAGCTCAGAGGTGGATCTGGTAAGCCTGCTACTGCCTGCTTCCAGCCCGGGCCCAGGTTTCATTTATACAGAAACCAGGAGATAAAACTGTTA
Organism: Clamator glandarius; assembly: GCA_033459285.1. Taxonomy (NCBI): domain Eukaryota; kingdom Metazoa; phylum Chordata; class Aves; order Cuculiformes; family Cuculidae; genus Clamator; species Clamator glandarius. The sequence goes on from JAUNZM010000110.1 coordinate 244,645, forward strand.
TGCTCACCTGTGAGGAGTGAGGAAATAGCTGGGCTATGTACACAGGCTAAAGAGCCTGGAAGCTTTTCTGCAAAGTAACTACAGATACAGGAGGCTGACCTGGAACCTAATGACCTGAGGCAGATTTGGGAAGAACTAGAGGAATTAGTTAGAACAGGGTAGGACTTGGAAATTTTTACAGTTCATCACTGAGTTTCTGAAAAACTATTTATACTAGAAAAAGGGAACAACTTTAGAAGATACTCAAGGAAGCTATTGTAATATAAAACTAGATTGTTACAGGCTGAGGAGTGGTAGAGGCATTACCACCCTTCCCGCTGCAGCAGGGGAGCTGGACAGTTCTGAAGCATTCAGGCAGTTAAGAGCAGTAGGATGATTTTGTTTAACAAATTGCTGCCTGGCCATGTGATTATAATGCTATTACATCTCTATTTTCTTATCATCCTTACCTGTACAACTATCTCTAGTGTATCCAAAATAATCAGATTTGCTTCTGTTGCAAGATTTCCATCGATAAGTGCTTCATGTTCTATCTCTGCCCTTGATCTAATCAAAGAAAAGAAAGCAATATAATCACTTTCTGTTTAAGAAGTAGGCCAACATATTTTCCAGTAAAAAGTATTTTCACATTAGCAGGACCCCCCTTAGTCACAATGCATGTATTTATTACTGGACAACACTACAAGGATATCTCAACACATCCATTAAGAGGACAGAAAGGAAGACCTCGGTTTTTTACATATACAAACTTACACAGGATTTATTCATCATGCTCAGGAGAGATCACACTACTTTCTGACACTTTGTTACTCTCCCAGGAACATAACAACAGTTTAGAATCAAAGTTCAACTCAAAACTGGTTTAGTAAGCATCGTTAGACATGCAATACAATCAGGAACAGAGCATACAGCTTTATGTTATAGGCTACGGACACATGGTGGTGCTACACGAACTATTTTAGCACATCTGAACTGCTGATCCTGGCAGCTAGACTGGCTGTGGCATCCTGCATACTGCGAGGGTGCAATCTTTCTCTGTTTAAGCTATATCACATTATAGTTCACAGAATCACAGAATAACCAGGTTGGAAGAGACCCACTGGATCGTCGAGTTCAACCATTCCCACCAATCCCTAAATCATGCTCCTAAGCACCTCATCCACCCTCACCTTAAACACCTCCAGAGACGGTGACTCAACCACCTCCCTGGGCAGACCGTTCCAATGCTTAACCACCCTCTCCGTGAAGAACATTTTCCTAATCTCAAGCCTAAATCTCCCCTGGCGGAGCTTGAGGCCATTCCCTCTCGTCCTGTCCCCTGTCACTTGGGAGAAGAGGCCAGCTCCCTCCTCTCCACAACCTCCCTTCAGGTAGTTGTAGAGAGTTCTAGAAGATATCTTTCTCTCCAAGAAAAACTACACAATTTTGCTGCTACATGCCAGACACTCACTTTCCTGGAGAGGCCTACAAAGTTCATACATCCATTCATACCAGCAGCACCAGGAATTCAGCAGCAACCACCTAATTTCAAGCAGCACAAGCTGGATCTGGCAGAGATGCAATAGTATATTTAAAGAGCCCAGTTGCGGCCTGTCCTACCACAGTTGCCATCCCTGACAGACTCATGCCAGGCCAAATCACAGCAGAAATGTGACCCATGGGAAATGACAAAATCCAAGCAAAATACATACCAAAGGGGGCAGCAGCTGATTCAGCTCTGGGATCTATATTGCAGCCACCCCCTCCTGCCATACTCTGCTTCCTCTGGAAGCTGGGTCAGACACTCTTTAGTTACTCTTCAGGCCTGGCCCTATATAAAATCATACCATCTGCATAAAATCATACCACCTGCAACTAGCTGTGCACAATTCTTGGGTGTGAAAAGTCTTGTTAATTGAATTTTGAAGGGCCAGACTCTACTCAGGTGTGCAGGACACACTTGCAGTGCCATAGGAGCGGAGTGTAAAGGTCCCAGTGAACAAGTAGGGATTAAAAAGCATGTTTGCAGACTTATATAAGCAGAATATTTTGTGAGGTGGGATACCATCCTTCAACCATCAAGGTACTCCACAGCTGTTTAACATGTACGTGAGGTCCTTCTGGGAAGAGAAGAAGGCTCAGACCCAGTGCCAGCATTGAACTGATCAGCTTTTCAGGCCAAATTTTAAACTCTTCCACAGCTCTGGAGGTGGGTCATGGTGGAATTTATACCTACATTGCTTTATTAGCAGACTGAAACATAACTGTCATTTGGCTATCTCAATGCCTCAACAGGACCGGAGTCTTGGGACAACAAGCCACTGCTTGACATAACAAGAGACTACATTCTTGTGTTGGACAAAGCAAGTAGAAGCTGTGAAGATATACTTTCAACTTTAGGAAGCATCAATGTCTTCAAGGGTAAAAGTTGGCTTGGCCTCCATCCAGACTCTGTTTCCATCCCCTGGTTTCTTCAGAGCTTCACCTAGTCTGAGATTGCTTTCCTAGGATTAGGAACAATGCTTTTGCTAGGAGGATGGAGGCTGTAGGTTGCAGTTTGAGGAAACAGAAAACGTGCACAGCAAAGCTCAAACACAAATCCTGACCCCTCCAGATTAAACCACACCAAGAGAGGGATTTTTAAAGGAAATGGGATGTAATAAGCAAAAAGAGCTCATTCCAACCAGCTGCACACACACATTGAAAACTTCTGCCAAGCATCACAAACAATGCTGTGATGATTGAATCTGCAGATGTACAAAACAGCAATTTATAAGAACTGCACACCAATGCTACAGTACCTGGCTGGTTTGTGGCTTCTAAAAGCACAGCACATGTGGAAAAACAATCAAAGTGATGGATTAGGAGAGGAAAGGAAAGCAAGCTTTGACAACTCCAGAATGCTCTTATGGAATAAAGGAAATATGACATGAGATATATATGCTATCTGGGAATACTATTAATGGATCTTTCCTCTAAACTACAGCTTACTACACGGGTTTAAGAAGGTAATGGGTTGTAGCAGCCTCTTTAAATCTCATTTTAAAATCTAAGAAAGCAAGGAATGGTAGATAAGCAAAGTGTTAGGGCAGTGTTGGACCCAAATCTATTTGCACATCGCCAGCCCTGTTCCAACTGATGGCCCAAACCTGCTCACACAAGAGCTAAGTGGACTGCTGCCACTGACCCATGGGGAGAGAGACCCTGCACTCCCACAGGCACCGAAACACTGTTAATGTAGAAGGATAAGGCAGAGTTACTTGTCAAGCTTTTCTGTGTTTTGACGCCAGTGAGTCATATCCTTTCTCCATCTCAAATTCTCTTGACTTCCAAATGCACTCCCAGAAGGACTTCTCTCTGTAGGATAAAATTAAAACAACAACAGCTAATTTTTTTGCATGGGTAGCCACTGTAAATTTCGTCACAAGTGACAGCAAACTGTGACTTCTTAGAGCCTAAGGCTATGGCACTCACCCAGGATGTTTACATGGCCGCTAATTCTGTCACTGCTGAGTGGCATGAGAAGCAACTTCACTTGCAGCGATTTTGTGTGCAAGTGAGCAATGAGCAACACAGGCCACTTTGTGCACTGCCACATGCTAGCTCACGGCAGAGCTAACGGAGAGGGGCAGCTGAGATACTCAAATCTGTGAGGGAACTATCAGGCCTGCTAAGAAAAGCTTCTTCCTTGGACTACACAAGGAGCCTGGGTGTAGCAATCCTGAGCAGTTTGGTATTGCTACCCTCAGCTGGCACACAGTAGTGTTCTCAGCATGGTGCTAAGATCCCCTTTCCTACCTCCTGGTGTTTTACATCTTTATTCTCACTGCTGGGAGGGCAGGAGAATTTCAAGTAATAAAATCAATCAGGCAAGATAAAGAAAAAAAAATACAAAGGTCCCCATCTCTCTGAATTGATTAATTAATTACGGCTCTAAAATATTTATTCAACTTGGTCCACAATGATAGGTTCACATGTACCAGAACGCCTGTGGAAGAACAGAAGAGTTCTGATTCTTGTCCTAACTCTTCAGCTATCCTTCCTTCCTACAACACTAACAGCAAAAATCATCAGAAAGTGCTTGTTACCCAAACTACTGGCTATTTCAAGCCTCATTAAGTTAGCAGAAATATCCAGGCATTTTCAGAGCTACCACAGAAAGATCAGGCCATTTGTTTTCCACTCGAATCCTTGCACAGGACATACTAGAAGGTGGCTCTGAAAGATGCCTCACTGGAAGAAGTTCAGGCAAGAACATCCTATATATGAGACGTGATCACACACACAAAATCAATCAAGTAACAAACAAACTGCCTGTACATGGAACTTAGGAAAAGTGTAGTTTTTCCAGACTCAGTGAAGCACGTTGCAAACTGCCAACAGCTTTTTTAAGGTGCCTCCATCTGAAGATCTCAATGAGTGGCATCCCACACCACAGATAGGTGGCAAGTAATCACTGGGGACAGGAGTAGCAGTTTTGGGTAAAAAAGGACAGCACAGAAGACATTTTTACTTACCTAGCTGTCCTCTGCTTCTTCGGACCATTTCCTGCCTTGCCCCTATGCTTCCCAAAATCGCCTCTTCAAGTTTAGCTCTCATATCTTTTGATTTCTTGAATGTCAGACTGTTCATTCTTTCAAATACTTTCTTGCCCTGCAAGTTTCAGATGAGACCATGAGGGAAGATTCTTTCAATCTGAAGTATTTTCTAAGCATTAACAATACAAAATATCTTTCTTGTCTAAAGACATATATCAAGAAAGGAATACAGGTTTAGTTGCCAGCTAATCCACCCAGGCTCCAGCATCACTACAGAAAACTCTCTTCTTCTTGAGAGTAAGCGAAATGACCAAGAGCTATACCCCCTTTCCCTGCAGCAGTTCCCAGATGAATGGCAAGCAGCACAAACTGCATGATTAATGAAACGAGGCAGAGGCACTTGCACGGCTTAAAAGTAAACACGGAAAAAGGCTAGAGACTACACAGAGAAGTGCTTAGCCTTAGGATTCTGAATGCAGGAAATACTTTGGAGAGAGCAGGAAATGCCTTTCTGTAGTCGTGTAAAGGATAGGAGTGTAAAGCTCCTCAGCAACCCCTAGAAGGAACTTCAGGAGGTTCAAACAATATGGCAGTACCTTGTATTCAAAGCAGGACACGCAAAGATAAAGCAAATCCAGCAGGCGATTGAGCTGCAACACTGACAGGTCTGTGAACCATTTCTGCAAGACACTTTCATCCGCGTTCTTGAGCACCCACAAGAGACAGATCAGAAGGCTGCGGCTGGACTCAGCTGAAAAGGTGGAATGCTGCCTACCACTCTAAAACACACACAGGTCAAGACATTTACCACACTGTAATTCACATCTGAAGACTTCAATCATTACTAAAAAGATCTGCACCAGCTACCATCCCAACCTAAACAATTACCAAATAGCAACAGAAGGTGAAGAAACACTTTTTACGAACAACCAGGAGATACACATTTCTCTCTCTCAACCTAACAGGTCATTGGAGCCCAAAGATAGTCAAGCCATGAGAGTAAAGCATCAGCTTGAACCAAAATAATCATGCTATATGAACAACCTTCTGTCCAGGCAGAGAATATCCACTTCCTTCAAGACGCCTTTAATAACCTCCAGTGGGTTAACAGTTCAGCAGAGGGGCTCCATTCATTATTTCATGTATGTGTCTCGCTTTGAGTGCACATAAAACCCAGCAAAATGGGGTCCTGGTATGGGAGTAAAGGGAGGAGGAGAGAGAAATGAAGAGCCTGCCTCCTATCAGAACCAGGAGGGTTCCCTCACTGTGCAGAGAACAGGGAAAATGGCCTGCTTATGTCTTCAGTTAGGTGGGATTTAGATGTGGTAGGAATTCTTGCTTAGGGCTTAAAGTTCATACTGACCATTGTTCTTCACAGAGTTTTTATCAGATTGTTTCAGAAAAAGATAATTTTATCAGAAAAGAGAATTCTTCCCTTTTCTGTGGTTTGTTGATTTTTATCCCTGCTTGGCATTTTATCACACGCTCTCTAAGAGAGGCACAACAACATGCAGATGTGATTTCCTCACCCTTGTCCTTCCCCCTCTGGGTCCCTGCATGACAACCAGCTGCAAGCTGAAATGAGTCCCTGCCACTCACTGATCAGCCCACAGGATCTGCATGTGTAAATATTTGCTTGTTGACACAAACTGAGGGTCAAGGAATAGGAAGGGATGCCTTTGTACCGATGAGGCGAGTAGAAAACTGCTGGGCCGGGTGAGCTGAGGGACCGATGTTCCTGCGATGGCCATGGCAACTGTCTGGCTTATCATGCTTCCACCCTCACTTTCATAATCATCAACAGCGACACAGCTTGGCCTCCCTCGTTGATTGTGACTCTCTGCTGAGAAACACGTGCATCTAGTTAATCCTCAAATTCAAAGTTTCTTTCCCCAGCCTCCCTCCACAGTGCTAGTTTAACTGAACTGTCTGGGAATGCAAACTGAAAATCATCACACTCACGGGGTCTCGCAAGTTAACAGGACTATTATCTGAGGTCATGCAAAGGAAACAGTTTTCAAATGTTCAACCTACACAACCTCAGTACCTAGAACTCTTCTGAAAATAGACCTTTTGTTTCTTTGAATACTTCCTCCACATCCCTACTTGCAGCTTTATTGTGTCATTAAACTTAAAGGATGTAAAAGATGACTCCAAATTCCAAACTATTCCAGATTAGACTTCCCTGTCCTGATTTGAAATAACCCACCTCTGCTGCTTTTCAGGACACTTTGCAAAGCACCCCTGAAATGAACTGCTGACAGAGCACACACTCATAGGAAGAAGAGGAGTCTGCTTATCCTTTGGAATTGTTATGAGAAATGTAAGATACATGGAGTGACTTTCTAAGCAAGTCAGAGACATAGAGGGAGGCGGGCTATGCATACACAGTAGCCAGCCAGATGTAAATTAAAATGCATTGCTAGTTTTGTGCTTCATGCAAACATGTGGGCAAATGCAGCTTTTGGGTGTTAATAGTCATTGAAGATACATTTCGCAAGTGCAGTTTAAGAAATGGATGTGAAAACATGTCAAAGCTAGAATTCAGAAACAGTATCTCATCCAGTAAAGGGTTTTGTAGTTCAATTTTAGAAACCCAGCACTCAAGTCTTGTGAGCAGATGAACATATATTCAAAGCACAGAATATAAATACCTGTAAAGTCATAAAGCTGAGGCACAGTTTCCATGATCACGCCAATCAGAGGTAGATACAGCATTGCCACCCGGGCCTTTACCTGCGGGTCAGCGTACCGTGGATCTGAGTCATGACTGGACAGTAAATTGTGTACCATATTGATGACCTTCTTATGCAATCCAAATAAACTGTTAAAAGAGAGTTGGGTCATACAGATTATTTAATATCTTCAAAGCAAACTAAATTTTGCAACTAAGTGGCTTCAAAAAAAGGAAAAAAATCCCCAGTTTTATTTTTAACTTCACATAAACTGCCATCATGTGTATTTTTGATCTCCCATGGGTTTTACAAATGGCATTGCTTTTGACTATACCAGATAAAATATATTAAAATATCTTGCTGAGGTGCACACCCAATACGACGTGAACACTCTTATATTTTCCATAGGAAACCAAAGCCCCAGCTACTGCTATGCTGAAGTACCGAGCCTGCTAAGGACCGTTGGGAGAACTTGGGGAATATGGAAAACAGGGAGAGAAACTTGAGAGGACAGTGGGTTTAGTGAAACTACTTGTTGTCTTCTTATTTTGTTTCTTTTTAACACCATTTACAGAGAGAAAAGCTCTCCTAAGACAGAACATTGCTTTTATCAAGAGATTTCTGCTTCAGTCTCCCAACCTCCCATGCAATTATTCAACCAAATCAGTAAATAGATCAGTAATTTCAAATAAAAAGTGTCAAAGAAATGGAGGGATAGAAGGAAAAACAACAAAAAATGGCCTTCCTCATTATTGAGATGTAAATGATTGCAAGGCCCAAGCAATATCCCCTTTTTACAAGGGAACCCCGTGAGCCTTCTCGGTGCTTGTGACTTGAAAATGCAAACTCCTCTGAATCTCTCAAGAACTCGCTCTGCTCCTTTCAATTCCCTCAGCCACCACACAGAGGCAAAACTCTCTTAGAGCAAATAGCAGGTATCTCTGTAGCTATTTGCTTCTGTAGGCAAATCAGGCCAAGAAGACAACTTTACCCCATGCATGAAGCAGCCAAGGAAGCTCATACATTATGCGTTAGCAAGACAAAAGCTTCAATGTTCAGACCTGAGGTATTAAAACAAGTGCTGAATTTCAGGCAGTATCCACTGTACCTGAAAAGTAGAGTTGAGTTCTGGTTAAAAAAGATGAGAGCCTTTGGCTGGATTACTGGGGCTTTCAACTGATTAATAAGAAAACAGCACAGGTCAGGAGGACATTGGCTAGCTGTAACTACCCTTCTTTCCTCTGTTTTTTCAATCAAGCTGTAATGAAATCCTACCACTGCTTGTTTCTGTAATTAGTGAGGCCCTTAAGAACTAGGAAGGAAATGCTTATTTAAGTGACTGGATCCTTCAGATTAAGATTAAAAAAAAAGTCTTTGTATTATTTTGAAGGAGTGGCACCCAAGTTGTGTTTCTAACAGTTCAAAGGAAACCATCCTGCCGGCCATAGAGCTGCATATAGGGAAAACACATCCAAACAAAGCTGTGTAATTCAAACCTAGGACTACATGGGCTTCCAGCTGCCCTGCATTTTGGAGTCTGTGATTCTCCAGCCATCACCTGGGAAAGCTGAAGGAAACCAGATGCTGATCCAGGAAGAAACGCATAGTTGGGACATACTTGAAAGGGATTCAGTCTGCTGGCCAACTTGCTGAGCATCTGCTTCAGCCTCCCGAAGTCTTTTGAGACTTCATTTGCCTCCCGAAGTCTTTTGAGACTTCATTTGCCTCCACATTACATCTGTGTTGTCATTTCCAGTAATCTGGCATTTCCATCTTGGTGTGAGGTTGGATGGGCCTGATCTAGCAGGAGGTGTCCCTGCCCATGGCAGGGGATTGGGACTAGATGACCTTTAAGGTCCCTTCCAATCCAAGCTAGTCTATGTTTCTATGACTCACTCTCTGCAACTGTCACATTCAGCTGGTTCCTTCCTCTGCGTGTTGTGTTGTCTTTCAGGCTGCAAGTGCTCTGGAGAAGGACTGTAATGTAAGGTACTGTGCTACGGTACAGCACCTAGCACAGAGGGGTCTACCTTACGCATCACCTTCATGCACCAGGGGACTGGAGGCTTTTCTGTCCAAAGAGCTCATAAAATGGGTGAGCTAAAATTCAACATACTGCGCTAATGGAGCAAAAAGAGCAAGGACCGAACAAATATAAGGCTCTGTATCACCCATGAACATGTAAGGCAAAGCTTTAACACAGTGAACAACTAGATGGGCATCCCACTCCACTCCTGCTGCAGGATAATGTAACAAGGAACAACTCTGAGAGGCTGGTCAAAACATTTTAATGGTAAGCATGTCTGAGCCCTCTACTAATAATGTGCTGATGATACTACCTATTAAAAATCTTCATAAGCACGGGAAGAGCAGATCTGAACAGACTGGTTTCCTTTATGTGGTGGATCTACCAGGGCAAAGGCAGAACATTTAAGCCTGAGAATAGCTAATAAGCAGCAAGCCACAAGCCATTCCGGAAAATAATAATAAACAAAGGCATTACTGGTACATTTCCACACCAAAATTCAGGAGCTTTGGTCAAAAGTCATGTCCAGAGCTGAAATTTTATGAGTGGGCTTTTTTGTCCAGGCAGGGTTTGAGGGAGGAGTGGTCTCCCCAGTGGACACCAGCAAGATCATGCCAATAGTTTCTTTGTGCAGCTGGGTGGAGATTTCCATCCTGGTCCAAGTTTAAGTTCTGAGAAGAGCACGGTGAGAGAGCTCAAGAGACTGGTAGGCAAGAACAGAAAGCTTGTGAAGATCAAGGACAAGTATAGACAGAGACAGGGCCTGATTTCTAGCCAGTGAGCAGGATGTTCTTATGCTACTAAAAGAATGTCTGAAGACTGTATATGGGTAAAGATTTGCTGCTTTTTCATTTCAGGCCAAATAGGACTGCAGTGTGTTATGTATACATACAAGAAAATATTCTAATTTATAGCACTGCTTTCTTCTCCAACAGGAAACAGAATGAATGTTTAACTCCTGAGACCTCTTGGTAAAGGAGCAGAACTAACCATGAATCATCAGCATTTGTCGACCCGGCTGGTATTTCTGAGTCCACCTTGAGAAAAATGCCTGTGAGAGAACTTAGCACTGTGGAAGCAATCAATAATTTCCATCGAAATCCATTTTAAAGAGGCAAAGCAGAGTACAGCTCTAAATAACACAAGTAACAGACTAGATGTCAGGACTATACTCCTACTTCAGAAAATTATTTGCTGCACAAGCCAGACAAGTCACCAACAAACTCTATATGCTTGACTCTATTTGTCCATTTATGTAATGCGCAGAGACTCATCAATGCATGACTTATGTTTAAACAAGAGCTAGGAGGACCACAGGCAAAATATACTGCAACATTTAAAACCACAAAAAGCAGAGACTTCCTAAACGTTGAAAATAATTTCCTTGTTACAATTGATAAAATCTATTTTCCTCTTAGAGCTCGAGCAGTGCCCCTGTGGCAGCTGGGGGCTCCAGAAGGAACCTCTTTCCCTTCTTCTCAGCTGGGAAAATGTGATTGAAATCATGTTTACTGAGCCAGGAATAAGGAAGGAAGAATTTTGAGGAGTAGAGAGAAAGAAGAGAATTCTTAAAGAATTGGTTTCTTATCTTCTCAGCTCACAAATGTAAACTAATTCTGGCCACGCCAGAACTACCTTTGCATCCACCATTTGCTTGGCATTATAGGAAACTCTCAGGGAAAAAAAAATTGTAAAGATTTACCCTTCTGCGTCAGGATCTAAAATGACAGCCAGTTCTGTTAACACAAGCCCAGCCAAGTAATGCTGTTGTCGGAAAGGCACAGACAATTCAAACATATTTGCAATCTTCTGGTCTTGGACATTTGTGGAGAACCCAGAACTCTGTGAAAAAAAAAAGTTTCAGAAGTTGCATAATGAGGCCTCTTGAAACACAAAGTCAAAGCTTATGAAATACATTAGAAGTAGTTTTCAGAATTAAATACAATCTCACCTAAACTACCTTCTCCCTTTTTTTTGTTGGTATCTAGGCACACCTACTTACATTCCACCCAAGCTCACTAATTCTCCTATTAATTCTGTTTGTTGTTATTGCCTCCCTGTCTACAGGGCTGACCTTACTGAAGTTAAGCCAAATAACCTTTAAAAGTGGATTAGTTAAACTTTTAACTCAGGTATGGATGCTCTCATTCAGTCTTAAGAAGGCTTTAATTTGATTTAGTTTATGTAATTTTGCAACTAATTAATCCACTTGAATGACACACTTGCTAATTAAAATTACTTGTTCTGCACAGGTTAGGATTAAGCTACAGTGCGCTAGATCAGGCATTTTCTTTAATGGGTCATTTATGTTCATGCTTTTGTTTAGTACAGGAGGAGACAAGGTCCCCAAGGACAGAAATAAGTGTGGTCACTGTAAGAACAGGGATACAGGCATTCTTTTTTCAACAATAAAAGATCAAAAGAAGTCAAACCTATGTGTCACAAAAAAATAATTTCTAAGTAGACACTTGCAAAAAATATTAGCAAACAGACACTGAAAATACAGGTGACACCACCGCCTCCTATGATTTAAGTGTCAGAACAAAGCTCAGCTTGCATTTTGACAAAGGATCCTAATCACAGAGAACCTGAGAAGTTGCTGAAGACACTGATGGTGATGGAGATGCAGGTGGTGTGAGCAAACTGCAGGGTAAATTCAAGGTGACGTAGTGTTCATGGCTGCAAATGATGCGAAGGAAGTCCAGCCTCAAAGATGCCAGGTTACTTGGATTTGTTAAGGAATACAGTTTTGAAGACACCTGGCAAGTTTAGACCGTAAGATTGCAGTTAACACCAACAGAAAGTATAAACGCAGCACCCTGTCCCACCACTGCTCCCCCAAAGCATTTCCAAAGCAAGAACTGAAGAGCTTGATATCATCAAATAGTCACATCCATATCACTTCTTTGTGCTACAGATTGAACTTCTAATGTGCAACAGCCACGCACACCCCAGTCAATGGCACACATATCAACACAAGACATATATAACAGCCTTATTTATATTAGCAAATGAAGAACTGTGCGCTTCACATTCTATTGATTTCAGTTGCAAGAAGCAGGACCAAACAGTGTGATGGACTAACAGGTCAAAGGTCTGGGTTGGCTATTATACAGTAGGCAACAATGCTCAAAAGCTATTACCATTCTTGCCCCTTATATAAAATATTTCAGACTTTGTAGCATAAGTGAGTCTAAGCTTAAGCTCCTGATAGCTCATTACCTCCTTTGCAAGCAGTGTCAGCTCAGAGTCAAACAAACGTTTGTGGTTCAAGGTGATTACATTGACACAACATTGCAAATAAGTATCCCAATGCATCATCCTCTTATGGAGGAAGAGAACTTGCACCCTCAGAAAGAAGGAAGGGCAGCTTGGTGATCAAGATGATCATATAGGGTCAATGCGTCAAACCATGATAGTCTGAGCTCCCTCACAAAATCTCCTACCAATTTTTTGTTCAATTACTCTGAACGCGCTGAGCAGAGGGAATAATTCTTCATTCCTCCTGCATGTCCATTCACTCAAGGGAATTACTCCCAATTCACATTTAAGAGTGCAATGAGTAGGGTGTAAACTCTAAATCACCACTGAGAATGGCTTGCTTGCTTTAAAGAGATCTGAATATCAGAATTCTGTGTCCATACTTCACTGTCTGTCCAAATAAACTTAGAGTAACAGGCTATGCTATGGTTCACACTCAAGGCATAAATTTATCTATATTCACCTGTTTGTAGCAGGTCTTGATAAGAGCAAAAACAAATCCTCTGTCCATGATAGACAACAGGTCATTGAGGAAAAATGCAAGACTGGTGTTGAGCCTTTCAACCATTTCCGTATCCTAGAGAGAAGGAAGAGAAAAACGAGAAGGAAAATTAAGAAGAGTATACTGTATATTTTCAAACAACAATCCCTGGTCTAGGCACCAGCAAACATGTGAGAGGTCTGGTGCCTGAGCTGGGACCGGGGTTCAGTTTAATTGTGTGCCATTACCTTCTGAAACCGTGAGACTATATCACTGGCAATTGTGCTGACCAAAGCAGTTACATCATCCATGAAACGCTCAGGAAAACGATTCTTTCTTGGCGCATCCAGTTTGTCAGCAAAATACAAATGATGCACCATGCTCTTCACCTATAGGAGTATAAATTATAGCAAAGTCACTTGCAGTTGCTGCTGTTTGTGCTTTAAACTATGAAATGTAAGACAATAAGCAAAGTGTTTCTAGTTTACTCACCATCAGCTCAAAGAAGAACCAGGCTTGCTGTAGGGCTGCCTCCCGCACACTACCACTGCACACAACCCACTGTAAGGCCAGCTCTTCGTGAAAAAGCTACATAGATCCAAATCCAGAGTTAGGCTGAGCCTCAAGATCAGCTCACAAAACAGTCCACATGAGAAATGGTAGCACAGTCCATGGAAAGTATGGCAAACAATGAGGTTAAGCAAAATAAATAATTGGGAAGATGACAGCAGTGGTGGCATCCCTTAAAGAAATCCCCAGCTAACAATGAAGGATGATGTTATGATATGTGCTGTGAAACTTTTCTCACATCATCTTGCTCCAAAATTGAATTTCAAGTGTTAAAAGAATTTTCCAACCCTCCCCCCAAAATAAAAGTTTGGTGCTCAAATTAGTTTAGTTTAGAAGTCTACCTTTCTGCCTGGTCTGATTTTTGCAGGAAAAAGGAGTAAAAAGTGGACATATAAAGTGATTTGTACAAAGATGTAAATTTACAGTGAGAAAGGACTTAAAACAGTAATAAAGAAACGTGGGGCTAAGAAACAACTTTTGATTTATTTTCTTGGGAGGACTAACCCAGAGACTGAATGCTGTCAGTGATTACATTTTCATTACACGAGACTCAGCTTTTTTGCCTTTCTGACATTGTTTAGTAGCATCTCATTTCCCCTAAGGGAGCACACTTTGAAAGTAACTCCCATTCACCTTCTGGAGTCACTTAGGATTAGCGCCTTTGTAACTGAGTTCAGCACACATCCGTAACGCTAGCCATCTAACACATTATAATTTTGTACACAGGAATGTACCATTTACATGTCTAGACAGTGCTATTCATATTTTTTGAAAGCCAGTAATAAACTGGCTCCAAACAGTATAGACATTAAATCAGGCAAGTTACTTCTGATCATTTTATTCTTCCCAATTCAACTCTTGTCAGAATACTTCATATTCACTACAGCCTGGATATTCAGAGGTGCTAAGCAACAGCAGTTCCTAATGACCTCGGAAAAATCAGGCTATAAATAAAAGAGTAGATTGCATCATGTTTTCAGAATGACTTGACCTCCCTGCCCCACAATATCAATTGTCTTCACTGAAATCTACCTTTTTAGTTGGTAATCGTCCTGTTAATGTTTGTAAGAAACTTGACGTCTCAGTGTGCGAAGACATACGATTACAACTTCGATCCGTAGCCTACGGAGTGGAGATGAATGAATGATGACAGGACATTAAAGTTTGCTGTGGATGGGTTTTGCAGCTCAAGGACAATGTACGTTTACAAAAATACCGTTCCAACTGTAGGCTTTTGCTGTCTTTACACCTTTTTATGCATTCTCAAACTCTCATTCATTTACAGATTTGGTTTAAAGAAAATGACAGTACTTTTATTGTTTTAAGACATATAGGCTATTTCAAAAACTGTATGTTCTTATGCACAAAAACACTTAATGCTGCAAAGCATGAAACTTTTTCATCATTGTATTTTATCAACATGCATATGTCAAGGAAGTAATACTTGTAATTTCAGTCCATACCTCTCAATCTACCAGAGACCAAGCACGTGGGAATGTACCCCGCAGCGACACTAGTGCTGGCACAGGGAATGAGAAAATTACTAAAGTTCTGTTTCTGATGGAAATAATTTGCTATGAGTGCAAGTGAACTCAGACTAAATATTTCTGGAAGACAGATAAACTTGGAAGGAGGTACAGTTGAGAGGTACGTTCAAGGCAATCATGCAGTGGAAAGCAGCAGGCAATGGCGGCTAAATAAGTTAAGTCTTTTAAGACTGAAGCTGCTATAAAGTTTTCATACTTTGCAACACAGAGCACATACAATTGGCCCTAGCAAGTCACTGGTTCCAGCACTCAAATTTACATGTTATAAGAGAGACTTTTACATGTGGTAATCAATTTTGGTTTAACAATATTCCACTCAAACAGTCATGAAGGATTACTTGACAATGAATACTAAATGCTTGATGAAAATGGCAAAATGGTTCACAACAACAAAAGAAATAGCAAACATGGACAAAACTATGAAGCTGTGATTAATGTTCCCACTTAGAAATGTGCTCCACCTGAAGTTGAAACTAGTGTTGGGAGAGAGAAAGAAAGAGAAAAGAAAAAGAAAAGCAGTCATAGCATTTACATTTCACAGACCAGCAACAACTGAAATGAAAGAAAGGGGATACGTTCACGCATGTGGAGGTGTTTCATGCAGTGTGGTGAGGTGGTAGAGGAGAAGATGCTAATTTATAAATTAAAACTCACAAAGTTTTCAAGGAATAAATCAACCATAAAAAAAGCAAATCACCAAAATCAGAGTATACACTGAAAGGAAGGTACTCTACAGGGAAACATCAGGGAAAACAAAGCCAGAAAAACCTCTACTGAAGACACCACCTGTGTTGACTCTGCACTTGGGCTGGGGTTGGATCCCCATGGGGCTGCTTTTGGACCACCAGTGTTTACCCAGGAATTGGAGCGGTCTAAACCCTGGGCATGTAATAGAAAGCAGTTGGGAAAGGAAAGAAATGTTACACGTTGAATGCCATACAGTAGTCAAAGTTTAGTCCTTAAAAGCAATCAAACTGGGTACACTGCAAACACACCATCAGTTAGCAGCCTTAAAGCATCTTGAAGGTCGAGACATTTTAGTTCAGAAGATTCTTTTATACCTCACCACACACATACAGCACACTAATACTGTCAACAGCTCTGGTCCAACCTGTCCTATCTGTAATGCTTGACATTCAAAAACTATCCTACTCCTGAAAAATCCCACTCTTGCTTTGATCATTTTACACTATTCACTTCAGCAGATGGAGCCAGCTCAGATTTACAGTGTGACAGGAAAACTGGTGATGTGAAAATCACAAAGGATGCTCTCTGAGGTTTCCAGCACTTTTAAGGTAGACTAGTTGTTAGCCCACAGTTTATAAGTTTTACAGCTCCCATAGAAACAATGACAAACTTCAAAGAGACAGTCAGCTCTCAGAGGGTTTCCTACTCATAGAATAAAAATCCAGCATCACTGTTAGGGTAACTCAGTGGTCAGGATATCCACATGGGCATTTAGACATTTTCTCTGGGCAGTGTGGCAAAGAGAGGATAAAGCACATACCTTTTCTGGAACCAATCTGCTTTGCCAAACAAAATATTTGAAAAACCATTCTGCTCTATAAAAGCTCAATCTAGTTTGTACTTCAAATTCTACTCCTGCAATAGGCCATATGGGCAAAATTACTGGCATCCCTCCTCTCTTTCTACTCCCTTCTCCTCTCAAGCCACCCTCTCAGAAAGAAGAAAATAAAATTTTTAACATGTTTGTCCCCCAGGCTGCTCCCAAGTTGGGAATATTAAGTGGTATGCAGTGGACTTTCCTAGGCCCCAGGAACCAGCTCTAACGGAGAGGGATTTTAGCAACACCACAACCAATAATGACTCCTCATAAATTCCACACATCAGCTTCAACCTTCACCCAAGCAAGAGCTTTCATTCTAATTTCTGTGCTAATTTAGGGCTTCTTCCCAATACATGAACCAAAGGTGCAGCCCATTCCATCACAGCGATTATGATCAGCTGCAAAGTCCACCAAGTTTAACAATCTATTTCACTCAGCAAAGAAAAATCTACCTCAAGGTTGAACCCAGTGTGAGAGTTGGAACCTGGGTTTCGAACCATTAATCCACTGAGCTATCCTCTATGCCCAGTACAGCAATGCTGTAATTTTGCTTAAGATGTCCAATAAAAAAATACTGAACACACATAAGGAGAGTGTTTTAATCTCAATTACTTTTTGAAAGAAATAAATCAAAGCTCTTTGCCCTGCTCAGACCCATAAACATGCTTTATTTTGCTCACAGTGAATTAAAGTCAAAATGACTTTGCAGAATGCTGAACTAAGCTCATGTTTTGTACAATCACATCTAATTTTGAAAATGCCTTTATCACACATTTCTGCTCACAAGCTTTCTAATCCTGTCTCACTGGTTCTGAGGATGAAGGTACACATATACTGCATTGGCAGAAGCAGAAGTCATTCTGCAAAAATCTGAAAAGGGAAAGATTCTTCCCTGGCTGAAAAATGAGAGCACAAGAGCTGCTTCTTGCTTGGCAGTCACTCAAAATTTCACAAAACTGCTAGTAAATTATTTTCATCTCCGGGGTTCAACCTGTCGCTGGATCTGTGCAGGAGCTTAACATACGTTTGTGAAAATCCATTGTCAGAGCAATGAAACTCTATTATCCTTTCTGTTTCTTCCCAGTATATCTCCCAAGATTTCAAGAACACTTAAAGCGTAAAATCTCATCATAGGTCTTTTCAGACACTTAATAAATTTGCTTTAGTAGGGAATAAAACGTACATAGCCTCAATTCACAAATGAAGGCAAAATAAGTGACAGATCTAAAACCTCCTCTCATGCAAATACACCAAAGTCTTCCAAATCCTGTAAGAGGGATGAGTATTTGAATTTTGAGAAATAAATAAGAAGCTGACATAGGGGAGAGTTAAAGGATATTTACCAAATCTATCAAATATCTTACGTTACAACAAAATAACAAAAGCCTGGACTCCAAAGACTTCCTATCAAACAACAAAACACAATTTCTTTTTTTTTAAAGGAGAAAGTCTCCTCAACAGACTGTATTTTGAAGAGCAGGTTCCCTATTTGGGTATATGTGCTTAAGCCATTACTTCGGGAAACAGAACAGAAATTTTTGTAACCTTTTACCTATTTCACCATCTCAAGAACTGTCTGATCTTTGTATATTGATACTAACACTTAGAATTATATTAAACCAAAGTTCTGTATAGTCAGACTAAGCTCAATTTCTGATGCTCAGACTACCCTAAATGAAATTTTCCCCTTAACAATTATTCATAGAATAGGGTTTTTTTAAAGCCTGGAGAACATCTCTGGAAGAAAATCTCTCTTCATTTTGAATTGCGACATTATTCATTAAGCCAGCACGTGTTAAAATTCTGATAGTCTGTGTAAATTCCATATGTGCATTAGTGCCAACGGCATTTCACAAAAGGTCAGGGTTGTTTAATTAGCAAGATACTGAAGTGATCCTTAAAATATTTTAAGACTTTAAGTCCAAACTTTGATCTAAGAAATAATGATTTGCCTACCCACACTTCAGCCCCTTATTTTGACAGTAAATTATGTTGTTATTAATTTTAAATTGGTAACCTCTTTCCGAAACTATGTTTTTCTTGCTCTTATATAAAATGCAGGATGAACCAGTGTCAAGCCTGTCTAGTCAGGCTGATAGCTTTATAAAGAAACTTGCTTGATCCGAAGGATCGAATGTAACAATTCTCTGAAAGGGCTCAGGAATTCATCCGTGCCGAAAGAGTGAAGGGACACAGGTGGGAAAGCATCTCATCTGGGTGTAAGTTATTACTGTTTGAGGTTTAAAGAAGAGAATCCCAAACCAGCTAAGGCATCCCTCTCAGGGAAAGGAAGTTCCAACACAACAGATTTATCCTGGCTCATCTCACCTATTTTAGGCACAAAACTGAAGTGCTGAAACCGGGACTGTAGCAGTCCTACGTACTTGGGAGTCTCCAGAGGGGGACCTTCTGCCGCAGATGTGTATACTGAGCCAAAGTAAGACCATGCCAGATGCTCTGCACTAATATACCCACACTGGAAAGTCACATCTGGGTGTGGGGATGCAGAATTAGCATACAATAAGTTCAACATTGCAGCTCAGCTGGCCGGCCTACAGCTTGCTCACTATCCAAAATTCTCTCTGGCCCATGCGGGGACTAGGAGTATTCCTGGTGTGGACGTAAGTAGTAGAGAAAGCACCTGAGCAGCCGTTAGTGCTGAATGCAGAGGAGGAGAGGGAGGTAAAAGTGGGATCACGGGGCAGCAAGTTAGAGGATGCAAGGTTTGGGGAGATAACTTGGTCAGAGGATACAGCTGCTGGCCATGTGAAAAGTGAGGTAGTGAAACCGTTCTTGTCCTACTAGTCTTGAGGAGACAAGTCCAGAAAGACTCTTGTTCCTAGCCACCACACTTGTGGAAGTAATATTGCCAGGATGGTCTCCAGCAAGTCAGAAAGATCAGCAATCATTTTCAAGGAGTGGAGTTTCAATAGTGTTATCAGCAACTGCCAGAAAAAGCCTGAGAAGGGGCCATTAGTAAGGACATATTTCTTAGGAAAAAAATCACAAAAACTTCCCCGTTATTTCTCTAAAGACTAAATCAAAGGTGCTGAAGATCCTGTAAGACCCTCAGCAGTGCACGCATACCTTACTGCCAATGATTGAGCGAACTTCATCATCCGGCGAGGTTGGGGTCCCAGATATATCTGGGTTGCTGTTGCTGAGGCTCCGTGAGCGGTTCAAGTTAAGGCTTGCTGGTCGGACAGCAGATCGAGCCATGGTGGCATAATGCACTGATCCCCCTAAGCCACCAGGACCTACAGTGTTGTACGAAACAACATCCTGTTAAAGCATTAGTCAGAGCCTTGATCCCACACTGCTTTACACCAGCCTGATGCAGCAAACCCTTTGTATAACCAGTAGGTCTGGTCTGTAATGAAATCTTCCCTCTGCCTTTCCCTGCCTTGTTCTCCAAGACAAGCAGCAGGTATAAAAGGATAGGATTAAAAAGATATTTTATCCACTGATCTGTGGGAAGCAGGAAGCTCCCTGTGGATCTTGGAAGCCAGTGTGAGGTGTGTATTTAAAGGGATAATTTCCAGACCTCAGACTCATAAACCACTGAAGAACTGGGCAGAGTTTTAAGTCCACCACCTTCCCAACCCCTCTCAGAGGTTTTCCACTGTACGCAAGAAGCAAATGCTGTGCACAACAGTCCTTCCAAAGATTCATTTTCTGTGGCTGTCATGCACACCAACTCTTCCCCCATGCAGATGTATCTCTGGTTCTCAGCAGGGTTGGAATTAATTTGCTCCCCTTCTGTACCCAGACATATGTATTCAAGTATTTCACACTCCTTTGCCAGTGTTTCGACTTTTGCTGGAACTGGTTAGAAGTATAAAAGTACCAGTGAAACAGGAAAGGTCAAGAGGTATCATATCAGTCTAACTTGCTACAGAAAACAGAACTAGAAAAACAGTATTTTGCCACAATTTAGCCCCATGGTCTTTCAGTGGTGACACTGTTTTTTAAGTTCATCAAATAGTTAAATCTCTGACATGGCTAACTGTAATTAAACTAATCTTATAAATGGCTGCACTAGATCATAGAGGAATTTAATAACAGGCCTTGGCAGGGAACCAGCCATGCAGTCGGAGCTCAATAGCACCTGCCAGCAAGTAATTTCTGCTTGCTTTTAACAAATTATGACTTGAAACAAGAGGAAAAAAAAAGCTACCTGGTGATGGCGAGTTGGGGTAGGTATTTGGTAGGCGAAAAACATAATAAATATAGGAAGCAAGAAGGCTGTTTCTGCCATGCTGGTCCTGGTTTCCATCCAAGTTCTTGTGAAGTCTGTTTATGATCGATGCCATCGCTTCAAAAGATGCTTGGCCAAGGTTAACTGAAAGTAATTAAGCGAGGAGCTTGTTTTAGACTGCAGTAGTACCCATGAGCAAATCCTAAATGTACATTTTGTCCACCTTCTAAAGTATAGTGAAGCTTGTTAAGAGTATAGCAAGGACTTCTCATGAAAAACTGAATGTGGTATTTGAACTAGGTCTAGTGAACAGCTTGACAGGAAGACAGGTGTTGCAGTGATAAGCTTCCATTTTTATTAATAACAAATTAAATGAATTCAGGCCTGATTCCTGGAATCAGCCCAACTTTGGTCATCAACTGCAACGGTAACAAGATCAAGTCCTTGTTTAATTGATGGATAATATCCTTCAAATATTTATCATACTTTACTCAGCTAATTATTTCCTCCATGTAAGCCTTAGCCAAAATATAAACAGTATTCAAAGGAACAATCTTATTCTGTTTTGGAAAAAACAAACGTTCTAAAAATTAGCACAGAAATCTACACACCAAGTGAGGTGTGTAGATCCTTAACAAATCAGGGATGAAACAGACAGCAGTTGGAGACTGTTCATCTTAGGTTTTTAAAAACTAGACACTACTGTCCTCAATGCTGCGTATAGAAAAACTAAACCAATACGGAACCTTTCTAGAATACTTTATTGCCATTTTTAAACAAGTCTTAGATATCTAAATCTTATTACGTTCAAACTCCAGTTTCCTACCAAAATCTAAACTGTTCTTTTAAATACTAAAGTTCTAATCCTGACTTCCACTTGACAATTTTTGTACTCCCAGAGCACAGCCCAGGGAGCCAAAAGGATGAATTATTCATGCTGATAGTATTAGATCCACGACAGCAAGACAAACATAGAGCATCTGTATCTTCCTATCTTATCTACTTCAAGATTTTCAAAGGTGACCAGTAAAGTTGAAATTCATAGTTTCTGAATGTTAGCATGGAAACACCTTAACAAGCTCCAGTGCCAAGAAGATGCTGAGCATCCAGCTCATGAAAGTTGGGCCCTTCCTGGTGTTTCAACTTGTACACCAAATTACTAGTTATTCTTGAAAACCTTTGTATTAAATATTCCTCCTGTATATGTCACCACTGATCTGGATGCCAGCATGTTTTATTTTGAAGATACATGGTGTATCAGTGGCACTAAAATACAGCATAAAAATGGACTTTTTATTTCTACATAAATATGATAAAATTGGAAGTGTCAAACTCTCAGCTGTGTAATTCTCTATAAAACTTAAATAAAATACCTATTTGGCCTGCAATGACAGGAGGTCTTACTACCAGAAGAATCAGTTTGTCAAGCAGGAGATGAAGAAATCGCACTACCGGCTCCAGTTGAGAGGAATTTAAAGCTGAAATACTGCTCTTCAGTTCATTTTCCAAGTTGTTTTCCATAATTCTCATGTCTCCTATTCGCACAGGGAACATGTGCTCATCCAGGGCATGGACAAGTGCAAAGAACTTGTCAAGATAAGGGTCCTAAACACAAGCAAAACCAATCAATAATCAGCAAGAAGCTCCAAAATTAACTCCACTTTCTATGAGTTTGTACCGCATGAATGGATCCTTTCCTTCATTCATCTACCTGAGCACTTCATCTCACAAAATTAGTAGAAACTCAACATCTTTGAGAGTTCTGCTCATGTGTCAAATTCAACTGAAATCAGCCAACATTCAGAGGTTGTCAGGGCAAAACTAGAGCACCCACAGACAGTGTATCCTTACAAAGACAGACAAAAATGCACTAAAATCATGTTACTGTTTACAGCACAAATAAGATACACAAAACCCCCAACAAAATGACTTACCAGGAATGAATAAAACAGAAGCTGAAATGATTAGTCAAAATGATCATCATCTTTCTTTTCAGATCAAAGACAGATAGATGAAAAATACATGGAAAAACAAAAGAGGCAGAAGGGAAAAGGAAGAACAAGAAAATGTCATATGTCTGGATGGTATGTTAGATCTGTTGTACTAAACACAATAGTTTGAGGTCTGAAAACACTGTTGGCCATTCACCCTTGTGAATAAAGGCCAAACTGATCACATTTCTAATTAGAACTTCTCAAATATACTCACAGCAGAATGTGGAATAACAGGTCTGCTGGCTCAGAACTGAAAATGAGATCGTAATTTCACTACAAGTAATTATATTCCTCACAGCATCAACTTTGACAGTGTTTCAACTGTCAAAATACTATCAAACTCATCTTATTACAATGACTACTCTTAACATTTACCTGAGTGTGGAGGGATGATACAGCAACAACTTCTACATTGAAAACCCCTTTGTGGTTATCCACCCATTTCATTCCAGGAAGGGGAACCTGCAAGTTAACAGAAAGGTGAACAAGGGTGTGACAGAACATAGAGCTAATGCACTTGGAAATATATTTCTTTTCATTTTATTGTCAGATCTCATACGTGCCCACATACAAACACAGACACACACACATGCCTAAATCTAACAGTATTTAAGAAACGAATAACCTAAGAGTTAAAAATACACATATACACTTACATGTACACATACATTCTTTCACTTGGTAACAGCAGTATTCTCCTTCTGATTTTCAGCAAAAAGAACGACTCACCTCTGGAGAAAGCACCGAATAAGCCTGTGGTGGTTTTTCCAACGAAACAGGTAGGCAGAACTGACCAGTCTTTAACCGTCCATTTTGAAGCATTGGTATCCACTTTAAAGGAGAAAGAATTAACAAAAGAATAAAACAAATACATGCACTTCTTAAGGCTTTCTTGAACTTCACAGGCCTGACTGCCAAATTCTTTAATTCTGCTATGGCCTATGAGCAGACAGTGATGATAAACAAATGGCAAACAAACATATTATAGATATATCCTGTGCTGAAAAACATAGACTGAAAGACACTCACGGTGTATCCAACTGGAGTCTCCAGAGGAGTGTTTTGTTTTTGTTGGCAACTGACATGGTAGAAAGTAAAAAGCAGGTGGTGGTGATCAGTTAAAGTGGCTGGAAGCTTAATCTTGATTTCCTCATGAAAATCAGGCGACCTGTACAAACACCAGACACATACAGTGGGGTTTACTATCTTATGCTCAATACCAAGTCATTACTGAAAGTATCTGGACAGAAGGAAGTATATCGACTATCCCAAGGGACTAAAGTTTCACTTTCTGATCACAAAAGAGTGCAAAAACTTTGCATATATATTTATAGTCCACAAAACTTGAAAGTGCAGCCTCCAACTCCCACAGGCATTCTGAAATGTGGCCCTCCCCATGAGCAATAAACTCCTGTCTCAAGGTAGAGACTTCCACAAACCAAGCCTTCAGGACAGATTTCTCTCCTTGGTACAGCTACAGTGACTATCAATGCATTAAGGTCAGATTTAGCACTCCTTACCCCAGCTGCAGTAAAATTGTTTTCAAGACCAAGTACTTCCAATTTTGTAACAGATGACTAAAAGGCTCCAGCAAAATCACAAAGCACATGCTAATACGAGTTTATAACGTAAATCTTTATGCCTACAAACTTGAGGCACGTACTTCAAGCATCTGCTGAGTTGGGCTACGTGCTCAGCATCACAGCCCCTGACACAATGCTCTACATTTGTACCAGAGCAAACAAAGACTCAGGCTCCCAGCCATTGCAAAGCTCTAAGGACAGTACCAACTGGCACTGCAGTTGTGAGTGCTATGCAGATAGTCACTGTTAAATAATTAACACTGAGACAGAGTCACTGGTGAGTCACTCCACTTTCATATTGGTCAAACTTCTTTGGGGGGCAATCATACTATCCATATGTGGCCACGTCCTTTCACAAGCGGTCACATGTTTTACCTGTTATGATATACTACAGCTGTGTATGCTTCTTTGGAAAATTCAGGACAGCTAGATTTACCAAAGATGACCTGCAGAAAATCACAAAAACACAGAAAATTCTCTTTAAAACTATGCCAAGAATTTCTTCCATAATCCCACAGAGACATTTACCACTTCATTCACGAGTCTGTGCAGCTGCATACAGTTATATCTGCCTGTTACATGCCCCTTCACTTATACATGCCATTGTACTCAGGTACTGAAGAGTTCACAATTTTAATAACCCCAGTCACACCTGCTTACAGCTATGGCCTGATGAATGTAAGCACCCCTACGCAGATCTTCACCAAGTGCTGATCACTTCTGGCCCTGAATACAAGTATAATTATCCCCTTTAATTTTTTTGGCATAGAAGGAAAGACACTATTCCAAACATCAGTGTCTACTGCAAACATTTTGAGTTAAAATACTAGCTACTTCATTGTTACTTTGCAAACTCTATTCAAAGGTACTCTTTGTTCTGAAATATTCTGATTTTATATTTCCCTAAATTTGTTACTTTGAAATGTATTTCAGGGAGGTTTTCTTTATCATAGGGATTTTATGACTGCAACATGTACTCTGCCTTATTAGTTCAGAAGTGCACAAGGTTCTTCCCTCACCGGCATAGCATTGCTTGCATCCTCTCCATACATGAACTGGACTTTTACAGTGATATTCCTGGCAGATCCTTGGCGATTGGCAAAGTTAAGGCTCTGAGGATAGACATAAAGAAGATTCCTGCAAGAGACAAAGGCATCCATTGAGCATCTCTGTGTAAAAATAAAAAAAGTGTTCACACTTTTATTAATACTATGAGGTAAACCTCTACGGAAATGCTCAGAGAGTTGAAGCGAAGGGTTTGACATTTTTCATCAGCGAGATGGTCTTCTCAACACAAGTGCACACTCATATGAGCGATTTGATAACGACTCCTTATTTCAGACCTCAAAAGTCACAGTTTTTCAAACTGCCATCATGCTTTGAAATAGTTCTTATTTATAATGGTGCCTGAAAAATACATCTAAAAAATTACCAGTAATTCTATAATCTGGAGAATTTCATGTGGCAAGAAAACACACAAAATAGAAGAAGTGTTTATTTGTTCAACATGGAGTGTCTGGTTCTTGTTAAATACATTCCTTGTTGTGACCTGTCCTTTTTTTTTCACTCCCTTCTTATTTTTAAAATCTCCTTACATCATGGAGACACCAGTTACATCTCTCCTCTGAAAACGGATTAAAATAAATAGGTATCTGTAGTTTCAGCAGATATTCAGATGAAATGTTGTCTCCAGTTCCATAATTGAATACCACACTTCAGGAAGGGTGGGATTCAACTAAAACTCACAACTGAGAAGCAAGAAGTTAGGAACTCTGGAACGCAGCAGGATGGCCTGACTGAACCAAGAGTCTTTAGTTGTGAGGGAATGTCTTGGGCCGCGGTTAATAGCAACACCTCCAGGTATCTAAAGAACTGCTGCAAAGACTGTAGTAAGGAAGTGACCACTGCAGCCACTGGGATTGTGACAGGATGTAACAGGCTGAAATTGCAGTACAGGAGATGTAGGTTAGATGTGAGGAAAAATGTTCTGACCGTGAGGCCAGTTAAGTAGAAGAACAAATTGCCTGGGGAGGGTGTGAAACGTCCATTTTCTGGTAGCTTTTGAGGACAGGCAAGGCAGATGCCTCTTCAGATCACTTTACAGAAAATTTCAACTTTCATGGCGTGGGGGACACATTTTGGAGGTCTCTTCCACATCCTTTTCTCCAGAATAAGATTACCTTAAACGCAACAGTGACAAGATGCAAAATTCTGCAATATTTTCCATCCTCTGAGCCCTGCTGGGTCTCTGCCAGCAAAGTGCATGTTGGAGTCACACAACATTATCAAAACTGCCCACTATAAGCCCCCACCTGCCCTATGCGCAAGCAATTCACACCACAGAAAGTCCCTTGCATATTTCTATGTAGACAAAAACTACAGCCCCTGAACCATTACATTCAAAATACTTGCTATTGAAAGGAAATAAACCTTCTTTTGTCCCCAAACAAGTAAATGTGTATGAATTATTATACATCTTTATAAAGTCAGCCTGGGAATCCCCTATCCGTCTCCCACACAGCCCTGACCACCAGACCAGCATCATTCCACTTCAGACACCCTGCCAACAAGAAGGACTGAGAAGGATGCTCACCACAGGCTACTTGGCAGCCTGATGGTTAGGTGAGATGTTCACGTTGCTGACTTGCATCTGCTAGGGATAAAACACTGGCATGTTGCATTTTGCCCAAACGCTGAAGCAACCAATTCTGTAACAAGCCCTGGCTTGTAAGGCATGAGGTAAAAGAGGTTCCCTTCCTATCTGTACCCCTCCACAAACAATTCGGTGAGTCTGAACACAATTTGTAAGTAATTTCCAACTGTTCCTTTTCCCAGAGAGACAAGAGAAAATAGACGAGCACAGAAAACTGCAGTGATGAGCACAGTAGAACAATGTTTTAAGTGTAATAAAGCAGTTACTAAAGAGCATTGGCAACAGCAGATTCAAAATGAAAAGATCTTTCTTTTTTTGATTGTCAGGATACCAGTGATTTGTTTGCTCAGAGATGGTACCTGGTGCCCTTCTAGATGCTATGGGTATCCAAAACACCTTCACCAGGCTAGCAGTAGGTCACTTTCCTGGAGGACCAGATGGAAACACAGTGGGTTGCCTTGGCTGTCTGAAATTGCACTGAGTGTCAACATTTCAGCAAATTAATCCCTCCCAAGGACTTGGTTCTGACTGCAACTTCTTTTTCTCCCTGATATCTACAGGTGCTGCTATCTATACAGACATGGGCTAATGCTGGCCCTAAGGAATTCTCCAAGGTTCTCTGAGGAAAAGGTACATTCTCAAGCTACCTACACAGAGCAGCCCAGCTGTACAGCTCCAGAAGGCTATTGAGGGCAACACTATAGAGCCAGGCTCTTTTTCCTCCAGGCAAAGTAATATACTTAGCTGGCACATGGGAATTTCCTCCCTTTCAAGTCCTTCATGGTGAATTAAGTTTTTGAATCCCATCCCCATTGGTCTCTCTGCCTAATCAACGTGCTCTTACTATTTCAGAGGGGGCCTATGCCGTTTTTGTGACTCTACTAAATTACTTTGTTCTGGCATGAACACATTTGCTCCTTGATGTTCTTTTTAAAATGAAAATGGATATGAAAATTTACTCTAAAATGTACATTACTCATAAAACTTTTATTAAGTATTATTAGTGCTTAAGAGAAGGATTTAATGTATTTGTGAAGCCAGGCTACAGGATCCCTATATTAAAGGCAGTCTTATGTTCAGAACTGATTTATGCCGATAGCAGAGATGAGCCTAAATCAAGCTTGCAGTTCTCCTACCACCTCTTTTGCTAGGGATTGGCCTGCTGGGAGCAACAGGGACATCTCACCAATTTGATGCCACTCTAGAAAGAGGGTGCTAGAGAACTGCGAGCGGATATCATAGTTGACTTTACATGTCAGACAGGGCTTTAGCTGCATTCGTAACAACCAACACTGGAGGAAATGTACAGGTTGTTCCCCTGTCCACTGCCTTTCAAGCCTGTCATGTGAAAGGCTCAGAGGACAGTTATGTTCTTCTTGCATTTTTGTAGGAAGAGGCTCATATTGCTTATAAAATTTACATATAGAGAAGGGGAAAAAATCTTCCTCTTACACATCAGAATGTCATTTCAAATGAAAAATCCTGTTTTACCTTACCCAACAAAGGTAAAAGCCATAGATCTTCCTGCCTGAGATAAGCACAGTTACAGGAGTCACGGAAAGAGACTCGTGGCTGAAAAAATGATAAGAAAATTATAAATCTCTTGAAGAAACCAATGCCTCTGTTTAATAGCCGCCAAGGAAAGGCTGACTTAGAGAAAACCAGAGGTTTCTCCTCTGTTTCCTTTTTTCCTATGATTCATTATATCTCAAGTTCTCATCTTATTATTTGTGTGCACAAGTACCTGGGCTCAGCAGACTTTGCAGGACACCAGAGACGTAGTCACTCTCCACTGAAAAATGTGAAACAACTTCTATGCAAAGTGTTGGTAGAAGCTGCCTCGCTGCATGGGTGAGATGATAGGCATCGAAGTTGTTAGGCTTTTAAGGGCAAAGCAAGTGGCATGGTACTGAACACAGTCTTCAGGAATCAAGAACAGGACAGCCTCAGCCCTGTACTACACATGAGCAGTGGGAAGCAGGAGGAAAGAGTAACTTTCTGGTGGACATCGGGGAGAGATCTCATTTCACAGTGTTGGATTCTCTATACAAGGAATGAAGGGAGGAGAAGGGATTGACCATGAAAATTAACATTGCAACATCAACAACAATGCTACACATACACCGATTAAACAGAAGGACCACTAGTCCTTGTATTTCTGAGTAACAGCTGCTTCCTGATGATACTATTTGCAGATTTCTATCAATAAAAGTTTCAGCCAGAAGCTGTAAACCCCAGGACTTGTGTCTGGAGCTTTTATTACAATGCTATGCAAAATGTATGCAAAGCTTATCCTATTATCTCAAACAGATCTCAAAAGTATTTTTACCTCCATAAAATGAATTGCTAAAATGCAAAGGCTTCCCAAGCCATGGAAATAACGGCACCAGGCACTCCTCTAAATATTTATATAATGTAATTGCAGACATTTTGCAAAATCCTTCATAAAGGTATTAAAACATTAAGAGCTGATCTTAACTCTTACAGGGAATGTCTAACTATTATGAAAATTTCCCTTTTCAGTAAAGCCCAGAGACCTTTTCCTTTGCTTTATTCCCACTATAAAAATCATTTAACGCTCATTTAATAAGGGTCACCCAGGTGCGCTGAAGATCTTCAGGATCATGTTTGTTATATACATCTTCTCTTGACTGAGCTAACAGCTCTCAGAGGCAAGATTCCCCCTTAGGGTTTCCACAGCCCTTGGATCTTAGGGTTTAATCATACTGTGAGGTTTCCTACACTCTGCTTCCTTTGTCCTGCTTTGCTTATGAACTCTGTGGCTGCCATGACATCCAAGGGAGGTATTTTGTAGTGAGCTTATCATCGCCTGACTTTATGGGCATTGGCTTTAATATGAAAATGTGCTTGGCAGCTACTAGTGCTTTTTTAATATTTTACATTGGAGCATTTAGACTGCCTTTCTCCATTGGAAAACACTTTCTAAAGGGTAATGTCATGTTTGAGCAACATCCTGATGAATTACCATGCATCAGCTAACGTAGGACAACTGCAGCACAGAAGGGCAGCACATGGTGACATGCAGCTCTAGAAAACTTGTTAAGATGTTTAATCTCCAGCTGCTTTGTTACTGCTATTTCCTGAGACACTTGCTATGTTTTTCTGAAGACTAAGCTAAGAATAAAGATTTTTGGAGGTGATGGGCTCAGGGAAAATTCAAAACTATTTAAAATAAAACTGAGAAAGACTTCTTATGACTGTGAGAATTAACTAAAAACCCAGAAAATTATTTATTTGAAACACTGTAAAACTAAAGCCACCCAAATACTTTGAAGTGGACTGTGGAAAGTGTACATTTTTTTTTTTTTTAATTTTACAACCAGTTATTCAAGTTTTGCAGACCAAAACCCCTGTGTAGACGCCAGAGGCTGGACTTGGCTCCCTATGACAGAACAGTGTCAGGCTCAGATAAAAACCATGCCTAAATTTCATCTCTAGATGTGACAATCCAATGAGCTTTCCTACAGAAAATACAAATCCTTCAAAATCATATGCTTATTTTATGTTTTAAAAACTGGAAGTATTTAAATAGGATTATCAGGTGTTCTGTAGCTTGGTCTACCATTGAAAGCAAAAGCTAACACTTTTAAGTCTGGAAGGTTTGATAAGAACCTTAAGAACTTCCCATAAAAGTAAAATATAAGAGCAGTTTAGATGCTGCACGTGCACGTGTTATTTGAAAGCCTGGGCCAAAATCCTCAGAACTCTCAGTATTCAGGGATTTTTAAATCATTACTTTGCTTCTTTGCTCAAGTGTTTTAAAATTATGCTTGAAAGACAACTCTGGATTGGTCACAGTCCTTCGGGACGCTGTGAATCCACAAGAAGCTCAAGTACAAGGACGAGGACCTTCAAGACTGTCTGCTGCAGTCGAACATCTTGCAAGACCAGAAATCACTGAATTGTTCTTTATGGGATAGAACCGCACCTTTGCAGCAGCCTTGCTTCTTGACATAGTGATTGATTACTGTTTGCATTTAAGGAAAATTCCTATATTTCCTTTCACTTATGCCAGCAGATTCTCTTTGAATGAATCCTCATTCTGCCCGCTTCCAGGCCTGACTATCTACCCGTTCCTGCTGGTTTTCTGTATTTGGTGCAGATTCCCCAGTAAGTCTGATCCAAATCGTACTGGTACAAAATATTCTCTGCCAACTAATTTGAAATCTAAAACACTTTCACATTATTTAATCTTGGGTGGGGCATTTACCTGCATATTATGAAATCTTCATCACAGAGCAAGTTCAATGTATGAGAAAACTTCATTCATAAACCAATTTTTCTAATGATGCTTCATATCATACGGGTACATGAACAACAAAAAGTCCAGTGGAAGAATTACTAAACATAAAAGAATCTAATGAAAACCTGAAAGCCCTCCAAACTACAGACTATATTACACATGGACTGATTCCTTGGATTGCTACAAGTGATTTCAGAAAGAAAAATACCTTTCATTCATGCTGCAATACTACTTGAAAAACATACATGCTTCCATGCAGAGATGCACTGCAGAACAGGACATTTATTTCAGAGTACTTGTAGACTTGCTTTATGTATTGTGAATCTTAAGCAGTAAAGAGAGAAGGTGAGAAATGTAAGTGAGGTATTATTTATCTCACCCACCTCTGGAAAGCAGCTCTTAAAAAATAAGTTTTTTATGGTGTAAATTACTGCACAAACCTTAACACAGTAGAATCGCATCCAGGCAATCTCTGGACCTAATTCCCTCTTTCTCACTTAATCTGAACTAGATGACAAGTAAATCCACTGCAGCACAATGAGTTACATCAGAAAATGGTACAAGATGAGAATCAAGTTGTATGAATCATCTGGGAATATTTTGCCCTTCTGCAGCTTACCAAGGAGCTGCACAACCTGAAATACAGCGTCCAGTGCTCTTAAGTATGGTAAACCCTTTTATACACCTAAGGCAATAAAAGGAATGATACAACACAAACAAGAAGCAATTAAGGCCCTTATCAAGATTATGACCCAAAATGAATCTATTAAAAACCATTGTGTGAAAAACACTATGTCATCAATAACATTTTATAACAGAAGATCTGGCAGACAGAAAAGTTCAGAACCAGTTTAATTAGCAATGCGCCCAACTCTCAGTTTTATCTCCCAGATACCAACCTACACTCGAGAGGGGTTACATTAGTTCAAATACACCCAGTTTAATGATCAACTCATTTGGTCTGCCACTTGTAAAATGGAGAGGAGTATAAATAGATCAAATTCTTTAACTCAGAACAGTCACACAGCAAAAACTGTTCGGAGGAAAAGTCTCTGCATCCTGAACACCAACGAGTATTAGGAGTAGAAAACATGAAAATCATTCTAGTCTTTCTATTCACTGCCCCACTTGTTCTTTCAGCTAGAGCTGAGAAGGATTATTCCTCCTTTGATTCTTCTGCATCTCCTGAGACAAAGTCAAGATTTGCCATGTTAGATGATGTACGAATCTTAGCCAACGGACTCCTCCAGCTTGGACACGGTCTTAAAGACTTTGTCCATAAGACAAAGGGGCAGATGAATGACATCTTTCAAAAACTTTACATTTTTGATAGGTCCTTTTATGAGCTCTCGTTGCAAACCAGTGAAATCAAAGAAGAAGAAGAACAGCTCAGACAAACTACAGCCAGACTGCAAATCAACAATGAAGAGATAAAGAATCTGTCACAGGAGATGAATTTGAAGATTGAAGACCTCATACAAAACAAAATCCAGCTGCAAAAGAAAGTATGGGGACTGGAAGACAAAGTCACAAAACTGGCCACTATCCAGCCTTCAATGCAAGAGACTAACGAAATTTCTTCACTCAAAGTAAGTAGACTTGTGAAAACCCCTGACACACAATGCCAAAGTAAACTGTAATACTATTATTGGTAGCTACACAATAGTAGCTCATGCTTTTTCTGCGCCTTCAAGGTAGTACTACAATGTATTCTGAGACATAAATCACTGGATTTATCAGTCTCTTAATCTGACAAATTGTGAAATCAGTAAGAAAACTGTGTAACTATATGGCTTTGTATCATTTAAGGATTTTTTTGCAAATCACTTTCAAGAAATTCTGTAATAATAATGATTTTTTAAATTGCTATCAGGAAACTGATGTCATTACTGAGGCCTTAGGTTTGTATGTCATCAGCTCATTTCAAATCAATGCACTAGAAACTGCTTGCTCAGTATAAAATCATGACGCTTCAACCTTTCAAGATGGACATCCATTATACCTACAAGACCTCCAGGACCAAAGAACCTTGTAATCATTAATTGATTGAATGTCAATACATGCAGGTATTTAAGTGAGCATAAAGTTTCCTATGGAAAAGGATGTATTAACCATATTTTGCAGAAGCACAATAAGGCTAAGCAAAATGTGTTATAAAATACTGGATTGTCATTTCAAAGCAGAAAGATAAATTTAGATCTCCCAAATCTCAAGTTAATATCTGAAATACTAGGAATGACTCCTTTTTTAACTGGTGGCATACATTTAGTTTGAATCAAGGGCCAACTTCACAGAATGTAATTGTTCTAGATGTGGAAAAAGAAAGGAAAATATCAACTACAAAACACTGTGAAGGTCTTCTGCTGTTTCCAACCACAACCCTTCTCCTTCCCTGTTCTCAGGTTTTTGTGGAGCAGCAGGACAACCACATCAAACAACTTCTCAAAATTGTAGAGGGCCAACACATGCAACTTGACAAGCAGCACAATCAAATAATGGAGCTGGAGGACAAGGTATAGGAACCATCTCTATATCTCTTTTCAGAATTTGCCATCTCTGGTAACACTTAAGGACCCAAGGGTTTATTTATCTGGGTCAGCCAACCCTCCTGGTCATAGTTTGGGGGTGTAGGGGAGGGCATAAACAATTCTGACAGCAGAGAGGTACCTTTGTGTGCAAGAGACTGCTGGCCTGCCATGCAAAGGGCTATGCCCAGGACACACAATGGCTAAGAACAGTTTTGAAATACTATCAACACCAGGCTGCTGTATTTTCTGACTGCCAATTTTAATTTTTTCTCCTGTTACTTATCATATTATTGTTCATCCGTTGGTTTTCTAAGTATCATTGCTTTCTACCTATTTCTTCTTTTCCAATATTCACTCCAATAGGGAACTGTGTTCTGCAGTTCAACATGTGTCACCATAACACTGGGTATAACTGACATTCTCATATTTAACTTATTCCTAGGAGGAAGTTGTACAAGGAAAATGCATTTCAGCCTAAGGAACTGTGGTTTCTGTGCTCTTTAGATGTTGGTATTATTTGTCAAACTGATGTCACCTGAGGAAATAAGTTAAATCTGTTTGCCCATTAAGGTGGACCTCATGAGAATGGGTTATTTACTTGCCTCATGAATGCTACCTTGTTTGAGCAGTGGTACAGCTGACATTCACGCATTTGAAATCCACCAGTGCGCTTCTAAAGTTATTTTTATGTTGTAAATTGAGTATTCTAAAGGATTACATTCAGAAGAAAAATTATTCACTCCATGACATTGTTCAGCTTGATACAAGATTCTCATAACTTCAGAGCCTTGGGAAATTAACAGCCTGTAATTATGGCTCTTCCAGCTAAACCACATAGAGCTCCAGGAACTCACAGAGAACTCCTTCACAGAGGAGCAAACAGAACCAGAGGCCATTCCCTTTCCTGTGCACAACACCACAGCTTTAACATACCAACCTGATGGTGAGACCTTACCTCTTAGATGTGATTACATAATACACTGTATTTGCATTATTCTCTGTGAAAACTTTACATTTGTTCTTAACAGTCAAAGACTAAAAGCAAAAGACTCCTATGTTATACACAGTGCTG
This sequence comes from Clamator glandarius, assembly GCA_033459285.1. Taxonomy (NCBI): domain Eukaryota; kingdom Metazoa; phylum Chordata; class Aves; order Cuculiformes; family Cuculidae; genus Clamator; species Clamator glandarius. Next base: position 279,581 of record JAUNZM010000110.1, read on the forward strand.
TAGGAAGGAGCTAAATACCATGTTTTGGAAAAAAACCTCATCATCTACTGAGCCCCACTATAAGTGTACTTGGCTCTGGGGTGATATATAGAAACAATGTCCAATAATGCAGTAATCCCATCCTCAAGCTCCAGCCTCTGTTCACCTCTTGTAAACACATGCAGTGAGCATATTTTAACCAACATTTCTGGTGCTGCTGCCAATGTCTACCTTGGAGAGCATGAACAGAGAACTAATTTACTTCATGCTGGCTAATTCTAAGATTTAGAAGAGCTTTCTTTAAAGCTGAGGGGCATTTTCAGACTACAGCAATGGGAACAGTATTTATTGGGAACTTCACAAGGGGTAACCTGTAAGTCCATTTGCCAGAGTCAAGCATTAGGCCTTGCAAGCCTTCCAAAATTATCTACATTGAAAACTTGCCTAGCTTTAGAATTATAAGCAGTCCAATCTACTTGGCAGCTGCACTATCAAGCCCAAAGCAGTTTGTCCATTTGGTTACATTTATTGTAAAATAAAATTACCAAAAATATTGATCTAGTTTTTTGCTTGGCTTTATCCCATATAGAAATTCAAGTTACAAAGGTGGATTAAAACTTAACCACATCCAAACCAGGACTGGTAATTGTCTGCTGTTTGCTTTCCTAGGCATGGCTCCTGACTGCACTGCTCTCTATAACAGCAGCACGCAGCTCAGTGGTGTTTACACCATTAAGCCCAACGGCTCAGAAGCTTTTGATGTCTACTGTGAAATGAAATTTGGTAAGACAGCTGTGCTAGCAACAGTCTAATTTTCACCTAACTACCTTTTCATAAGCCAAAAAAATGGGTCTTACCCCAAAGTATACAGAAACTCAGAGTTCCCATATCCTGAACTCTCCTTAACACTGCTTTCACTCTTTACTCATCTCTTGTTTATACTGAGGAAAGGACTTTCAATCACGTGACATAAATTAAGTATGCTTAAAAAAGCAAGCCCCTTTAGCTATAGGTAATGAAAATGGCAATTATAAATGCCATTATATTGCAACGATTAATAGCTTTTCCAAAGAAAAGCAAACAGTAAATACCTGAGTAAAATTTTGTTTCATTAACAAGGGTACCGCTTGAGATTTGCATATACCACACTAATCCAAAGAGTTGAGTCCTGGAGGTAGGATTCCTGTACTATGTTTGGGTGAGTGAGTAGCAACATATCTTTCATACAGGTCCAGAATTGTCATGGACCAGAATGCACAGCACCCACCCAAGCTCTGTCTTAAGAAACCCATTTGTCCGTTCCTTTTGCCACTACCCAGAGATCACACATTGCTTGGCCAGTTCACTGTTTCCTGACTTTTTCACTCCACAACGCAGCATTCTGTAGTGCTGCTCTGTGTGTGACCTGCCTGGCTTCCCTGCACAGCCTCCCTGCCACAGCTACCCAGAGATGCACTGATGCAAACACGGCAGGGCCATGTCATTTGTTTGGATGTGTAAACAGAGCGGCACGGGGTTGCCCCATGCAAAAAGCTCCTTTGTTTACATTTGTTGAAACTGGTGAAACGAGGGTGTCATGACCCGGTCAGGATAAAGAACCTACTGCAGTGCTAGCGTGAACACAGCCTCCGACACTTCATACCTTCTGTGAGGTTGAGTGCCCAGCAGTTAACCACTATCAGTAGCGAGAGTCTGATAATCTGATCAAATATCTGGAACATTTCATATCTCTTTATCATTTTCTCTATGTTTGTGTTTCTCAGCCCTCATAAACAAATGAAACCCAGTTAAGGCAGCTTAACAAAATAGTCTAGTGAGCTGAGCCACCACAAGCGTGGCAAAGGACACTCACAAAGCCCCTCATTCTGTTCAGCTATGCTCACTTAAGTTTCTTTCATGAAGACTTAGGTTAACTCACCCTACCTCAAAACTGGAGCACCCAAGAGCACACTTATGGGCAGCTATAAGGCCAAGTCCAAGACAAGTCGAGCATCTGCTCTCTGTACCGCAGAGAAGCTTTATAGCTCAGTACACGTGCGCTCAGGTCTGTTGCAAAATGAAGAGAAAGTAGGATTCATGTGGAGCCACCTTTGGTGTAAACACGTTTTCTTCTTCACTACAGCAGAGAGCAAGCGTGCACGCAGGCAGCCACAGCAGTGCACCCTGTAGGTCAGTGGCTGATGGTCTCGGTTAGTTTGCATTTTCTCTCTACTACTTAAAACACTTAAACCAGGCTTGTGACTGACTTCCCCTTTGCATCTGCAGGCAGTTCCTGGACCGTAATCCAGAACAGAGTGGATGGATCTTTAGATTTCAACCAAACCTGGGATGTCTATGCAAATGGTTTTGGTGACCTCAATGGTAAAAATGCATTTTTTTGTGTGTCTTTTCTTTGTATCAGTTGATTTAAGAAGCTGAACCTTCTTAGTGCATTCACATAAGAGCAGACAAAACCTGCAACCACATCTGAACAGCTTGCTGAATTAGTAGAACGCCAGAAAGAGCTTGCTAGAAAACATGACTCGATAACAAAGACACAACTTAAAACATGTGTTTAGAAACTTTTGCTGAATGAAAGCCAGAATGATTTAAATGCTATTGTATTTAAAGATTTTACTAATTATAAAAGCACCTCCCAAAGCCTATAAAATATACACAAATGCAAAACCTCGCTAAATTGCTGTCACTACCATCTCTCAAATTTTCTGCAATCCTGTTTCTCTTAAAACCATCACACCAATTTTTCCAGCCTCAAGACAGCCCTAGGCTGTGTATGCTACCATGCACAAACACCTCTGGCTTCCCCACGTGCTGGCCAATCCCCTCCATGGCTGGATATGGTGAGGAAACACCCACGTTCCCCTGTTAATCATCAGCTCCAAAAAATGTGTAGCACCAAGGGCTGCCCAACAGCCTTCCCATACAGAATACTTTCACTATTTTTCTTGTACAATAAGGTGACTCTACTTTTGTTTAGAAAATATTTTTACTTTCCAGGAACAGCAGATATTAAATCCTCACCAACGTGGGCAGCAATATTGACTTACTTTCATTTCTTCTTCAATAAAGAGCTGCTATATCTCAACCTCTCCCACACTTTGGGACAGTAGTTCACAGCTGAAGTAGATCTTCACCCATACAGTTTGATTATATTGAATGCTACAGTTGCTCCTTGTTGGTTTCTTGTTCCCATATACTACACCAAAATGAAACCACATCTTTGCAGTGTCAGAAAGATTTTGCAGAGGATTGCATCACTCTCAGCTATGTCATACTCAGTTCTGTGCTGCATACTCTAAAGTGGTAAAATATATCAGGGTACTGCTCCTTGCCTGTAAATTGTGGGAGTATTTTACTCAAACGCCTTCTAGTGCTTTAAATGCCACTTCCACGTATGGCATGCGTATTCAGCTACGCTGTTCCTGCATGTGGCAATTACTTACCTATTGTGCACTGACACTCACAGCACTGATAATGAGCCACTTAATAATATAATTTATGAAACAAACTAATTATCAAGAATTCTAGCAAAAGAAGAATCCTCAGGTTAAATTCACTTTCTGCACAAGGGTATTGAAACCTCAGTTAAGTTCTGCAGCTCTTTCCTCAAAAAATACAATTGCAATTAGGTTTTATGTATGTCATTTGCTTCATTTGTCACACAGTTCAATTACGCATCTTTTAAATGCCTTGAGCTCCCTTTTGGAGTTTCACATGAGGTGGGAAAGTTAAGAGAAAAGCTCCAGTTCATTTATATCTCCTGCTTTTATTGATCACTAGTGTGCAATTAAGAAGAGGTAAACAAAAAGAATGCAGCAGGAGACCTCTGGAAAGATCAACAGTCCCCAAGACTCATATTATTGATTTAATTAAAGCAATGAATAAATCCTTTTAAATACTATATTTTCACCCATACTACCTGCAGGTTATCTGTAAAAACAAATTCAACAGTAGTGTGAGTGATACAGGGCTTTAGGGAAAGTTTATCACATTATCCCTTCCACACTCTCTGCCTGGTGACTTCTGTCCCCTCATCCTCACCTCTGACATCTCTTGATTCTGACATCCACAGCTTATTTGAACATGAATTTTCAAAACCTGGTATTTTAAATGTGACTGAACTATCTGAGCCAGAGATCTGAAAAACATGTTAAGTGTGCCCATGCTCAGTTTCATACTAACAGCATATATTTCTTATGACTTTGCAGAGGAATTCTGGCTAGGCCTGAACAAGACCTACTCCATTACTAAACAAGGGGACTACATCTTACGGATTGAGCTGCAGGACTGGAAAGATAATAAACGTTACATTGAGTATGCGTTTAGCTTGGGAGGCCCAGAGACAGACTACACTCTCCAGGTTTCACGGATCTCTGGCAGTATCCCCAATGCGCTGCCGGAGCAGACAGAACTGCGGTTCTCAACTCCAGACAGTCATGTGGACACAAGAAATGATTTCAACTGTCCAGAAAACTACCTAGGTATCAGTATGCTGGGGATATTAACATGGGATTTTCTTTATTATATAAAGCATGGTGTATGCTTTAGTAGGTAGTTACTGATATTAGCCTGGTTTCAGATACAGAGAGGTGAGGGTAGTAGCATCTTTCCGCTTGCAGGAAAGGGCACGTGATTTTTCATTGGCAGATAGCAGGGTCCTACACAAGGCATCATCTTTCTATTTTACAGATAGGTAAAACTAAAGCACAAGGAGACTGTGCAAATGACCAACATAAGAAACAGAACTAGCAGTGCAGGTTGAAATAAAACTCCAGGATGAGACTTTGAGCTATGAAGGGGCAGTTCTTCCATGACACCTGCTTCAGTGTGGCAGCCCTAGGTTGGATTATTTAATCCCTCCTTGTAAAAAACTGGAAAAGATAAATTGACTCTTGCCTCCATTTTAAGTACAACCCAAAAGTTAAGAATGATGAGCATTTTCCACTCAAAGGCAAATTTTAGCTGTTTGTCAAGTACACATGATATAATCACTCTCAAAAGAGCAAGAAATGTGAGGCTGAAGATATATTTCTCTTTAAAGATAATTTGGTAGAGATTACTAGTTCTTTGATTTTAGGAAGCTTTTATATTTTGCCAATTTATAGCAAAAAGCAAACAATTGAAAAAACAATTAAGGATTATACCACACGGACTCCTCCAGGCTGAACAGATCAAGTGACTCTAGCCGCTTCTCATATGGCTTCACCTCTAAACCCTTCAACTTTTGGCCCTCCTTTGTGCGCTCTCCAGTAGCTTTATATCCTTTTTATACTGTGGTGCCCAAAACTGCACACAGTAATCAAGGTAGGGCCACACCAGTGTGGAGTAGAGCAGGATAATAACCTCCCTTGTCCGGCTAGCAATGCCATGCTTGATGCACCCCACGACACACAACAAACATTTTGTGTGTCATTCTAGGCTTGAAAACTGTTAATGTCTGAACCAATGCTGAGAGTATTACTTGGCTCTAGTGACCATAAAGCAGATGGCTAATGACTCCAAAAGTGCTAAACTTCCATTTTCAGCACAGAGGCACTGCCAGGCCTTTGGAAGCAGAACTGGGCTTACCATTTAATCTCATGGTTAAGGACACCAGCCAATAACAAAGATACTTTGTTTACTAACAGCTCTTCAGCCTCCTGTAGATACACAGATTTAACCATTTGCACCTGAGAAAAATATCAGCAAATCAGAAGGTCATTTGTAGTGGGTCAGGGGAAAATGGAATTGTAAAGCTAATGTCCTAAGTGTCCCGATTCAGTATCAGCATTTTGTGTGCAGTCTTCTATGAACTGCTACTTTTACATGAAGTAGACAATAACAGGGAGCACAACATCTTATATTGGGCCTTGACTTGCAAGTGTGAGTGGGTATTGAACAAGCACCGTTTCATCAGCCTGGAGAAGAGGAGGCTGAGGGGAGACCTTATTACTCTCTACAACTACCTGAAGGGAGGTTGTGGAGAGGAGGGAGCTGGCCTCTTCTCCCAAGTGACAGGGGACAGGACAAGAGGGAATGGCCTCAAGCTCCGCCAGGGGAGATTTAGGCTTGAGATTAGGAAAAAGTTCTTCACGGAGAGGGTGGTTAGGCATTGGAACAGTCTGCCCAGGGAGGTGGTTGAGTCACCGTCTCTGGAGGTGTTTAAGGTGAGGGTGGATGAGGTGCTTAGGAGCATGATTTAGGGATTGGTGGGAATGGTTGGACTCGATGATCCAGTGGGTCTCTTCCAACCTGGTTATTCTGTGATTCTGTGGTAATGGGTAACTGTGACTTTTGCTGGAACTGGTCTAAAGATTTATGTTGCAAAAGAGTTGTCTACTCAAAACTGAGCACAGTGTATGAGGGTTCAATGGAGAGTAACTGACATTACAATGTTTTTCCTCAGGAGGCTGGTGGCACAGTGAATGTGAGGAAACTAATCTTAACGGGAAATACATTGCACCAAGATCAAGAGGAAGACTAGACAGAGGAAAAGGCTTATACTGGAAGCCTAAGAATGGAAGATACTACTTGCTCAAGTCAACCAAAATAATGATACATCCAACAGATTTAAAAAGTTTTGACTAAGTGCTCAACCTCATGCGTTTTGATGCAGAACATATACACTGAACATTACTACATCAAACAAGTTCATGTTATATTTAACAACAGTTGCATGCCTAAATCTAGACACCTTAGGGTGTATTCTCCAGTATACAACCTTCAGGTATTTGCGATGGTCTTACAGTTTGTTTGGTGAGTGTTCCCATTACCCCTAGCTGTAACTAACTAACTTCATGGAGCTTTTACCTCCTCAGGATGAGCCTCTTCATGGCTAGGAACTGAATGTCTGTTCATGTATCAGATAATATTGCTTGGGGGAATGGGTTTTCAGGCTGTTGTATTCATTTCTGGGTTGTGCAGTAGGGAACATGGATAGTATTTCAGTAAACAAAGGGCTGGCAAAAGACTACAGAAGAAACCTAGATATTAACCTATAGGGGGGGAGAAAGAGATTTTTCTTCATAAAGTAACTACTTCAATGTATGGTTCATGTTATTGTTGTGGCATGTTTCTATGAGCAAACAAAAGACAGGCAATTCCCCATTTTAGGGTTCTGTGTATTTCCAGACAAATTTTCAGCAGCGTAGCTCAGGCCAGTCTTTGCTGAAGCCCTGTACGCATGAAGCTATAGAAGTGTGCACACACACCAAGTAAGCCAAGGCACAGACCTGATTTTTTTTAGATACTACATTTTAAGGAAGAACTACTACACTTTCTTAATGAACTTTAAGAGCTAAGCTTCAAAGTTTACTGAAATAAAGAAGAGATCCTTTCTTCTCATTGGAAAGGAGTTCAGAGCCATCCCTTTGTGACCTTTTAGTACAACTAAGAAATTAAATGAAAGACCAAGTGAGCACATGACAACACACCTTTCAATTAGAAAAGTTGCCTTTGGGAAGCAACTCCAGTGGAGTCAATGGTACCAATCAACAAACCCGGTAGGCACAACCTGCATGACAGCACTGGTCCTGCTCCTCAGAACACATTCACATTACTTAAACTTCAGCTGCAAAGTACTGTAAAGCAGAAGGACTATTGACACGCTTGTGGATGGTCAGCTGTGAAAGTGTTGACTGAGAAAGACTTCAGTTCTGCAGCTACCTTGAGTCATATTGACTTATATATCTTACCCTTGTACAGTATGGATTTTTTATCTCAACGTTTGCAACCAAAGAGAAAATAGTCTTAAATTGTAATTTGTCAGACTGAAGCAACTGTGAAGAGAATGTGCTAATCACAAAGAAATGGGAAAGATAGTTTTATTTTTCATGGATTTATTACAAAGAAGAGTTCACACAGGGCTGCTTATTTTTACTGGTTTGTGTAATGTTTAATTACCTGTTCAGCCCCTAGAAGTAATTAATTAGGTACGCATATAAATAAATAAATTATACTTATGGAAAAACATGAGATATTGAACTTGACTAAAAACTCCCTGGGTAAGCTTTGGTTTATAAAATCCAGGTTTGTATTCCTCTAACTTTTACAACAAGAAGCAAATGATTTGGAGAGTAAATTGGTTAAATTACTCAACTAAAGACAACAGTTACACTCAGAGGGGTGCAATCTCTCCAAAGACTGTGAAAAAGCTTTAAAGGAACAGTGGTACATAATGAAAAGAAACCTGCTCTCTGCTTCGGTTTAGTTATAGAAAGGTTATTCTTTTCCAAGATACTCCAGAAGAATTTCTTATCTTCTAGATCTTCAGAAGATTTTTTTCAAGCATTGTAAACAAATATATTGCTTTTAAATAAAAGTGGAAATAGGAACAAAGGGATTGTGCATTTTTTTCATCTTTGTTCCCCACTTTAAAGAAAAGCATTAAGTCACTAAAAGTGTCAGAAAGTAATAAAAACAGTAACAGAATGATAATTTTAGCACAATGAAAGAAAAACCTACATAAAAATGAAAAGAATTCAACTAAACGTCACTGTGAGTTTGGGGAAACAGAGAAAACTCTCCCAAGTTCCCATTCGCAGCCAAGTTTCATGCAAATATGTTTGTCCTTTCACATCTGTATTTTCTGCTGTATCAGTCTGGAACTTTTTATGTCCCTGGCACAGCTGATCTACTGAAACAACAAGTTTTGCAATGCATGAGATAAGGTAGGAATTTCTAGATTTTTGCCAGTCTCAGGCCCTGAAATGTGAAACGTATTTCAAAATTCTAACCTGTATGTGGTATTTGGAACGTAGACATCCCTGGCAGGAAACTCCAGGATTTCTCTTGTAGGTCTAACTCTGCTGTCTGGGTAAAGTTTGACTTGCAGCAACTCTGGAGTTAGACAGTAATGGGGATTTTCTGGAGCTGGAGATATGTCTATCTTTAATTGAGCTGTAAGAAGAAAATTATTTTATTACAATAAATAGAAGTTAATTTAAACAAAAACATATTCATGCTTTGTTTCTTCAGGTTACTATACTATATATTAATTTAATAAGTAAAAAACCCGATAGATTATAGCCAAGGTGGATTTGTCAAAAACAAATAACAGTGAATCAAACTGATATCTAAGGCAATTGGGGCACCAGATAATGAGAAACACAGAAAAGATGTATCTTAACATGTCCCAAATGCTGTTCTCATAGGCAAGCTGGGAAAATACAGTCTAGATAATGCTGCAATGAGGCCCAACTTTTGTTAAAAACAAAAAAGTCTCATCAAGAATCTCACCATTCAAACTGGAAGGATATATAGGAATTGCTGAAAGCTAATCTGCATCAAGATTATTGAATACTTTCCTCAGCAAGTTTGACAGTACTGACAGGGACTGATTGTTGATGGATGGCACTGAGGCTGGAATGCTTGTAAAAATTTGGAAGACAGGAGAGCTGGAGATCAAAGACTGAGATGAAATGTAAAAAAGAGCAAAGGACTTGAACTAAGAAGGAGAAGGCAACATACAAGCATAAAAGAAAATAATTGGCATGGATCAATTCTGTGGGAAAAAAAAAAAAAAGCTGGGTGACAGCAGTGACAGTGAGCCAATGTCCAGAAAAAAGCTACACGCATTCTTAGATATATTAGTGCAGCGTCACGTGTAAGATACTGGAGACAAATCCATCTGCACTGCTTGGCATGAGGTCTTAGGAGGAGCAGCATACTCATCTGAAGTACCCTGCTTTAAGAAAAGGAAGGAAAGAAACTCTAGCAGAGAGCAGAAGGCAATTTTAAAATCACAACCTTTGATGAAGGGTTGAAAGAAACCTGAGATTGGGTAGGCTACAAAATGGAGGTGAATAAGAGTGAACTAATAGCAGTATTCAAAAGTACTTGAAAGGTTAGAATAATAGCCCTGAGGGCATAACAAATCATAATCAGATTAATTTGCAGAAAGATAATTTTGCAAAGTTTTCTTAATACCTAATCTCACTACAAGGACAGCTGAGTGCTAGGAGAGATGATCTAAGGAAGTGGTAGGGTTGCTGTCACTGGAGATTTTTAAGGACAGGTTAAGTAAACACTGTGAGGAACAGCGCAGGTCAGGGACCAGTGTTGTTTCACTGCTGATGTGCCAGCATTTTTATTTCCCTTTCTCAAACAGAGGTGGAGTTTGTTCCTATTAACCAAGTGAGAGCCAGGAGAGAGATCTCCTCTCAGCTGAAGAGAGGTATTTTACTCAGGATAACAGAGGTTCTCTAGAGCCTGCTGAGTTTAGGGCTTAGACGGTTGCATTCTTTCCTCACAGATGCTCCTCTCAGTGTGACAGTAGCTGCATGTGCACACATGCCAGTGAAAGAAACAGCCAAAATGCCATCCTTGGTGCTCATAGTCTACTGGGAATTGTTGTCAATGGCTTATTAGCGTTTTTTCATTTGCTCACTTATAAGAACTAGGTGGCATTTGGGAAGGACTAACCAAATACAAATGTGTGCCAGAAAGATCTTGTTCAATACCTGTGATAGGTCTCAATCTCCGTAACACTGATGAAGGCCGTCTCATGTCAGCAAGGAATTTGTACAAATCTTCATCACTCAGGCGATCACCCTCCTGTTGGATGTTGAGAAGAAAATGGTTATCTACACAACCCTTCAAGACTGCAAGAGAATGGATAAACTATCTAATAAGGGCTTATAATTGGTTATAAACTAATAATGGTCTTTCCTCTGATATCAAAATGTACCTTCCCAGAACAAGGTGTTAAGATTAACATGCTAAATTACAGTTCATTTCTCCATCCTTTTCCCTTCCTTTTTTCCTTATTAATCATCATGACAGCTACAGGAACTTCTCATTTAAAACCTTTTCTCTCCCCATCAATATTATCTTTTTCAAAACTGAGAATAGCTGTTAAAGATTTGCCCAAAATATCCAATTTTTAGGAAGTATAATAGTTTGAAAAAGTATCCGTCATTCAGTTAGTGATCCTCATTCCTTCTCCTCTGCCTTTTCTTTGGTATGAGTCTAAAAGAATTACTTTCCAGGAGAAATGTTAAGAAATGATGGTAAGAGGAAGCAGTCTGTTGCCAGTCTTCCTTGTGACACATTCTAGTAGCTCAGAAATCCATTCATTTTGAAAACGCAGAAAATGTGACTCTGCCATCCTCTAACTATCCAAAAGTAGAAGTTATCTGATAATAAAGGTAATAAATCACAATACAAAAAAAAAGCAAGTGGAAGAAGAAAACCACTGGGCAGCATCCAATTAATTGTACTCAATGGGAGGAAAGGAAGGGAAGACAAAAAATAAAAGATACAGAAAAACTAGAAACTTCAAGATTTATATCATTGTTCAGCAATTTTTAAAGGACAAATTAATAAAACAAGCTGTTTCAAAGTTGTCAACTTCAACACAGTAAATAAATACTTGCTTTCATAAATCATTACTAACCGAGTGACCAGGTCTGAACTGGTGCATATTACAGAGGGCTGCAGAACACAACCAGTATAACAGCTGCATCAGCTTTTTTACTTTATGCATTTTGGGTGAAGATGTTTACAGAGCTCAATTTTATTAAAACTCCAAGTAAAATGAACTTCCTGCACTGCTCAGTGTAACTGTGACCCAGAGATACCATTCCAGCACCCAGTATCAGTCATACTGAGTCCCATACAGAGCAGCAGAGGCACGAGTCACCCCCCAACCACATGGTTTGCACTACACAAACTTCATGCCCTTGATGACATTTCTCCTTATTTACCCTACTGTATTTAAGACCAGACTTTGGACGGCTACCCACAGTGAAGAGGCATGTAACCAGAACAATCAGGAAAAAAAAAAAAAAAAAGAGCTTAACCAACTCGCAGTATAAACTATCTAACAATACTTTTTGCTATAAATAGCAAAATCAGTCCAAAAAATATAGAGTTGTTCGCTACTAGACCTCTTTATACACACAAAGGTGAGATGTGAACAATAATTTTCCTGAACCATATGTGGCATTAAGCAAATCATAGCAAAAATTAACAAACGGAAACCATTTTCTAAGCTTAACTAAACATTTTATTCTATTTAATCACATTTTCTATTGCTTCTCAGGAAGATCCCAACCTCTGACTAAGAACAGTTGCCACTCAGTATAGCAGCAAAGTGAAATGCTTTGTTTTCTCAGTAAACTTACAGCAAGAACCTATCAATCGACTGTGAATGCACTGCTGGCAGAATTAAGCACATGATATAATGAATTCCCGGCATGCTGTTCAAAGACATTCTGTGACCAGGGAACAGGCACTAATTTGTGATGCTTTCAATGCATGTAATCATTTGGGTCTACACTGACTCCACATGATCTCCTTAGTTAAATAGCTTCATACAATACCTGTTTAAAGAAGTTTGTCACTGTCAGAGTAGCTGGTCTAAAACTGGTCAAATTGCAAGCCTCATCCCCACTTGTGGTTCTCTCTAACGAACGCCTCCCGACAATACTGGAATTCCTCCTCTCTGACCACGATCCTTTACGTTCTTCAAAACATAAAAAAAAGGGGGAAGAATTAATAAAAAAAAAAAAAAAGGAAGAAGAATAACTGTTGAAGAGCCTACTTCTGTTCCAACCAGGATTTTCTACACAAGAAGATAACTGCTGCTTTTGGAAATTATGCAATAAGTGTGATAGAAGAGGTGGTTATGCTAAGACAATCACACTCCTGAGGCATCAGGAGGCTATGAAGCACAGCTGACTACTCCTGCTCTTCTCACAGCAACCTCACCCCAGTGCCTTACTGCTATTATAAAAGTCTTCATCGTGTGAAGATTTATGTATATCTCTTGCTCTGAGAGATGATGAAGTTGGCAGTTTTGGGGATGCTGAAGATGAGCTGTGTGCTTCACAAAGATTAATCCACTCCTTTGTAAGATGTTCATCAGTCTGCAATGCTCCCTCAGTCTTAGAAGCCTGATTTTAAATAATATAACAGATGGTTTCATTGTAAAATTCTTTATAGATAAATCCATTTGTTATTATGGACTTTTCTGTTTTATTTCAAGCATGACCCAGACTACCTGAAGGCCAAGGGCAGGGGAAAGAAAGTGATAGAAGGAGCAGTGGCAGATACAGGGCATGAATCAAGACTTCAGTATTTGTCCACACTCCCTCACGCTGATGCCGGATACTGTACCTCCTGTGCCAACTTCTACTTCTGTGGAATCTCTTTCCAAACTTCCAGCGCTGCTCACAATGTTCATTAAATGAATGGCTGTCCAGGCAAAAGGCATTCGATACTTGCCTAGTCTTTGGCAAAACTGTTCTGCCTGGCATTTCAGTTTTTCCAACTTCTCCTTATTCTGTGAAGAAAATATTCATTCCAAGAGATTAAAAGAAGAATAGGAACAGAGGAAAAATTAGAAAAATGAGTTAACAATGGCATCTTTTCCAACATGCAATTCTTTTGTGCTTCAATAGCACCTTCTACAGGAGGATCACTATGTGCTATGCAATCCGACTTCTGCTTCAGAGAACTGCCATCAGGCCAACAGTGCCAGACACAGGACAGCCTGACAGCCAGAGCAGTTGGCTTCATGGTCTTAAGCCTCCTGAATAGTCTGTCAAATCCCAGTGAGCTCATCTGCCCACTGCCCTTTCAAGAAAACCTGAATTTTACTCTGTCAATTCTGAAACGGTCTTTCTTAATGTGATTTTATGCAGCAGGAGCTCAAATCACCTGGAGTTGCATGGGAAACTGAAAACGTTCCTCAAATACACAGTATTATTTTCATGAGGGGGGAAAAAAAGGAATAAGAAAGGACTTGTCCATAATCTTGCATATTGAAGAGCAATTTTTGCTTTAGAAAGGTTGTTACTTTCCAGACAGGGGGCTGGATAAAAATAGAGAGCACTCTATTGCTCATATTTTTCTAACTCAGGACATGTTTATGCATGTTGCTGGGAAGGAGACCTTAAAAAATCACCTTTTCACCTACATTCCCAAGTATCCTGCAACTCCAATTCCAAAATTTCACTTAGGCACACGCCAACTCCTTGATCACAGGGAAGGTAGTTTTTTTACTTTTGTTACCTATATACCCAAGGGGAAAAATACCCATTTTTGGTTCTGTGGTGCAGCAATATAAAAACAGAGCCAGACAAAATGTGAGGACTTCTTCAGTGAAAAACATTAAAACTCTAGCAAGGCAAAACTTTGTTAGAGTTTGATCAGAACTAACAAATGAACTTCCCAGTTCCTTTAAGAAAGCATAATGGAAAGCTTCTCAATCACAGGAAGGGCTGGCATCTCTTTTTTGCTCTTCATCCAGTACTCACTGTTAACTTTTAACTTTCACTTGGCTTAAAACTCAAATGTACAAGAAACTAGGAGCCATTTCTGAGGTTCAAAAGCACTGTGTCACATTGAGCGCACACAAGGTTTCCTTTCCAAGCTGTCTTGTACATCTTACAAACTGGAGCTCTACTATAACATACTTAGCTTAAGTAATGATAAAAATAGTGATTTGCCACTTTACAGCAATGTTGTGTTGGAAAAAAAAAACAACCAAAAAACCAAACCAGCAGCAGCCTGCAGGGAAAAGACTGAAAGGTCATAGCCCAAGTCCCACTGCATTTGCTACCAGCATTTCTGTTTTGTTTCTCAACCTACCAAATCTGCATTTCCCACCCAGATGCTGATACACTTCACTAAGCAACCAGCTGCCAACTGCAGGGACTAAGATGGAATTTTTCTCTGTGGGGAAAACCTCTGCTTTTAGTCTTGAGCAAAGGATTTCTATAGTAAGGTGACAAGTCACATTTAAACACGTGCAAAGAATCAGTCAAACTGGAGCAGGTCCATGCTATCCCTGCACTTTTACTGCACTTTAGAGACCAATGCTCGAACTTCCTTCAATGCTGAAAGAAGGAATTAAAGAGACTTTGTTAATGGAAAAAACGAAGACTAAAGTATAAAATTTTTAATCTACCCTTTCGATATGTAGAAAGGACAACTTTATCCTGCTGTTCAGTGTAGCACTTCTTTACAATATCAGGAAAAAGAAAAATCAGCAGAAAATAGCAGAGAAACGGAACCAGAAGTGCACTGCAATTCAAAATCAAGCCTGATGGAGAATCTCCTGTTAACATATTTCACCCACTCGACACCCTTTCGAGAGAAAGGCAGAGGTACTGTGATGGAGTTAAGCTGCAGAAGCAATGGAAAAGTTGAAATTTCACTGCAAATTCACATCAAAGGCCACCTTCACTTGACCCAGCTATATGCACACAACTGATCCTTTGGGACAGGGGATCACAGATGACTGAGCTTGATGGTAACCACACATCTCCCCTGTTAGCTACAAAAACCGATGACCTTTAACTACTCTACCCCAACAAGGCATCAAGATTCAAGGGTCTTTGTCTATTCAACTCTTCTTTGGCCTTTAGAATTTGACTAGATTGTTAATTAAAAACGGATCCTTTTGACAATAGGAATAGTATCAATGGATGTTAAGCTCAAGGTAAAAGAATCTATGTGTAATTTGTTAATAACAAAAGGCCTTAAAGCACTTGTAGCCAACTTTAAGCAAAACATCAAATTCTTACCTTTGCTGCATCAGATTCTTTAAAAATCATATAAGGCTCTGCACACTCCCCAATATCTCCCTGCTGTAACACTTTTTCCAGCTGAGAAGGGAAAACGAACCATTATAATGACATGTGTTCAGCAAGAGCTGTTAAATTAAACAAACACTAGGAGGCAAAAACATTCTTTGAAAAGAGTTAAAGCTTGCTTTCTCTTTGTGAGACAGCGAGCAAGCACTGCACTCAAGTTATTAGAATCATTAAGTTCCCAGATCTCCAGTTATAAATGAATCACGAGTCTAAGATAACAGTTCAAAGAGAACATATGCCACTTCACATTCGTTTGATCTGTTCTAGAGCCACTTTCAGCTCATTTTTAAAGTCTTGAAGATAGCTTGCACTGTCTTCAGCATCATCATTTTCAGAATTCTGTTCTTGTTTCAGTTCTCCATATTAAGCAGCACAAAGAGGTGACTTAGATGTAAAGTAAAACAAGTGTTATTTTAAATTGATGTGTTTCCAAGTCAAATAATGAAATAACCAAATAATTAAAGTTAGCAAAAGAGCTGATATTTGCTTCTGAAGTCTCCAAGTAACAAGAAACTGCTTAGAAATATATTTCCCATCACATGCACGGAGACTGTTTCATTCAGACACATCCTGGCCTTCCTTCCCATGTCCGCTACTGTGCACACGCTGTTACTAGATTAGAATATCTTGAAACTTCTCCCATGCTTGCAAAGTGTCTATTAGTAGAACTCCACAAGGTTACTACAATATAAAGAACAAAACTACTTTCCATCAAATCTTGCACTCCTTGGTGTTTTTACGCTAGCAATACCAGCTGTCTGAAAAGTGGTTTCCCAGCGAGTAAGACCAATGTGAAAATTCACCTGGTAAGGCATGCTATCCATCCGTTTAATTTATCCCTAGCTATATTCTTTTCATCATCAAATCAAAAAATCGCCTAAGCCACCAGCTCCTCTTGGATCACTGGTTTTACAAGCACTAATGTGCAGTCACAAGCTCTTTTGGACAGATCCCCATCTCATAAATATGGGGTACTTTCTTCCTCATATTTTGTAAAAATTCTAAGGATGAATACGCGTCTGAAGACAGAACTTGATTTTTAGAAAGAACTCAGATAATCATACTAAAAATGGAGACCAGAATATATTCCAACACTACTGAAACCTGGGACTGTTTTGTTATGCCTTAATTTTAAAAGCTTTATTCCTCACGAAAGCCGTTTGTGAAGAACCTGCAGAAACTCACATCTACAGGGTTCTCAAAACATCCCGTTTAGCTAGTAGGCAATGTAACCACTGCCTGTGAACTGACAGCACATACTGAACTCCTGTTTTTACAACAGGATGATTTTTATGCAGAGACCAGTCAAAATGCCTGATTCAAATTCCAGTCTGAACTAGTACCATTTGTGCGTTCATTGAATCAAATAAAAGAAGAGGAAATAACTTTTATCTTTGTATACTTTATTCCAGGAGTGACCAATGTGGCAATTTATTCCAGTTATGGATCTCACTCTCAGCAATTTCAATTCTTGAAGACATTTGAAAATCTGGCTTAAGGGCATATATCATTTCTGAAATGAGATTCAAATCAATATATACTTTTAAATAACTCACTTATCTATCATCTTAAGGAGTCAGCACATTGCTTCAAATGAAAACCAAGGTCAAGCCCCAGAAAGTTGCTCTATATCAAGCAAACCTTTGTGTTCTTTCCAGTTTTTCAATAATACAACAAA
The DNA here is from genome assembly GCA_033459285.1 of Clamator glandarius. Classification (NCBI taxonomy): domain Eukaryota; kingdom Metazoa; phylum Chordata; class Aves; order Cuculiformes; family Cuculidae; genus Clamator; species Clamator glandarius. Next base: position 296,819 of record JAUNZM010000110.1, read on the forward strand.
ACATATCTCCACTGTGCTGTTTCTATTAAAAAGGAACTTAATGTACTAAGTGAGAATATCTGAAATGAAACAATTCTGCGGTACAAGTGCTTATGCTTTTGAGAACAGAATCCTCCTCTCCAAATGTAAATAACAAGTCAAATAGTCAGCGAGACATGTTTATATTTTATTTTAACTAGAAAAAAAGAGACAAGAATAATTTAAATTTCTCTAGCGTTTCTTACCTTTATTACCAGAAAGACATCTTGAGAGGGATAAGTGATAGAAAAGATGGCAGATCTGGCCAGTGTGGATATAGCAGCAGGAGGGACATGTGGACGAAGCATTCCCTTCATTTGTTCAGAGTTTAAATCAAAGTAGAAATTTTCTGAAATCTAAGAAACAAGTTGGGTAGCTTCAACCATTGCTTATACCTTTTATTTTTGGTAAACTCTTTATAAACACAACAATTACGAAACACAAGCAAAAAAACTACCAACAGTGCCTCCTTTCAAACTATGTATAAAAAGGAAGGGGGGAAAAAGGCCTTTTCATTAATAAATCAAGGAAGGACAGCGAGAAAGGAGAAAGGAAATGGAGCAAACAATCCACACTATCCATAAAATTTCCTCCTCCTCCTGCAAGGTATGTAGTTCCATCACAGAGCTAGAAATTACAATTGCTGTATGAATTGTAAATATCGAAGTATGAAAATAGAAAATTAAGATTGTGCACAGAGAAAACAAAAATGACACATCCTGAAAGACAGTGAGCTTCTATGCTGAGGCACCAAATCCCTGACTGTATCAAAATGAATGTGAGTCGGTTATCAACAGCAGAGGTCACTAAAGAACTTACTACATTTGAGACAAAAAAATGGAGTAATGAGATGATAAAATTGGCTTATGAAATGTAATTTAAATATTAAACAAAGTTCACGTAATATTCCACATACTCTCATCTACATAACTTACAACTCAATGCATTAAATTTGAGTCTTAAAGAGATAAATGTCAAAATGCATATTTTTAACATTTTTCTCTCTACTACTGCAAATATCTTGAATTAGGAAAACTAAGAGACTCTTCAAATATTAAACACAGAACATAAATAGGGAATTTTCCTATAACTTCAATCTTGAAAAGACTCCCCAGTTTTGTTTTGATTTTAGCATGCATGACTGTCTTGTGCATTATTAAAATGTTACTTGGACACATACCATGTAGAATCATGAAAAAGAGATTAAGAAAGTCATACAAACTTAATCTAAATAAAATGTTTCAGTTACTTAAGTACCCTCTGAGGAAGAGACTTGAAAGCCAAGACTGGACAATATATATGTATATGTGTATATATATATCCCGATTTCAGACACTCACATATTAGATAATACATTTAGAAAAGTGGTTATACTTCAACTGCTTTACTAAGCAGAAGAACAGACAAGATGGTTCACGAAATGCCTCCATCATTCTGCCAGCCACCAGTATGTCATTGTCTTCATAAAGGTCTCCTTTGTAATTAATTCCTCTCTTTGTTTTTAAATACAGGCTTGTAATGCTTCTGTGGAAACATCATCACGCAAGTAATTAAAACTTACCTTTTTCTTTTCTTTAACATCGTACAAAGCCAAACTTGCAAAAATGGGTTCAATTTCTATTTCAAATCTCGAAAGAAAGAAACACAAAATCAGTCAACCTACGTTGTGCAAGAAAGAATAACCACAGTCTTCCCAAACCCTTCTTGGGTGACGTCTGACCACTGTTAAGCAGAGATGTCAGGAACAGCTGAGCCAACCTAAAGGCTTGACCCTGCTGAAAAGGGATGTTGCTCCCCAGTTTTCCCCCACTCCTTTCCTGTCCTGCTTGCTCTTCATCGTCTCTTCTCACTTCCACTGGGAAGCACATTGGTGCTCCCTGGACCTCACTCATCCAACAGAATGGTTGGGATCAGAGTCACAGGACACAAAGCATATTTCTAGAAACGCTTTTATCTTCTACAGGTGTCATTTGAAAGCTACCTAAAGCAAACTGTGTCTCTAAAGGAAGAGAATTATGACTTGGGATAGCTGGAGCAATTAGCTCCTCTGATTATCTTGAGAAGCTGCCTTCTACGCTCATTTCCCATGCTGACCTGTTGATACAGCTAAATGGCCAACCGCTCCTCTTGGCATTTTTGACCAGAAAGTTCCTTCCACTGGACAATCAAGGACAACTATTCTGGCAATTTTCAACATTTAACTTTCACCAGAAAATATCAATATCTCAAAAACTCTCTCAGAAAAGTGTTAGTTTTTCAGAGTAACTGTTGTCAAGTATTTATGCTAACTGAAACACTTCAACAAAAACATTAACCTATCAAATAGAGCTAAACTTATTGCTAAATTGCCTGGGAAATTATAGAAATTAAAAAGCATTCAAAATCTGTTCTTACACCAAAATGTGCAGGGCTTAAATGCGTTCTCCAGTCTGCACAGCCTCCCTGTGAAATTAATGCCCAAACCCATGCACCCCAGTACAGAGCTCTCAGATTTTCATCCTGGAACTCTTTCTGCCAATGGAACATCATACAGGACTGCGTTATCAAACAGACATTTTCTCTAGTTTTGCAACAAAAGTGAGATTAACCTAAAAGCGTCCCTCCTTAGGTCATCTTAGCCTTCTCCCTGAGGAAGAGACCATATACTACTTTTAGTGCCACTACGAAAGCATGATCTCAGATGCTTGCTATTACAACTGTAAGAATGGTTTCAGAGATTACTGTACTACACAAGCAAGCACATACTTGAGCAGATTTGCTATAAATTTACAGTCAGCACAAGATGCTTACATAGCAGAAATCATTAATTTCCAGCATCTAACTTATTTATGCTAAAGACACTATCCTTCGAAGAGAAAGCTCCACTGCTACTGCATATTATGTTGTTCCAGTTCATAAAAGGCTGCAAAATCAGTTCATCTCTATGGCTATATTAGGTCCTGGAGTACTCTATGAGCAGGAGATATGTCCCACACATATATCTCAGTTATGAGCCACAATGTAGTCTAACTGGAGCTCTCTAATAAGAAGGGTTGACCTAACTGAGGACACAGAAGATGAATACAGCAGTGTGGAAAATCAGTTTTGTACTTTATTTCTCCAAGGGAATAACAGTAAAATTTTACCTTGTGTTATTAGAGAAGAGTTATAGGCAATGAACCAGCTGCAGGTAACCCTATATTCAGGAGCTTCACTTCATTAAACTTGTTTAACAGGTTTCTATTCCTCCAGTTAATGCTAGCTAAGTATATAAAGTCTTCACTCTTAAAGGGACACAGTCAAGGTTGCTGAGCTTAAACTTCAGCAAATCTTTCGTTGTCTTATGCCTTAAGGCTTAAGCATTTTTAATCTTTTTTTTTTTTGCCCATCTTAAACAACCTTGTTACGGAGCTGAACATATGTGATTGGCCATCTTCAGAGCCCTGAACAAGCACAGTGAAGCACTTGTTCTAGCAACATGGAACAGGCGTGGCTTGAGACTGGCTGAAAAGCAATGATGAGAGAAGCCAAGGAAGATGAAGACTTTCTATATTATACCACTGAAGAAAGTCTTAAAGGTAAAACTGTCTCATGCACTGTACTGTGTAATTTTTCCTTTATAGAACTAACCTTTAAGCCTATGACCAACCAAACACTACATGCCTTCAAGGGTAATAAACAAGACAGCAGAGTTAATCTAGATGCACAGGGATATAACAGCAGATTTCAATTCTCAATTTCTGTACAGCAGCTGTCTGTTGGAGTGATACTTACTTAAGGGACAAACACTTCACCAGTAGTCTTTGGCCAAAGTGTTCTTTGGGTACTTCAGGGACACTAAGTCGCTCTATAGGCTCCTCCTGAAATTTGTCACAGGAACACCAATTTAGAGACACAACACTTGTACAAACCACTAATGTCATTATGAAGCAAACATATGTATCACTTTATTTTAACAAGACAACGATGCCAATTTAATCCAAGGCTAACCAGCATGCTACATTTATCAGCAGCTATAAATCTGCTGAATTAAATTCCTTTAATGTTTCCATATTATATGGGATTGCATAACCATAAAAGAAACTCAGTCTTCAAAAAGTACTGTCTATGGCAAGTCAAATACTGACAAACATGAGACCAGCAAAATACCTAAACTTCTCATGACAATTAAACACAGGTGATCTTAACTCCTTTAAATCCACTGCAGGCTGACAGTTTGCTCATTCCTTATATCCTTCACTTTTTTTTTGCCTCACCCACATGTATATAAAAATACCTCATCTGGTGCTGGATGTAGTGCAAAAAGCTCCTTATGCCTATTGGACTTCCTCTGATCTTCATTGTGGTGGTCAATCTCTTCATTTGGGGTTCGGTCCAGCAGGTTTGGGAGAAGGGCATCTGGAAGGGAGTTCTTCAGATCAAAAATACTGCATGCCCAGCTGCCCCGGGGAGTGTCGTCAATTGACATTGAACGCCGTTTAAGGTCATCCTGAGATTCAACAAATTAAAAGCAACTTATAAGGGGAAAGAGACTGCACTTTTAAAATGCGACTATAAATTAGGTTTTATGTAGCAAGTTTTTAAAGGTACATTACTTGTTCATCCTGGTAACTGTTGCCATCTGGAGCTTCATCAGACTCAAAGATCTGTTTGGGGAGCCCCTTTTGCCTCTCCTTCTGTTTGTCTAAGGTGTTGGGATTAAATCCAGTTCCTAGCTTGTGATATCTGAAAATAAAGTATTTCAAATGTATTCTTAGCATCTTTTTTGACCCCAAACCCAGAAGCAGAACTACAGAACAAATCCAGTATTATCAGAGTGGTTCATCTCAAAGCATGAACTGCTCCCTGCAAACAGTATTTCCAGTCATCCTCCACTGTAGCTGGGCAATGGTCTGACAACCAGTATTCCAGTACTACAATGTGACTCTGTTCAACTATAAAGCAACCCTGAATGATGCCAAAGAAGTGTTATCAATGGTCAATTAAGGTCATCATAAAATGTGTGATTGTGATGCCAAGCTTAAAAGAGGCCAAGAATATGAGGACTGAAGGCCAGTGGTTCTGCTAGAGCAAGAAATGATGTGGAATAGACCTTTAAAACCAAAGCATCAAGTTCAGATAGGATTGCATGAAGCACAGGAGTCCTGACCCCTCCAGGAAAACACATGACTTTCTGGCCCCAACTTAAATAATCATCTTCCTAACACACCTTTGTAGGCAGAATTGGGTCCTTCAGAGCTTTCTGGGGTTTAAGAGCACTTACAAGTAAACAGGAAGTCTGTCTAGTGCTGCTGATAAGATCAGATGTCTTTAATCAAAAAATTGTTGGATACTAAATGGCACTATGTCTGTATTTTTATAGATATACGGCCAGAGCCACAGTTCCCTTACAATAGGCACTCTAAGTCAGTTCCCAAAGTAGCACTGGGGTCACATCTAGAATTAATTGTTCTTACCCTGGATGTACAGACACGTGAAAATCATGGGTGTGCTAGTGGTGAATAATGAAAGGGAGGAGAAAAAGGAGGAAAGCATTTTCCTTGCTAGGTTATGACTCCTGAGAGCTGAACCACCCGTATAATCCTCATGTGGATGCGTGCATTTCCATCATGGTCTCACCGACAAGCATAAATTCATCCCATATCAGACCTGTCTTCAGGGTGTCTATGATCCCTGCCACCATTGGTCTAGCATGCAGAAATCACACCATAAGGTTGAAATAAGAAAATGCTATTGTTTTTTTCAGGCCAGTGAATAAAACCTATTTACCTTTTCAATACCATTAACATAATCACTGAATGGATAGATTTGCCTGCCGCCAAAAACATTTTGGTTACAAAGAACTGTAGGCAGATTGAAATAAAGATTATTTCCACTGGGAGTGGGGGAGAGAGAAGGATGTCAGATCAGAAGTCATGTTCTTCTAAAGCTAGAAAAGCTGGATGTTGTGCCCTCAAAGCTAGTCAAAGCACTTGTAACCACCCAACTGGATGCATTAAGAGAAACTTGTTAACATCCTTACTTGAAAAACAACTCAATCCTTCCCAAACAGACTTCGAGGCTCTTCCCCTGTTCTAGCAGTAACCACCTATCTAGTCCACCATTATGATTCTACCCTAGTAAAAACTGCTATGAATGTATATGGTGGTGACTCTCCTCCTCTGAAGGGAAAAAAACCCCTTTGACTGTAATTCAAAATCACTTAGCACACCTTCAACCCATTTGGGCAACTTCGATGTCTTTAGTCTCATTCCTTCCCTGACACAAAAGATACCTGCAGCTGATCTGCACAGGACAGAATGCTCTCCTGTTTCCAACTGAACTTCCTCAGTGCAGGAATCACAGGTATTCCAGGTACCAGTGAAAGTCACCGAGAACCAAGATGTATGCTAGCTGGATGGGTAGCACTGCCTTCTAGACTCTGCCCACAAAGGCTGGGAGTTAATAAAGCACCTCTCCCTCTCAGGTTTCTTTCTGGTTTTTTTTCCTATGGTATGAGACTACAAACCACATTTTTATTAGGTCCCCTTAGCACTGAAAAGCATATTTTCAGCATCCCCTGAAGTAGTTTGCAGGACAACATTAAACCAGTGAATTGTAGCAACTGCCACAAGGGCAGAGCTGCAGCCGTAGTCAAGTCATTTGTAGGTGATGCACATCACATGGATCACTTACTTCTTGACAGTAGCTCTTGAAGTCATCAGACTTGAATCATGCATGAGAGTGTATATGCCAAGTAAAGGTACTAAGAAACCCTCCTGTTAATTTGCATAAATTAATCAATACACACAGATTCCCTAAACTGTTAGCTCATTAGACAAATGTTGTGATAGTTCAAATATTAGCAATTATTTCTTTAAATGACATACTTTCTCAAAGTCTCTTTGGGAACAAATGAATGATGAAGGGGGCACAGTATTTGTGAGGTGGTTGTGCCTGCACATAAATCTTATATTGTTACAAAATTAACACAACTCCTCTCTAAAAAGAACGGAAGAAATATGGAACAAAGAAAGAAACAAATGTTGACTGTAATTTTACCTGTTTGCATTCCCTAATTTCTCTACCATTCAAAAGGAACAATTGCTGACTAAAATGTCCTAGATTTTCAAAAATGGCCCAAAGGGTTTTGATGTCTGAGATCAAATTTTCAAAACACGGAGCATCATTTCAGCTGAACACAAAGCATCAGTTCAGCTGAGCTGGGTCACCAAAAGCCAGGGCACGTGGAATCATGGAATCATAGGTATGACACTAATTTTTGAGCCTACTCATACCAGCTAGCCACCCTGCAAAAATTTACATACAAAATCAAGATGATAAACGCCACAGGGAACTCACTTTCTATTCACAATTGCCCAGTCTTCTGTGTAACTTCTCACGCAGTCCCTCACATGAGGATCCATCTCACTGTTGAAAGAATAAAACCAAACATCATTACTATCACAGACATGATAATGACTTCATAAACATACATACTTCCATTTAGGTTTACATTTATTCTTTCAGGCTTTTACAGACAGAAATTCCAGGCTCCCTCCTTGTAGATACTCAAATTCAGAACAATTAATTCCCTTGAGTAAGGCGTCACCCTGACACCCCCTACCTCTCTTCAGGCACAGCAGACACCAGTGTCCGGCACTCCCGGGGGGTGTATACAACCTCGATGTCATCAGGAGGAAACTCAAGCAAGTCTCTAAGTGGTCCAGATTCCACTGCAATCGGGTGTGTAATAAGGTAGTCCTCCAACTCAACTGGGTCCACTGCTTCTGTAAGTGGTACCTGGGAAAAGACAAGCAATTGAAGGGTCTTAAAAAAGACAAATCACATGCACATATGCTACTTTGTTTTTCAAACCAGCCTTCTTCTGCCATGTTGAGGAAACCTGATCTAACATCAGACGATAATTAAACATAGTGGTGTTAACTAACACACATCACAAAGCTATTCATCATGTCTTATCTTTTATCTGATATTTCTCTGATGAACACCATCATCATCCTGGGAACCTTCACCCTGATCCAAGATGCAGGAATCCCTCCACCCTCAGGCACAGCCCCCAGACAGGAATCCAGGGCAGGGGTTGGTTCACCAGGAGCTCAAGAAGCCTCGAAACTCAAAAGATTAACATTATTTTGAATTAAAGCACTTCTCTGGCGAACGCAAAACACAGTGTTCCTCTACCACAGGTACAAGGTGAACCACCTCTTCTCCCTGATATCAGGACCTTTAGTGCCTCAATGTCTGCCCACACTAGGGAGGGACACTGCTCTAAATAAAATGGAAGTTTAAAAAGCAACTTTACTGGGCACAAAGCTTGCACCCAAAGCACAAGGAATATCTGAACACAAACACATACAGGAAAATGGTAGATTTCACTGGCAGTACTAATCTCATCATTCTGAAAAAAGTGAGGTTTTCTTAGACACATGAAAAAAACAGAAATTGTATAAACTGGACACGCATTCACACTGCATAACTGTGTATATTTAATGTATGCATGTTCTCTAAGTACATCTATATTCTGATACAAGATCATCATGCTATGAGGCTGTACATAAACATAGACAGAAAGAAAATGAAACGCTGAAGTTCTGAGGAACATGTCTCTACAGCAACTAACAGATTTCCTAGAATTCCCTGGCACATCCAAGTGAGGCTGAGCAGTTTAATGAGTCATAAACACCCATCAAAATTCAGCAGTTTTTCTCTACTACTTCCTCTTTCCTATCATCCAGAAGATTTCTGTGGGACAGGGAACTATTCCACAGCTTGTCTTCTGTTGGAGATAACTTTAAAAATAACACTGACTACTGAAGTTTTCAATGTGCTTCTCAAAAACATTGCTATACCAACTCGAAATTCCAGTTGTCAAACTTCCATTGCCAAAAGCTTCTGAAATGAATCAGCTTTTTATTCAAGGAAAAAGACTTGGCTAACATAAAGGGTATTAAAAGAATCTCTCCTACCAGAGCCAGCATCAATGAATACTGCATTATTCTTAAAATACAGAAAGCAAATCCTTCAGCAGAAAAACACGTGACTCCCAGGGAAGTCAGGTTAGTTGGACCAGATAAGTTTATGCCAGATAAGAATCTGATCCACCAAAAACAAGATATCTGGAAACTCAGTATTTAGTTCTGCAGGTTCAGTAAAAGACACAAATTAATTTCTGTGTAAAGAAAAGAGCCATCATCATCATCAACTTAACTCAGACCCTTTTTCCCTTTCTAATCCGGAACTCTTGAAATCACACAGAATCACAGAATAACCAGGTTGGAAGAGACCCACTGGATCGTCGAGTCCAACCATTCCCACCATTCCCTAAATCATGCTCCTAAGCACCTCATCTACCCTAACCTTAAACACCTCCAGGGACGGTGACTCAACCACCTCCCTTGGCAGACCGTTCCAATGCCTAACCACCCACTCCGTGAAGAACTTTTTCCTAATCTCAAGCCTAAATCTCCCCTGACGGAGCTTGAGGCCATTCCCTCTCGTCCTGTCCCCTGTCACTTGGGAGAAGAGGCCAGCTCCCTCCTCTCCACAACCTCCCTTCAGGTAGTTGTAGATAGTAATAAGGTCTCCCCTCAGCCTCCTCTTCTCCAATGAACTCAATGTATATGATTCGGAGAACTTTTGAAAATACAAGCCAGATACTTTCAACCATTTTCATCACTGCAAAACTCACAATGATCAAAACTTGTCATCGCTCTTTCCAATACCACAGTTAACATGTCAGCACCTCGCACTATCTGTTTCTTCCACTCAGATAGACCAGTGCCATTTGGCACTAGGTAACTGTTAAAATGCACAGCAGTGAAATGAGACAGTTTATTATCAAGGAATTGCTTAAAGTGCACTTCTTTTTTGGAAGAGCTGCTGCATAATACTACTACTACTTTGCATGCATATAATCCTTTCCACCGATATACCTCAAACCCAAAGAAAAGAATCCAGAAACAGACTCCTTGCAAACGAAGATAAAAAATAACAAAATCGCTCCAGAGGCACTGGGTAGCAGAGGAGCTGGGAAAGAGCACTCCCTCAGGTCCTGCCATGGCCAGTCCAGAGTGCCATCCATGCTGCAATGCAGCTCCATGCTGGACATTGAAAGAACCCCCACTGGAAGAAGGCCAGAGGGTTAAAGTAGCCTCAGAGAGTGACTTAAAGCTGCTTAACTGACCCTATTTTTAAGCTCTAACATCTTAAGACTTACTTCTACTCCTCCTGCTGACCTCTCTTCCACACTGGCAGCTCCACAACAGAGGCACCTTCGAGTGCACCTGCTCAGCAAAACTGAGCTGACCATGGATTGAAATACCAAGTGTTATATTCCAATCCATGTGAACTCATTTACCTGTGCACCTCCCCAGGCTAACGAAGAGGAACCTTTTCCTCATCCTTCTGAACCTTTTAATCCCTTCATCCTGACAAACATTAGAAAACTAAAAAAGACAAGGAAAAAAGTCTGTATATTAATGCAGAGCCAAGGGGAATGTGCAGGACGGAGCAGACACAGGGCATAGACTGTTATGTCTAAACACATCATGCTTCCTCATCCCTGGCATTCCACATCTCAAATTTCTTTTGTCCAACTAGAATGTTGTATTGTACGGACAACAGATGAATAAAATGGCTGTGCTAGTAAAACCCTAATGCTGAAAGACAGGTAGTGCTTTTGGTGCTACCTAACACCAAGTTCTGGGTCTCCGCTTCAGGGGCTTCCAAGCCCTTCATACACCTCTGCACTAGGCCCTAGGTTGCACTTCACAATTTTCTAGTTTGTCTCTTCAGATAACTATTGTACCATGAAGATGTAAACAAACATAAAAGTCAAACCCAGAAGCCTGTATTAGACTCACCATCTGTGCAGCCAGAAATACTGTCTAGCACCTGAGTAAACAGGCCAACATAAATTCATGGTTATGAAGAGGAACTACTTTATGTCAGACTATTGGCAGATAAAAGGCAAGCACATTATTTTAAGCTTTAGATATTTGTGGGGGAAGAAGTGATGAAAGAGGAGGAGGAGGAAATAAGGATGAACAAATGCACTAAAAGAAAATGAACCCAAATGGTGGCCCAATGTCTGAAGAGAACTACAGCAGCTACTCTGCTGGCTCTCGCTGCTGATGGCTAAACCTTCCCCCATCCTGCTTTATGTTCCTGCATCCCCCTGAAGTTTTGGACAAGACCAAGAATACAGTATACAAAGGTTATTTCTGTGTTATCTGGCCAAAGCATCACTCACCTAAAATTGTCATACGAACCACTAAGATTAAACGTCTACACTGAAGGAGCCGGACATGTTCCGATACATAGGAACTTTTTCCTTGTTCCCTCCAATCTTTCTAACCCCTGCATTACTAGGTTACCCATCCTCACAATCCCACCACCAATTAAGGAGCAGAACCTGCTCTATCATCTCACCTCCAAGTCTCCAGGCCCCATGTACCTCCTCAGGGCACCAGGAAAAATGAGGCAGCACCCAACAGACAACTCTCCGTGCCTGTTAAGATTGGGATACGTTCTTAGTTTACAAAAGTTTCACCTTCATCCTTGTGCATCACTCTGATACATGGCTAATCTCCAGATGATCACAAGAAAAGCAAGTCCCACTTTTAGTGGCATATTAAAAGGTTTTGAAATCTGCTGCAGCAGAAACAGGGAACAGCTGAGGAGCCATAAAGCTGCCCTCTCCCACATCCCAGCTGGCTGGTAGGTTTCAGACAGAGCTGCATCTGCCTAGCGACATGCAATCTTCACCCCACTTCCAGGAAAGGCCTTCTCAATTCCTTCTGATAGCTCCTAGGATGCAACAGTAGGTGCCTCCTCCACAAAATGCAGTTGATTTTATTTTACCAGGGTTCCAAAGGCATGGGGATGATTTCAGTCAAGTATTTGGAAATATGCTGTCCACCCACCAACCAGGCAGTAAACCTAATGGGGGTTACTGGAGCGCTACTGTGAGAAATCGCTGATGGGGTGTCTGCTCCTTCCAAGAAGAGTTTAAGGCAGCTGTACAGAAGCTCTGACCACCTTCCCAGCCAGGACCATAGAATAGTCTAAATTAATGGCAAATACACACTAAAAATATGCTAATGAAAGCCTACTCTTCTAAAACACACTCCTTGGTTTTGTATAGCCTGCAATTACAGATCAAATGTCGGACAATCTTTCAGGCAATTCTGTAACAGTTTTCACTCAGTCTTTATCCCAGGATCAGACACTGCCACCTCAACTCAGGACAAGGACTGTTCTGATGCTGTTACAATGAATAGCACTATGCCAGGAGAAAGGGGCTGCTGCGTATGAGTAAAGGAGCTGCTCCCTGCCAACAGAAACACCAAACAATGGACTAATAAACCGAAAATACAGAATAGATCAAACAGGACTCTCTCTACAGCCCAATTACCCCAAATCAAACACACCACTTGCAAACAATGATTTTGCATATTTGTGTCCTTAACCTGACCATAGATACAAGCTCTGTCAACTTAACTAAGACACCAGTCTGATTGATTTGGCTTACATAAAATTTAAAAGCATGCATTCCATCAGTACATCAGCATGGCTGCAGTTATGGCTTTCAGCAATTGTACCATGAAACCCAATTTCAAAGGTTTACAACTATCTTGCAACAAGGACAGTCAAGCTTTCTTCTTTAAGGCGATGGTATTCCTCACTGTTATATCCTCTTAAAAGTTTGAAAATAAAAATTTGTTTCCTATCGACTTTGTTCTTCTCTAGACAGCAAACATTGTATTTTGCTGTAGTTTTAGTACACTGCTAGCTGAAACATGTCTCTGTCCTATTTATGCCCTTCTTCTGAGCACCTACCCGTATCATCACCATCATTTACAGAAGCATCTGCACAAACCTGGTGATGGAGACAGGAGTGTCCATTATGGGATGTGGCATAACTCCAGGGATGGTAACACAACCACTCATTCACTTTGGCTGAGCATCTCACCCAAGTACCACAGGAGCAAAGGGCTAACACAGAGGGAAAGCTACACTGGGGCACCACACTGCAAAGTGGATGGCTTACTCTGTCCCACCAAGGAAACACAAAAAAAATGCAAAGGCCAGATTTGTATTAGACCTGCTCTGTTGTGGCATTCCTGAGAACAGATGACCACAACCAGCTGCCTGGTGCACAGAGTAGACCTCTCTGACAAGCAGGACTTCTCATGTGGCCTAGGAACTGGAGTTTTCCCAAGCAGTGGTGCTCACCATGTACAACTGACAGTGAAGGCGCCAGCAGCCACACAAAGAGGGAGCTCAGCAAGCAGAAAGAAGTGTGTAGGGCACAGTAATTCAGAAGGCAGTATAGATGTCCCACTAACAAAGGCTTTGGGGACACTTGCCATAGATGCACTTTTCCATCACGCTCATGGAATGACCAAAGGATAAGTATTTAATTAACATAACATTTAATCAGATATCATTATGTGCCCTTGCCTGAACAGCCTCCCCCTCCAGTTTGCTGCGTTACTGAACCAACCTCAGCTAAGCCAGTACCTGAAGATTAAACACCTGCTCTCCCAGGCACTGTACAGAAGCCCAGTAAGGGAGCATAGCAGTAACTAAGGCAGAAAAAGGGACAATTACTATCACCATCTCACAGATACTGACTAAGCACAGATGTAGTCTTGTGTAGACCACTGCTGTGTGCCCTAACATCCACAGACATTTATGTTTTTACCAGAAGGACTTTAACCTACGCTTCCCCTACACAAACAGCTGGGCACAGGGGACATTTCTAGATCCTCATCCAGAATTTTGTTGCCTACCTCACATGTGCTGTACTGAGCATCATGAGGAGTCTTGTGGGACACACTTTAAGCAACACTCAGATCCCAGCTACGATTTTGCAGACTCTTCCAGCCAGCGTACGTCAGCACACGCCATGAAAAGCAGTGTGTCCCTTGCATTTCCTTCTCTCCCTCACCTCTGTCCTCCCAAGATGCTTATTCTCACAGTGAGCCACAATGGCATTATAAATGGTTATGACATGATGGCTTGGCAGGATGCATCTGGCAGAACAAGGATTGAACTCAAGTTGCTCGTGGCCCAATCCAAGACCAATTTTCCTTTTATCTAAAACAAGATGCATAATTCCCAAGGGCAGAAACCCAGTCTCTGAGAATCACAGCACAATTTGGGACCCTGTCAAAATGACAATGGCAAAGACTATAAGTTTATATCTCCTGCCTCCTTTGGTGGAGTAAAATTCTCTGTGAAGATACAATGAGGGACTTGGAAAAATTAACCTTGCAGAGCTCCTTATCACAGGGAGGATACCAACTACTACTTTTACTTGGTGGCTAGGCACTTCTTCAAAGTCCGGGTGACATGTCTTTTTTGAAAGTAGGACAAAGTTCCATCTTAACTTCAATACGTCCTTAAATATTAAACAATTTATAATGTGCTAACGCTGTAACAGATTGCACCAAAGCTTCAAATTCTAAATTAATACCAGCTTCCCACCCACTGCCTCCTTGGGCAAAATCTTGGAAGGACAGAAGGAACAGATTAACATTTCAAAGCTGAGCCCCAGCTTTCCCTTAGCTATCACTAGGTCTCCAGGGCAAACAGTCACTTCCCGTGCTGAGCATTCAGGAATGCAGATCGTCTGTTCTTGCTGTGGTAAAATTCTGACATCCTTAAATGGATACTGGTATCTCAGGGAATTGCAACACGAGGCAAATCTGATATACAGTAGGAAGGTAGGAAGGGCTCAGTGTAAACCTGAGAAAATACAGGAAATGTAACACACTAAAAAAAAAAAAATAAAATTTGCAGGCAAGCTGAAGAAGGCAACAGTTGAAGAAAACATATTTGCTAAACAGAGGTATCAGGTTTATTTTTAAGTGTGAACTACAGGCCAGAGTCACTCTAAGAGGTTTAGAAACATGTAGTGTATATTATTATCCACTGACAATGCTGAAGTAATTAAAAAACATGTTTTACTTGCATACATTCTTCTTCCACCTAAACACTTACTACAAAAATGGTCATCACAAGATCTAAATTCTATGAATTGCACATTTGCCTCCTGCCACTACTCCGTGAGATCTGAAAAGTCACGGCACTCAGAAGTCGTCTCTGGTGACTGGAAGAAGGTAACATTGTGCCCATTTTTAAAAAGGGTAGAAAAGACAACCCTGAGAACTACTGACCTGTCAGCCTCACCTCTGTGTCTGGGAAGATCATGGAACAGATCCTCCTAGAAGCTCTGCTAAAGCACATGGAGGACATGGAGGTGATTAATGACAGCCAGCACGGCTTCACCAGGGGCAAATCCTGTATGACCAATTTAGTGGCTTTCTATGATGGGGTAACCGCGGCAGTGGACACGGGTAAATGGACGGATGTGATCTACCTAGACTTCCGTAAAGCCTTTGACGCAGTTCCCCACAACATCCTTCTCTCTAAATTGGAGAGATATGGATTTGATTGTGGATAATAAATTGGTACGGAGGATAATAAATTGGTTGGATGGTTGTATTCAAAGACTAGTGGTCAGTGGGTATGGGTATAAACTGGAGCAGGGCAGATTTAGACTAGATATTAGGAAGAATTTCTTCACCATGAGAGCGGTGAGACACTGGTCCAGGTTGCCCAGGGAAGCTGTGGCTGCCCCATCCCTGAAGGTGTTCAAAGCCAGGTTGGATGGGGCCTTGGGTAACCTGACCTAATGGGAGGTGTCCCTGCCCATGGCAGGGGAGCTGTAACTAGATGATCTTTAAGGTCCCTTCCAACCCCAACTATTCTATGATTATTGCATTTCAGAAAAACGAAACCCCTAATTTCATAAACCTGATGACTGGTGAGCACCCAGAAATTCTGCATTAAATTTTTTTTGCTGCTTTTATAATACATGGAAATATTCAAATGAACCAAGAAGATTGCCAGGCAATCTCTGCTTTTCATCAACCACAGACAGCTACCAACCCTCAACAAGGCTGACGCCTTCCCAGCCATAAAGTGCAGTCATTACCTCCACATATGTGCGCACTGCCTCTGGAATGCAGTTCCCTATCTCCTGCTTTGCTCTAGCTCTTATTACGTCTTTTGCATGGCGTTTTGAAAGATGTAATTAATACAGAGAATTGCTGATAGAAGCCCTTCATTTCAAACTGTAAAACGACTCAAAGATTTCTGTAAGCATTCACTGTTAAGACAAAAATTGGTTTAGAAATAGTCTCAAGCCTCCCTTTTTAAGATCTGAGAAGATTAAGTAGTATCGTATTAATTTTACAGAAAACCCCAGTGATCTGCAGTGTGTGTCAAATTCACATAATATCACAATGTTTGACATGGAAAAAGCCTCTAAGGAAAGGAAATATTTGTAAATATACTTACATAAAGAGGCATCCTACATGTAACAAAGTATCAGCCAGTCACAATACCTGTGAGATGTTTTATGTACAAATATTGGTAGGTTATTTGCTATTATAATTGGTTGCTAATGTAAGAAGCCCTTTGGGCATAAAAATATTAATATTAACCAGAGATTAATTAGTTATCTGGGAATATTACAGCAATTTTTTACCAAACCCAGAAAGACATGAGTTATGCCTCCAAGGATGGGTAAGAGGAAAGACAGTATCTTTTCCAATGACTGAGAATCATGTAACTTCACCAAGAGAGTATTTGAAGAATGCAAAGACTTTAATACAGCAAATGCAAGTGCTGATACTGATCTGAACAAGCTACCTTCTGATAAACTGCACAACTGAGAGCACAGAGGCCAAGACAATGAAAATATTGAAGCTGCATTATTAAAGAAATTAAAAAGCCAAACAGTTTGACCAGAGACTGCAGAAAAATCACAGGCTTCCCACTTGGCAGAAACACTACATCAGACCAGCAGAGATGGATCCCTTTGGACCCTGAGGGTTCACACAAGCAAACCCTGGTGGTTCTGAACTGCGCAAGCTGAACTGTGGTAAACACGAATGCGCATGCTCTGCTGAGTGGAAAATACTCGCCACAGTCACATCTCAATTATCACTGGACAATTTATCCAGGGTATGGATTAACCAGGAGACACACAAAGATGCCAGAGCTGCCTATGCTATTACTCAGAAGCAGCACCAGACAGCTGAAGTGGTTTATGTACATGCCCAGGTGAAGGAATCAACTGCTTCTGCCACATCCATAGGGAGCAAAGCTTCACCAAACAAATCATGCTGGTCCAAGACAACTTTGGGCACAGACAGCCCCAACACCTTAGCTCTGTGCACCCGAGCAGGCCTGCCTGGAGACACCAACAACAAGCCCTGAGCCTGGCTAGCCCCTCCGGTGGCACGGCCAGCACAGGGTAAGGCTCAGCCAACTGCCCATAGCTTTGGGGACCACAACAGACCTCAGCCTTCAGCTTCCTTGCCTGCTGTTCAGATCTGGCTCTGCAGAGCCACCCGAGTGCCTTGGTACAGCAACAGCATTAGCCAGGCTGGGGCAAACCCAGCACACCCACCCAGTCCTGCTAGGCCAGGTAACAGAGACATGGATCTCATTCAAATTAGCTTAGTGCTAAAAAGGCTAACCATGCACTCGGGCTGCCTTAGGACCTTGAGACTGTGAATGCACACATACAAAGAACTGTCACAGCAATACATCTACACCTTACATGCTCCCATGCCTCTAACACAAGCTTACTCCTTCACATGCTCTCATGCTGGTACCAAAACATGCTCCAGCAGCTCTGCTGAGTCCACAAGCAGGCAGCAGCCAAACAACCCAGAAGGAGAAAGCAGCAGTAATTCAGCATCATGAAGCAGCTGCCTTCCAACGCACAGCTGATGCTGGAACAAGGGTAGCATTTGCGTGAGAGACTGTAAGCAGGCCAACAGGAACTTTGAATGTGAATTTTTACACTGCAGATTGAATCCAGTATTAAGAATTTTTGGCAGTGTAGGGTATTAACAGCATTTCCACTAAACACCTGTTTTTTCTACATTTTATTCCTGAAAAAGATGTGTCACAACTAACTTTAATAAACAAAGAGTAGGGTTTAATGGCATTTTAAGATTCTAAGTATTTCTTAAAAAGCTTGTGGTGAATCACAGAATCACAGAGTGGCTGGGGTCGGAAATGCTCTCTGGAGCTCATCTGGTCCAATCTCCTGCAGGTTCACCCAGTGCACATTGCACAGGAACGCATCCAGCTGGGTTTTGAATATCTCCAGGGAAGGAGAATCCACAAGCTCTCTGGGCAGCCTGTTCCAGTGCTCCATCACCCTCACAGTAAAGAGATTTTAGCTTTAGTAACTGAATTTACTCAGTATAATAGCATTTTGTTAAGATTAGATCTCTCTGCTAACATATAAACTGTTTAAGTTATTGCAGATAAATGAGACTCAGCAACCTTTCAGTATATACCAGACTCACTAACTTAACATATAAAATGTTTGTGACCTCTGCAACAGGACTCAAAATTGATTTTAGAAACTGTATGTAGCAGTTTTAATTTACTGAAGAAACCAACTGCACCAGAGCAGAGTTAACTGTGAGTAATCCCTACTAGGAAGAGGCAGGGAAGAGGATGTGAATGCCTCTCCCATCCTCCCCTGTCTGATGAGGACAGACCACTCAGCCACGCAGAGCAAGACCTCCAGGAAATACATATAATGCGAGTCACTATTAAGCCTTAATCAGCTTTGAGAGAGCATTAAGACTTGGCTCATTTTCCCTTTCATTTTAGTGATCTTAGTGATAATATTACTTGGCTCTGAACACTTCAAAACGCCCTTTTCAATGCACATAGCTTACTGTCATATTTCCCTTGCAGTGTTGTCCATTCATTTGCACAAATTATCTTTTCTTCTCCTTTTAAATGACGCTAAAATAAACAACAAAAATATACAAAGGCACTTATATTCTCCTACTGAATAATTAGAGACTATCTTTGAATACACAGCCAAAGCCTGACATCGAATAAATCCAAGAAAAAACTTCAATTAGCCCAGATAATGCCCATAAACCTAGCAGTGCTTTATAAAGGTATGTAAATGTCAGCACCTTTATTTTACATGGAGCAAATGGAGCACTGAGAGCAGAAGTGGCCATATCGCATCACGTCCAAGAATCCAGACCCCTCTATTCCCATACGAATTAGCATCTCTTAGAACAGCATTGCTCCACATACTAACATTCAACTATGCTGTAACATACACCATCAGACAGGAAATATTACCCCTAAGCCTTTCAAAACAGCTGTGATTTTGCTCCAAAACAACTGAGCATACATTCATTCTGCTTACTTGCAAATGCCTTGAAAGGCTGCTCTTCTAATTAAAATAAATCTCTAAAGATTTTTTTTAAGAAAGCAATAAAATAAAATTTTCTTTTATGAGGAAAAAAAATAGTTTTAGACAACAACCAAAACCATTTCATTGACTATCTTCAGCACTCAAAAGTCAAGTATTCAGAAAGGCAAGATTTCCTAAGTATCATTCTGCAACAAAAGTTGCTGAATACTGAACAGGACACAAAAACAGCGGGGCTGAGTTCAGGTATCCTTTGACATCAGCTGCTCTCATAAAGGGGCAGCACACACAGGGAAATAAATGGACTACAAGTCCATGTGCAGGTACAAACCAAAACTCCCCTTCCTACACCAAAGCAGACATTAAACATCAAACCAAGGCATGCACACCAAGACTCAGAGAAAGCTTTGTGTTGCTTCAACAGTAACTCATGCTAATCTCTGACAATATACAGTGCAGGTTCATCCAGGTAAAACCACTGCAGGAATGGGAAGAGAGGAATCAGGACTCTGCCCATGTAGTGTGCAACACTAAGCAGAAATGACCAGGGCAAGAGAAGCAAGCAGAAAAGAGTTAAATACCATAGTACAAGGGGCTGCTCAACAGAAAATATAAACCTGGATAGAAAAGAAAGTAGTTAGTCACAAGGGATGATAATAGCCCATAGTAAACAGTCAGGTTCCTCAAATAAACAGAGCAAATACCCGATCTTGCAAGATGCTGGGAATTCTTTGAAAGGAAGTGCGACCTCTCTGTGTTCAGTGCACTCAGTCAGTGAGTTTGTTGAGAGCTGGAGAAGCTCAGGCTCCCACAAGGGAATATTGAACTTCTTGATGCATCAAAGATGCATACAGCACATGGCTTATGATCCAGAACACAATCAGCAAGGTGCAAATGCACACTCAATTTACCAACGGATTTTAGGGACACTTGCAAAAGTAACTTCAAAAAACAACACCTCCTTCAGCTAGCTCTTTCTTAGTGTCTCACTGTCAGTGCCCTCTCTTTGGGATTTCAAAAATAAAAGCTCAGTGCTGCAAGGACTTCATCCTGCAAGGAGTGCCGGTTCAGCACACTGAGCTACACAGGAAAAGCCTCTGAAGGACTTCGGACCTGTATTTGTGGTTTGAGGAATGCGCAAGTAGAATCATCTGCTCCTAAAGTGGCAGAAGGGTGGAGCATGACCATAATAAACTGCAAGCCTACATACAGTCATTTGCAAGCACTGTCTTCACCCCAGTTCTACCAGCTACTAAATTAGAAACAGTTCTGGCATCATTTTTTCTGTTGCTCGTAAAGCAAAATGAAGGAGACTTGTTCAAATTCAACTAAGAGGTTTTAGCATTTATCCCAGGTTCAATCACATGCAACTCTGTTTAGTGTGAAAAGTCTCTGTCTTGACTTCAGTCAACAAGAGACAAAAGGTCCAACCAAGCACAGCACCAAGAGCCCTTCATCCAAAAAAACACGTTTCCCCATAAAAAAGTCTATGTTGGCCTTTGTGTGATGACTCTCAGAACTACCATAAGTAATTAGTGTGGACCTTATCTGGATCATAACTATCTGTGGAAGTGCTCTACATGATAAGCAATATACACACGATAGGACAGACTACGTGTGCATTATCATTAAAAATCCTTCAGTTTCATGCTGCAAGCTCCACAGTGCAAATTGCTGCACTATGGAAATACATGAAAATCAATCGTATGATATTATTAATATCTATTCATTTTAGCATGAATCTCCTATTTAAACACACACCTATTCTGTGCTTTCAAACCAGTATGGCTACACAAAACTGCCATGCAGATTCAGGGCTTTCTGTTGCTTTGCTCTAGGAGCGCAACGATAGATAAACATCTGAACTTTTCCAGAGCAAACAGCTATTTCACCTTCGCAGGAGTAACGCTTTCTCTCTGCATAATGTTTGTTATCCAACCAGAATAGACAGGCATAGCAGATCCTGACAGACGCCTAAGGGAGAGAAATTAACCCAAAATTCAGTACAAGTGAACCTCTGTATTATTATGCAGCCTCAGGATACAGACTCATGACTTAACTAAGTATACTATTCCTACAGACTATATCCTACAAACCATCGCTCCATGTTAATCATGCTTCTGAAGAGCATCTCTGCTCAGCACAGAATTTAATATGACAAACTAGAGGCTAATCACATCAACCATCACACAATGCAGTTTGATAGGAAAGGCTCTAAGTCTCCCTTCCAGTTAGCATGACCTTTTCCAGGATTTTCATAGATTCTTGCATACATTTACTAGAAAACACCCCAGCAACAGGAAAGATCCAACAACTGAAAACAGAGCTGACAATACCATGACCAATAAATGCATTAAGAATTATATGTGCAAATCAACAGTACTGAAGCTTTGAGCATGTACACTTTGAAGATGGCAGAATGACAAAATCTTATAAATGGGTAGAGAAAGCAGAAGGGACAATTCAAATCAAAAGAAGGTGACACAAGGAAAAATAGGTATCGAAGATATGGCCAGCTGAGGAGAAGCTTGGAGAGGTACACAGGACAGCTCCCGCTTTATGAAAACAATGGGGAGTAGAAGGGCAATTCACTCAACTTGTTACAAGATGAAACCACATGTGAGACAAGTGTGGCATAGAAGCTTGTGGGATGGACATCCAAAAGGTCCTTCAAAAGTAAGTGTCTATTCCTCAGCTATTCATTGCTGCAGGAAATTAGATTCAGTGACTCTGCGCGCTGTATCCAGTGTATGCGGGGATCCCTCCTTATTACCTGATACTGGATTATGCAAAAGGCCATACAGAACTGCCAAGTCAGGGCTTTGCATTACCATTCCCCACCTCTACAGAGATCGCTGTGATAAAGCATTAGCCCTGGACACACCGCTCTCATTAACCTCTCCTCCTTTGTGCTCACTCACCATTAAAACTGGGCACACAGCTGACAAAGCCAGCCTTCACGTCTCCTACTCACACAGCTGATACAGAGGGAAATGACATGAATTCCAGCCCTCTTCAGTCCCCAGTGACTCTGGCACAGCCGGATCTCCTTAAAGATGAACTTTTAGCCTGTAGCGAAGTAATTCTTCTAAGCTAGGGGTCAACTTATTCTTGGAGCTACTTGAAGTGCACAAGCTTGCAAAGAGCAGTTTGTGGAGAGAGCCAGACATGCATGTGGAATTTAATGCCCAGTCCAGGCTGTTCTGGGATAAAACAACTAATATCTGGTCAAGAGAGCCCTTGTGCCCTACAAAGATTCCACAGAAACACAAATTTCCAGCCATGCCAAATGATTTGCAAGACACAAACCTCCCAAACTAGCTAGTTTTGCATGGAATTATTTTCCTCAGTGTTATCAGGGCTGCTTAGGTCAACAACCTGCCAGCATGGGAAACAAGAACTGCAATTTCTTTCAAATGTTAATCAAAATAACTATGCACACCTTCTTCATGTTCCAAATATTACTTACAGTTGTATGATGAGAGACACTGCCTCCAATATTGAGGTTTTTGAGAAGCTGAGGAGACCCTCCATACTGTCCTGAGATCTGCTTCCTGACTTCAGCAGCTACAGTTCTGAAATGAGACAGGGACAAAGTTATCTCTGCACAAGAATTACAATGAAGACGTTATAACAAACACACTTCACATTACTGTTGGAATGAAACCAAATACTTAGTGTGCTGGTTCGGACAAGTGTGTTACCAGCTGGTGAGAACAGACCTTCCATAATAAACTTCCAGAGAATAACTAAATTCTTGCAAGGCTGCATACACACATTCTCAACAGCAATTACATTTTTTTTCTTCTGCTCTTTTCTACACGTCTGTGGCAATAAAATGCATGTGACAGTGAGCACAAATAAACTTGTTCCTGGCAGGCACTTTTAAGTTCCTATCAAGGAAAGCTTTCCTCCAGTGTTCACCGTACCCCTCAGCAATTCCAAGCCTGGTCACGCATCTGCTCCTGTGCACTGCTCTCTCATTCTCATCCTTTCCCTACTTTGGGTTTTCAGAGTCACAGAGATGAGAGCCAGCAACCACCTTCCACTCTGCAGCCAACCCCTACGACACCCAGTTCAGGAGCAGAAAAGTATCCCCACTCAGGGGGGGTTGAAATGTCCAGAGAATAACACATGGGAAACAACTGGCCAAGTTAAAAAACACAGCTTTCCCTTTCCTGGCAGAAAGGTAGCAGTGGGACTATGATGACTAGCAGAGGCGGCACACGATATACTGGCTAGCAGGACACGATGCCTAATGGTCTCTGCCAGAAAGAAATCCCACTACCGGCAACTTTTCTTACCAGGAAGGAAAAACACAGATCAGTCCTCCCATGCCAGGAGGGTAAAATCCACACTGTGCCCCTGTGGGGTTTCCTTTGTCCCCAGTAAGTCACATTGTCACTGGTAAGCTTGAAAGCACAACAGTTTGGTAAAGCCACCAAGGGAACACCTCAGCAAAGGAACAGCACATCAGAGAGGGAACTGCAAATAGTCAGACTGTCTCAACAAACAGTTAAGCCTTCACACAACCACCCTCAGTGTTCCATCTTGGAACCTGGCAGGAAGATGCCGCTCACCTTAGCAGCAAGTTTTCAAATACGGAGGAAATGTTTTGTTTCACAAGCAAACCCGAAGCCCAGATTCTTCCTATGAAAAGACATTTTTCTGAAAAACTGCTGATAAGCCCTGGTCAGGACCTCTTGTAGGACCTCACCAACACGAGAGTGCTCTTCTCTAGGAGTCAATGCCCAGTTTGTAAGTGACAAACCCATTCCCAAATGCCATTAACCACACTGCAGCCCTGCAGTCTACTCTGTCTCCCAGAAAAAAGTCCCAGCGCGAAAGAGACAACCACCAATGCATAACATAGATGAAGAGGCTGCAAGGACACAGGACTGGCCAAGGTGATTTGTTCCTGCTGTATCAGCGATCTTCGCAGGAACAGCATCATTGCTAAGAAACTCACTCCTGATCTCACTCAGGGGAACACACCAGGTATCAGCACAGTGCACAAGCTGCACAGTGCACCCTGTCAAGTAAAGATGGTTTAACCTCCCCCAGGCAAAACCTAGATGTCACAAGGGCTCCAAGCTTTGGGACTGCTGTGGCAGTGAATGCTGGTGGGCAAGCATCGGGGTAGGTGGAGGCAACTGATGTCAATGGAAGAGAAAGGAACTGTAAAAGGGAACTATCTGGGACAACCAAGCCTACCATGGAGAGCAGATGTTTCTTCAGGCCAGAGAATGGGAGTAACATTAGCTAGAGGAAGCATTATTTTGTCTTTTGAAAAAGTGGACTGCAGAAGGGGAAAAAAAGGGTTATGTATTCTAGCTGCAAGAAGCCATTTGCTTCATGTTTGCCTTTATCCACACGAGACTATATTTTCACTTCTGGAGGGTGGCTTCTGAAAGCATACCAAACAGTAACTGCTGGGGACAGAAACTTCCAGGCTGTCCTCAGAACCATCTTCCCTGCTCCCACCATGTGCATACATATACTGACAGATGCACTCACATGAGAACAAACCACGCATGCTGCAAGCATTTATAGGAAAATTTGGAATGTATTAAAATGGCTGCTTTTCATGGAAAACACTACGCATCTGTGTCTGACGAGATTTAGAAGGTTGTTGCTGGGTTGCAGACAATCTCTGCTTTAAGCCCGATCTCTTGTTGCTTCTTTTGTTCAATTCCTGAGGATACACAGAAGAGAGCTCTTCACTGCATGGCTGGAAGGAAAAGTCAGAACCCATGTTTCACCATGCAGCACAACACAGAATAAGCTAAAAACCTTTCCCCAGTTTCAAGAGACATACATTGTTTCCAGATGGAAAGTACAGCCAGAGGAGGAAACCTGTCCTCAGCTGTGAAACCACAGTGGATGTCCAGCCTTGTTACTCAGCGCTGCTCCTCCTGTTCTCCAGAGGGGTTCTCAGTCCTCCCTTCTGCACTTTGGGCTCAGCTGGGCAGCTCTGCAGCAGCTGGGAGCCCTGCTGCGTGTGGAGCACAGCCTGCCAATACTCCTATAACTCCAGATACAATCACACTTTACCCCAACTTGAAGCAGAAGCAAACTTGTCGGCAACTACAGCATTGCTTAGGCCACTATGAATTTGCATGAAAGCTATTGCACTGCCCAACATCATCCCTGCTGAAAAGGTCACTTGATGCAATAAGGAAATAAACACAGTAAAACAAAAAGATGGCACTGATTAGCATGGTTTCTGACCACATACATTGATAGCTGTTCCACGTTGCTGCTCCATTAATAACCTCACTGGATATTAAAAATTCCCCTGAAGCATAATCAAAGGCAGAACTGAACAACTTCCAATCAATTTGGCCAAGACATCAGCAGTACTTTGAGGTCTTAAGGAGTCCTACCTCTCCAGCTTTCACAGTTACCAACCAAACCTTGAAATTCCTGAGTGGAGTCTGCAGGACTTAGTGATACTTAATCCAAGCCTGTAGTCTAATCTACAGCTCTTGTTGGCTACCTTTCTGTATCGCTGCACTCACAAATGTATCAAACATCACTTCCCCTAAGGGAAAGCACCAGGCTTCTGACATTTAGAAGCCATCTTTTAAGCAACCTGATCATTAGGTGTATTTATGCATAATCTACACACACTTGGTTTATGCCAACATCATCAGTTAGGTTGATAGCCCTCCTCCCACTCCTTGAAGCTATTCACAATAATTATTTGTATCCCCTTCCAGCATTCCTTCTGCAAGGCCAAGCAAGGTCACATCCTGCAACAGGCTTTCTCCTCACCCTGATGGCTCTTCTCCATTTGTTCCAGTTGGCAATCATGCCTTTTAGCACACAACACCTCATCCTGATCACTCACCCCAGACAAGGCCTGACCAGGGCTTTATAGAAGCAAATGAGTATTTTCCTGTTAAGAAAATAGCCCAGCGACTACTTTTAGGACTGCTTTCTCACTGCTTCACCACAGAGGGTCGATTTCCCTAAAACTGGTAACACACTTTCCTTCCCCTCCTCCACTTCCAAAAATTGTTTGTTATGACAAATGCCATCTATTCACGATCAGTTAGTTCATGCCATATTATAACCGTGAACACTAATTCTAACAAGAAGCTATGTTTCCAAAACAATCTTAGGTTAAAAGTGTACTACACGAAGCCTGATGAGAAAAGAGAAAGAAATCTCAAAACAAAAAAGAAAAAATAAATCCATTTGACAGAAGAGCCATTAAAGCTCTTGATAATTAAAAGGACAGATAAAAACCTGCTTCTTTAATAACTATCTTATATTCAACACGCAACCTGAGATTCTTGGACAAATGTTCCAGTTAATTACTGCCCACAACCTCATGAAAGTCTATGTTTAAAGTACATCTTCCCCAGCCACTTCCTTTCTGACCTCCCCACTGTTTAATTATTGCATGTGGGTCACAAAGAAAAAAATAAAAAAAGACAAAGGAGAGGAAAAAAAATCCCCTTGGAACTGGCTTCTAAAGCTAAACAAGATTGGTCATTCTCAAAGTACTCTGAGATGTAAATCACTAAACGAAACCATTTGTTTGCACTTCCACGTTTCTTTACTACACACAAAAATAATTTCTGATTCTGCCACCTACCCAACCAAATCCAAAAATTGTTCCTTTTTTTTTTTTTAGCTTAAGAACCATACTGGAAACATCAGTTCTTCTTTTTGCATTTCCAAGAGAAGGCTCACCAAGACCTGTCCAGTTATGCCAAGCAGGGTAAGAACTCTTTCCTCTCACAGAAAAGATGGGTCAGGAGACAGTCGACTAGACCCTCTGCAGCAGGGATGTGAGGAAGTCTCTCTTTTTCATAGCCCTCACTGTTTCAAAAGAGCAATGCAAATTGTTTCTCTCCATCCTGCTAATTACAAAACTGTTACTCCTGCCTGTTCTACATCTCGTGTGTCATGTGCAGCGACTCTACATTCAGTGAGCCGTTGCCTCTTAAGAAAGAAAGCCTGGTAAAGTGAGACATCTGTGCCAATCCATAGCAAAGCTGCTTGTTCTCCCTCAGCAGCAGGAAAAACTCTGATGTAGCTTACTTTTAAAGTGAAAGCATCCCCCACTTTGCCCAGCTAGCTCGCTTGCGTACAACTCTGCACATGGCTGGAGGCATTTATCCTACTTCAGTCACTATGCTTGGGTTGGAATTCCCAAAGCCAAACGGCACTGGCCAGTTGCATCCGTCTTGCTACAGCAGTTGAGATGACCTGTCTCTCTATCTCTACGTGCTCCATCTGGCCTCCATCCTGGCATGAACCATGGAGTGAGTCACTAGGTTCGTGACATGGTGGATGAGGGAATCTGCTGGAGGAAGACCTCTGGCCTTGAGCTACCCTGCCAGTTCAGTTGTGCCCTGGATCCAGCCTTCCTCTGAAACTCAAGGCCATCTTTTCTTTGGAGTGAACTCCTTCCCCTTTGAGTGAAAGGCGCTTGATTTGCAACCCGAAGCTGAGGAAATACCCACTCTGGTCCTGACTGCTGCAGGGAAAGCATGGGTTCTTAAACTAACACAGAAGATGAGCAGTAACATGTTCCCTTTTTTCTAACCATTGATTAAAACAGAAAGCACCACATAATGCTGCCTGTAGTGCTCTCCTGATAATTCTTGATTATTAAGGCTGGAAGCACCACGTCTAGGCTGCAGCAAGGGAATAAGCTCCCAGGATACCTTACTATGAAAATCACCACAGCACTGGATTCTTCAGGACAGATCAAAGTCACATCTCACATTAAAAAAAAAACCAAACCCACAGCCAAGCAAGGAAGCCTTGTACAAAGCAGCAGCTTTGTAGTGGAGCCCCAGAGATGAACAGTTCTCCCTGCCTTCTGGCTTGCTATAAGTGGCCAGAGGTTTTCTCAGGCTTCCAAGAGCACTGTCATCTCCCGCTCAAGCCATCCACAACGGCTGAACAGGGACAGACATGACTTTTGGAGAATGGGAAAAAAGCTGCTCTCAAGTTTCCGTTAAAAATATTTTCAATTACCTGTGACAGTGTTTTGACAATGCAAACAGCATCTGGATGTGGGAAGGGAATAAACTGTGATGAATATCCTGCTGTGACCACTACATTTCTGGCCCAATTTGGCGCTCATAGAAGCCAGTGATAGCTTTGCTATCAGTTTCAGCGGGTGCAGATTTCACACGGTCCCTGTATATCCTGAGGCAGGGCAAAGGCAGTTGTCAGCCTCCCTGACATATCCTTCAGGCAATGTGAAAGGGCTCTAAAATGAACACAAGTGTAAACTTAGTCTTCCCAAGTCACCTTTTACAGTACCCCATGAGAAATAAGACGCTAACTCTGAATGCAGTGAACAGAAATGCTTTCCCTTCAATTCAATTCCATCCATAAAGACAGTAAGCTGCGATTACTCCAGAAACCTACCTATATACAACATAAGAGCTCTGGATGATAGGAAGTTTTCAAATCAATTAATGTCTGAAAGCAGGGTCAGCCCCTTTCAGCCAGGGTTCTGCTGAAGACCTCCAGCCCCAGACAGCAGCATCTCATGGTACTAGGAGGTCCCAGTTCACATGGAAGCACCTTGGAAGGGGCTGGACCCACAAGGGTGAAAAGAATTTACTCCAGCCTGCACAGATTGCTCAGGACAGGAAAACCAAAAATTCTCAGCAAGAGAATAAAGATCAGTGGTAAAAAAAAAAAAACCACACTATGGACTTGTGTGAGGCTGAAATGCAGAGCGAAACAGAGGGTAAGGCAGGTATGTTATTTCAAGTCAGAAGGATCCTCTTTAACTGTGGAAGCAGAAAAGGAAGAGCAAAACTCTTTCCAAGGAAAGGCACTTTCAAAATGCTGATGCTCTGATCTAAACAACAGTTCTGGATTCCCTGGATAACCTAATTTCAAGATGGTCCAAGAGCGATGACGAGGCACTGAGACAGGGGCTCACGTGAACAGCTACACAAGTTTGCCTGAACTGTGTATGCTGCACGAAGCTCAAAGGGTCATTTTTAATTTTTCTGTATTTGAACCCAAAAAACCTGCATGCGTTTTCCTCTCCCTGCCTCTGGAAAGACTGCAGTGCTGGTACACAACACACTTCGATTACTGGGACATTCAGGAATTCAGAACTGACATTTTTGATCATGGGGCTTCCACAACCCATTTCCCTGCCAAGCAGCCCCATATCCAGAAAATGTGCTGGGATAATGCAGTTGGGAATCTGAAGCGCACAGAGGTGAAGGGGGTGAGTTCCCAGTGGGGACAGTGCAGCACTACTCCAGAAGGGCCAGACACAACTTTTGCCTTGGTCAGAACTGAACACCCAGCCCTGCTGAGAGTGAACATGCAGCTCAGCTGGTTCCTCAAGAATAATATATTGACTTGTTGGGTTTTGTTGAGACACCTCAGTGAGTGAACTTTCTCTCTGCCACTGCGGATCCTGCTTTCTGCTAACTCTCCTCAAGTGCCCAAACACTATAAGAGCTGAACAGGACCACTAAACAGAAGTACCTCTGGCTTACACCATGACGGAAACCCCAGCCCATAGGCAGACCAAAGTCTCACGATGCTGCAGAAGGACATGTTCCAACATAGTTTAATAAAAAAATTATTACCATTATATTTCCAATTAAAAAATAACACTTTTAGGCAAGATTTCAGGTATTATTAACCCACTATAGTAAGTTTAACTAAGGAGTTTCTTCTAATAGAGCCAGGAAGAATTAGTAAGTATGCGTAATGGCCAAAGTGCAAGCTAAAAATCTCTTCTAGTTTAAAGCCTTCCAACAAAACCAGCTCATGACCTAGTCATAAAGATACCTTGTAACAGACAGTCTTAAAAAGATATTTTGAAACTGCTGTAGCACTCACTGATAGCTGCTCTCCACAGTAGTTAAAGAACAATGAATGGCAGCAATGAACATACACTGCATAGCCCTTGAGTTCTGTACCTACCCCTGAGGTGCACCACACAGCCTGAAGTAAGCACAAGCAGCAAATCAGGGCTGTGCTCTTCCCAAGAAACATTACGGCTGATCTCACATCTCTTTTTCTACCACTACTGTAATAACCAGCTTAGAAGCTTGCACCTGTTTGGCAGGTAGGCCTTAAAGTAATTTACCTTCATGGATCTGAATTGCATCCCATTTGAATTATACGTTATCAGGCAAACCAAGAGCAGCGCGGCTGTTTCCTGTGAATAAGACAAATGCTAAATCTACCTCAATGAGTAAGCCAAACAGGAGGGCAGAGTGTGAATATGTGATTGATCTATTCTTCTTCAAACAATGGAACTGGAGAGGGCTTCCAGCAGCCACTAACACACCTCCTGGGACGTCCATGTGCTTCCTGCCCG
Source organism: Clamator glandarius (assembly GCA_033459285.1). NCBI lineage: Eukaryota > Metazoa > Chordata > Aves > Cuculiformes > Cuculidae > Clamator > Clamator glandarius. The sequence continues at coordinate 327,430 of JAUNZM010000110.1, forward strand.
ATACTCTCATCCTCTGAAAAAGTAACATTCACAGCAGCATATTCTGTGTCAGCAGGAGAAGGGCAGAAGAGCTACAGCTCGCCCTGGGCACCTCTGGGGAACACCACATTCTGCCCACAATTTTTGCCTTGACATGCACTGGATGTGCAGCCCACGAAGGAGGAACTTCAGGCTTCCCAGAAGACAATGCTATAATGTGGGAAATCCCAGAGAACAATACAACACAATAAGCAATACAATAAGTAAGCGTGCAAGAAAGAGCTGGAGACACAACAGCCCTGCTGCGGGAGGAGCTAACCTCATTGCAGACCACATGGGTCCTTCTACAGGCACAGCCTGTGCGAACAATGAACTCCACAAAGTAATTTGACCTGTGGAAAAGATCACCTTTGCCTGCACACACACACAGTCCACCACTGTTGGGTTGGTTTGGAAACAACATCGAGTGGGTTAGATCCAAAGGTACACGAAGGTGGCATGTCTGTGCTCGATGCTGTGGCCTGATGAGCTCACTACACTGAGCCAGTGCCCAGCGTGGGCAGAAAAAGCAGCATCCACAGTGGTCACCCCAGCCCCATTCAGTTTAACTTCCTGCAGGGCTGCCTGCAGGACTCCTGTGCTCTTACTTCTAGCTCTTGTCTTGCACGTGACTGTTTCTATGACTACAATCAAGAACCAGGAAAAATGGTCTGGCAGTAAATCCAGCTCCCTCCATTCCTGAAACCTTGATCTGTCACATTAACCCCTGGTTGGTTAAAAGTTTGCAGAGAATCGTGAGAGAGGAGCAACGCTTCCACCCCACTTTCAGATGCTGGGTGGGGTGGGATTGATGTCACTCCTCTACTCCTACCTAGCCTTTTCCTTTAAACTTCTTCTTCTTTGTGACCCTTCTCCATCACACTTCTGTAACAGCAACTATTTGTACCTACAATTTTCTCCCTAGAGGACATGAAAACAATCCTTTCCACAGACTCCTGAATAGCAGTGGCAAAACTGACGGCTCCCACTTCCACTCCACTATAAATCACAGATAGAAGAGGTACCATGGGCATCACAGCCATCTGGTCAGACCTGCAAACACAACTATTGTGGTCCCCACCTGGAATCACACACCTAACTTGTAATACAGAAGTGCAGGAACCTGGTACTAACAGGTAATTCGCTATGAATATTCCTCAAACCCAAATAAAACTTTGTAAAGTACAAGGATGTTTAACACCACCAGCCTCAAACAGGTTCACGGGTCCAAGGAGCCACGCTAACATGAACCAGGTGCCCATCGCCCACTAAAGGAAGGGCAGGATTCTCTCCTTTTTGCCGGCAGCAAGGAAGCCAGCAGGAGCTTCGGGGCTGCCGGGGACGGGATGCAGCGCCCGGCCAGACTCCGGCCCCGGCGCTCCGGGCCGCGGGCACAGGAGGGAAGGCATCTCGGGGCAGCCACCGAGAGAAGGGGCAGGCAAAAGGGGGGCAGGACAGGGAGAAGGGACCCGGAGAAGGGGTAGGAGGACAGGGCCCAGGGGCAGGAGGGGCAGGAGGGCAGGGCCCGGGGGCAGGGGCGGCGGGGCAGGGCTCGGGTGAGGCTGCAGCCCCGCACGGGCAGGAACGCCCCGGCCGCGCTAAAGGCTGAGCCGCCCGCCGTGCGGGAGGGGGCCCCGCACGGCTCGCCCGGCCGGCCTTTGTTCGCAGGGAGCCGAATTCAACAGCGCTTTTCCTCCTTTTTTTTTCCCTTCCCCAGGGAAGCGGCTCGGGCACGGCCCCCCCCCTCCCCGCCTTTGTTGCGGCCGGGCCCCGGCGGGGGTCGCAGAGCGGGGCCGCGGCCCCCAGGGGCGCGGAGGCGGCCTCCTCCGCTCCGTCCCCGCGCCGGCCGGGCCCGGCAGCGCCCCTCCCTCCCCCCGCCGGGCCCGGGCGGCCGCGGTACCTGCTGATCTTCTGGGCGAAGGCGCGGCGCTCGGCCATGGCCGCTCGGCGCGGCCGCTGCTCGGGGCCGCGGAGCCGGGCGCCGTAATGCTCCGCGGAGGCGCGCACCCGCGCGGCGCGGCCGGCCCAGCTCCCCCCGCCTCCCGCGGCGCCGGCCGCGCCCGCCGCCCCCGCCCCCGCGCCGCGCAGGGGCCGCGCCTCGCAGAATTACGGCGCTCGGGCGCGCTTCCGCGGGGGTCGTGCCGCTTCGCGCCCCCGGGGCCGCTCCTGCTGGAAACCGGGGCCGCCTGGCGGGGTTCCTCGCGACGGCGAGGCGGGCGGCGAGAAGGGCTCTGCGGGCTCACACCGCCCAGCGTCTGAGCCCAGACGGTGCGGGCGGGGAGGCCTCGGCTCGGACCTGCGGCCGGGGTCGCATCCCCCCAGCCCAGCCCCGAAGGACGAGAGCGACCGCCACGCTCCTGTCGCCCGCGGGGACAGGGCTGGGCTCTCCGTCTACCGTACCCTGGACGGTACCAGCTTTTCCTTCGGAAAGGCTAAAAAGCCGATTTAGAAGACGGCTGGAACAGTGTGACGATCATCTTCCCATCCACAGGGGTCATTGCCACCAGCCTCTCCATGAACCTGTTCTGTCTGAGAGACGAAGAGAAGGCAGAGGGTAGGGAGTTTAAAAACCTCCATGTTGAGACTTCCGATAAAACACTGAGCTAAGGGCACTAGCAGATAATTCAAAGTCAGTGTTACATGGCATGTGCTTTGCATTAACCTAAACCAGAGAATTATTAATAGTAATCCAGGAAGTGTCCAAAAGTCATGAGTATAAATTCATCCGATCCCATCTGTTTGCATTGTGTGAATGTTTCCAGCACATTGCAACTGCAATCCGAGCACACCAATTTTTCCACTAGCAGAAGCTTCTGATATCCAGCTGCATATAATTATTCTACTTTTCTGTTTGTATGTGTTTACACCGGAAATGTCAGGCCTCGAAATCTGCAAATATATACATATGTGAGAAATCCCACTGGGATTAATCAGACTCTGTGCATGCATAAAGCAAATCCCATGTGGATAAGATTGTGGCCCACTACAGAAACATGCAGTCGTGCATTATACACACACATACGTGCATGCAGACAGAGATACTGCGAAGCAAAGACCTATTGTACATCCCTGAGAAAGGGCTGCTCTTCTTCAGGGGGAGGGGAGGAAACATCCCACAAATGCCTGCTAAGACAAAGGCTTTTCCTCCTGAATTACTGCCTGCATGTGGAATTGAACACAGGGTAAGCCAAACCCACTGAGGGGACAGGATAAGCCAATGAGCTGTTTACCTTCTTACATCCACGTAAATTGTGGATGTCCCATCCCTGGATGTGCTCAAGGCCAGGTTGGATGGGGCTTTGAGCAACCTGATCCAGCTGAAGGTGCCCGTGCCCACGGCAAGAGGGTTGGAACAGGATGAATTTTAATATTCTTTCCAACACAAACCATTCCATGACTCCATGAATAAATGCTCATACATAGAGTGTGCGCAAACAAGAACAGACCCAAGCATGAGAGACCAGCAGAAATGTTTCCTCTTTCCCATCCTCCATTCTATATGGAATTTCCTTTCCAAAGTCTGAGATGCAGGAGGGTCAGTTTAGTCCTGCCTTAAGTGAAAACACCCCTGCCTAATTATTTTATACTGAAACTGGGAATCCTGCATTCAGAAAAGGGAAATTCCTATAGCCGCAAGAAGGTGCAAAAAGCAGTAAAGCCCTGGTACACTGAGCACACAGTGATTAAGAGAACTCTCGGATTTTAGGTGTCATTTTCCCCTCCTGCCAGTTACCATCACTAATAGAAGAATTTTTATTAAGTTGTAGGACACATAAAGTAGGCTCAGTATCACCCCAAAATCTATGTATAGCTTATTTAATAGCCGCCTACAACTAATCTGTTCACGTGGGCTGTTTAAAGACCCAGGATACACTTCAAAATGCAATAATGCCACGGGCAGCTTTAGGTCTCTGTCTGTGGAGCAAGGATGGCTTAGCTTCAAACAGCCATCCACCGCTCACACTGCCTGCCTCACGCTGCTCTGGCATCCCAGCTGTATGCCAGCTGCCTCCAACGTCTCCAAAGTCTACAGCACAAGGGCTTGAGGTAACTAATTACTGAGTTTTGATGTCACCTTTGCACATCTGTCAGTGCCCTGCTCTTCATTGACATTTTCTGCAGTTCAGAGCTTGGCCAGATGAGCTCTGGCAGACTTGATTCCGGCTGTCCACCCACCTCTGTGCTGGAGGCGACTGACGGAAGGGCAGTCAGATGAGTTGTGCTGCACCTCTGCTGCGCCTGACAGATGTACTCTGACATCTGAAAATGCATGGAAGGAAAGTCTGTGTGTGGTTACCAGAGTCTGAAACTGCCAGCTAAGGTGGGACACACATCCTGCTCTACCACCCTTGCCAGAGATGCTACAGCCTCGCTGGAAGAGCAGGACAACAACTGGGAGCAATCAAGCTCTAAACGCAATAGTCTCTCCTTGAGAGGGAAGGGCCTTTGTACTAATCACATATTATCACCGCAGTAGGCTACAAAGCTAAAATGGAGCAGGGGCCAGGAGCCCACTTGCCCGCTTCTGTGAATGATTTGTTAGTCAACTTGTTGAAGCATATAAATGGACAGAAGTATCAACAGAGAAGGAAAAAAAAACATAACTCTGCTCTATCTAATATGGAAAATATACATACAAAAATATATGTATTTTCAGTTCAAAGGTACAAAACAGATATAAAATAGATCTTCATCAAATATGGTATGTGTTGTGTGCTCTCAATGGGATGGTATTGCTTTGGAGATAAATAGGCTTTCTCCATTTGTTGCTGTAAAAAGAGACAAAATCCCTCAATTCATTTAAGGGTCAACATCAACAAGTGAATTGCAGAAAAATACAAAAGATTCATCATTACTTTTCAGATAGTAACAGCCCAGAAACTCTCTACCAAGTCAGTGCCAATGACTTTAAATGGTAAGAAGTCACTGGGGTTGGTAGAAATGTACACATGATCTTGTAAAGAGAACCAAGAGCTTCTGTCTCAAATTTGCAGTGCTTGGAGCATTAACCAAAAGAAATCAAGGAAAAAGTGACGAAATACAAGAGGGGGAAAAAAAAGCAATCTTTTACCATTATAAATCAAGTAACGCCAAGCACTGACATTCACGGAACCAACAAACCCTGCCTCCTTATCACCGGCAAGTCAGTATGACTGATGTTGTGGCATCACTGTGTCATTTCAAGTACTAAGGTGAGTGCTGCCACTGACAGGCACTGAGTCACATAACCTTTTTGCTTCTTGTTTCCTCACCTTAAAAGAGAATTATTGAAGGAAACGTTTTAAGAAACAAACTCCTGCTTTGCAAAGAGGAGAATGTGACCAACCAGGTGCAGAGACCTGTTACATGGAGCTTCAGTCTGCAACAAAAATTTCTTCAGGCATCTCTTAAGAACTAGCAGCTTCCTTTGATTAAAAAAAACCCTGTTGTGTGGCAGTTTTTACCTGCAGTATAAAACCAAAATATTTTCTTTTAAATTAGGGTGAAATTGTATGCACTTGATATATTTGGAATGTTGTGCTGCTTATTTTGCATAAAGGGTCTTTTTGCCTATGTACTGTCCTCAAGGACAATTGGTATGGTATCTCTGACTGGTATCTTAGAATACCAGGGTGAAGACAAATCAAGACTAACTTCAGTGGAGGGACTGTTAACACTGCAATTGGTGCCTACATACAGCCCAACTTAATTTAAATTAATGTTTGGCTAGAGGTTACATATTCCTAGCAACCAATTTAAAACCTGGAACTCTCACAGCATTATAAGGATACTGAATAGTTACTCTCTGCCTTAGCACATCACAATTCTTCATCATGTTTTTGACAGCAAAGAAGGAATCAGCCTCGGAAAGACATCACACTGCCTCCAAAAAGGAGTTAGCTCATTTGTGCAACCATCATCAATCAGCACCTGCTGCTCCAGGTGAGTGGTCTCCAAGAAGCTGTAGCGAGTGATCTGGTGATCTTGTGTCACGGATGCAGTAGTACTCCACCAAGACAAAGACTGTGCATGTAGTAAATTGGGAGTTGAGGGACACCGTGAAAGGCAATGAGTCTCCACCATAGCTGTTGCATTTCTCTTCTAGTTACCTTGCTGCTTTGGGGGCTGGGGAAAAGCCCAGCAGTTTATCAAAACATGGGCTATCTTGTTGAAAGTCGCCATTTAGTCTTCTCTGATAAACCACGTGAGAAAAGGGGGGAGAATGATCATTTGAGTCTATATCTGTGAGCCATATATAGGCAAAACACCTATCTCAAGTTCATGGCCTAGACACAGTGCTCTATACACACACATGTATCCATGAAACAACGTCTCACACTGAGAGGGTATCAATGAAGAAGCATTTCAATCAATTAACTTGTGTACTTTTCCATAAATGAAATGCATCCTCTAAAATATACAAACAAAATGCTTTTTTATTGAGACTTAATTTTACTCAGTTGTATTTAAATTTAAATTTAGTAATTGCAGCTTGTGAACTCATTGAGCCTGATAATTCTAAGATTAGGTCCTACATGAGAAAAATCTTTTGGATTGTAGCCATAAAACATCTTGCAAACAACCGATCCTGTGACTTGCTTGTTAGCAGTCTATTTGCTCAGTCCATTGCTTCCTTGTTCTTCTTACGTAAACTTCCTCAAAGCCAACACACTGAAAACATTTTCCACTGAAAATGTGCCCAACATAATTCAATAAACAATGTAGTAAATAATGGATTGCAAATTCAGAGAGCCATCTACTGGCAGCTATGTGAAACGACGTGAATTCGTTAAGGGCCAAATCTCTTTGCAAATCATTTTCTTATTACACATGGGTAATGATTAAGCTTGTGTCTAAAGACATGTATGTTAAGAGTGAAGATGCTGATGTTCTCAGAGCAAGAAGGAGCAGCCTTGTTTGATCACTGCTCAGATTCTGCTGGGCAAATGAGAAAATAGGAGAGTAAAGAAGTAATGAGGGCTCTCTGAGTGCCTGCAGCGTCACTCTATCACTCACGTCTGTGCTGTTTCTTTTATAGATGGTTCAAGCCAGGCATAGCAAAAGCTAATGACAGCACAGATGGAAGCACAGCAAAAGTGCCCCAAGTCCAGCGTTTCAAAGACCATTTTTATGGAGAATGATATTCTTCATCCCAGATACCAGGAGATCACAAGAGATCCTCACAGCAAGGAAGGGAGGTACTTTGCAGTTCTGTATACCAAATCAAATCCTATCATCTACTGCATGAAGGAAAACAACTGTGTGTAAAACATTCTGCTTGAAGTGGAATCTCCAAGCCTGTGAGCCTGACACACAGGAGAATCTTGCTTCCTCTGCCAGGGAGAAGTACAGCAGCTCCAGGCACCAATGCTCTTTGAAGATGGCAGGGAAGCAGTGGCAGTGCCTTGTTCCTCCCTTTCTCTTGGACTTACCTCCACTATTTTAGGTGGAATAGCTGGGTAAACCAGGAGATGCTGCAGCAGAAATGGTGACCAGACTCATATTTCTATAGTGGGAAATGTTCCTTCTGAGGGAGAAATGGAAATTTGAATCCTCAGCTGCACTACCCTGTCTACAGCCTTCTTCATTTGGCAGTATTTTATGTCTCTTTAATTTTTGCCTTTATTCTTTGTCCTCTAGCATGACTACTTTCAGATTTCTTCATTTTGATACATGGGTTCATGATCTTAAATCTCCTCATGTAAAGACTCACAGTCTTCCCAACTCAGCTTCCATTAATTTCTGTTTATAATTTTCAGATAGTTTATGTTTCTACCCTGAATACAGCTTTCAGTATCTCCCAGATTAGTATTCTGTAAATGCCACTAATGGGCTTTTTATTTTCTCTTCCAGACATTTAAATAAAGATCTTGAATTAAGGGTAGTCTTGGCACAGATTCTTACTGGAGCCTCTTCTTTCCTACCCTAATCCTGGCATAGAGTAAGAAAATCTAGTTTTGGAGTGAGTGGTATAAAGAGAAGCATGCTGGCTAAATCAGTGGAGATAAACACCTCAAAAGCAATCAGCAACCCAGTGAGGAGGTATGCTCACACTGTCCCCTTTCATCCTGTGTTACTGCCTGAAAGGATGATGCACCAATTACTGCCACAATGTCTTCCGCAGGCAGACTGACACATCAGGCACACGTGAACAGATTCCCGCTTAGGTAGACAGCAGAAGGACCTCGGAGCCACCCTTAGCAGACAGGATAGAGCATGCATGTGCGAACATCACAAGAAGCAGCTTTGGAGAATCCATTGTTCCCTGAAAGCTTACATGCTTCTTTGTTGTTTTACAGTGTGCATGCACTGACTATTAAATGGGGACATCTTGGCTCTTTGCAAAACTCATGACATTCTGGAGTAATGGGTTTGGTTCAGAGACAAAACAGTTGTCATAGATTTTAGTTTTTAATCAATAATGCTTCTCATCTTTATAAAGCTCTGTATCATTTATCTAACCATTCTATTTCCAGCAGCGTTGCCAAGCACAAGCAACCCTTCCACAAGTACATTGGAGGTTTTCTGTTCTTAAATTGGTGGAAGCAACCTTGTTATAACCTATTTTAAGAAGTAGTTCTGCAAGCTGCAGAATTAACACAGCCTAGCTTCCAGTATTCTCCCTTTATCCTGTTCTAGAGTCTCTTTTTACCCGAGTAGCTATTTCCACAGAAACTGGAGGTATTTAGTATCTCTGAGGCTCTGCAAACTTGATTAAATTGCAGATTCAAAACTTTCCAGAGGGAAATAGATCACAGAAGGCTTAGTTCCCTGAGAAATGGAACTAAAAATAAAAAAATCCCTTCCCTATAGCTCCTTGACCCAAGGTCTGTTATGCTTAAACAATTAGAAAGCACATACTGTTGGCCAAATGTTTAATGGGCTTTTCTAAATACATTGCAGATTATTGATGAATGGTTAGATGACTTAGATACCTACAGGAAAGCTGGGGAGGGGCTCTTTATCAGGGAGTGTAGTGATAGGACAAGGGGTAATGGTTTCAAGCTGAAAGAGAGGAGATTTAGATTAACTGTTACTAAGAAATTTTTTACTGTGTGGGTCGTGAGGCACTGGAACAGGTTGCCCAGAAAAGCTGTGGATGCCTCATCCCTGGATGTGGTCAAGGCCAGGCTGGATGAGGCTTTGAGCAACCTGGTCCAGTGGAAGCTGGCCTTGCCCATGGCAGGGGGAGTTGGAACTGGATGATCTTTAAGGTCCTTTCCAACCCAAACCACTCCACGGTTCTATTCTATAATGTCCCAGAGGTAATCTAGTAGGCTAGTGGCAGATACAGGAGTAGAAGCTTCATTCCCTTGGCTGTCCAGCAATTTGGTGTTATCTCATCATTTTGCAGTATTTGGTGGGTAAATGTTGTGAAACTGTGGTATCTCAAAGATCCATAAAGCAGAGAGCATGTTCTCCAATTTCTAGTCTTCTTGGCATTGCTGCTTGGTGTTACCTGCTTGATTTACCCATTAAAAAAGCAAAGACAAATTATATTTTCCATAAACACAGATTTTAAATATTTCCTTACTATTTCTATAATAAAAATTTAGCACAAATAGAGCTCACAGATTCTTTGCATGGCCTTCATGCCATTCAAATGCTGGAAACTGTAAACTCTGTGACATTTGTTATAAGTTTGTTGAATGCTATATGTTCTCTCCCACTCCCTCTGCAATTCTTTCCTACAGAAACAGGAATTAGTGAACGTGAAGAAAACTCTCTGCAGATAGTTATTTATGGTTGCCTGAGTAATTATTTTGCAATCAAAGCTTTGTTTTGCATGATCTGACTGATGCAAAAAGCAGAAAATAAATATCTTCATTCTCATAACCCGATTGCCTGGGGGATTTACAATGTATATCCAGATGGCACATTGCGTGGCCTATCAAATCAGGGCATGGTTATTAAATTTCAGAGCAGGAAGGTGCAGGCAACTAATTTCAGGCAAGGGAACAATCATTTCATTTGATCAACAGAATAATTCTTTGTTCAACATATAGCCAAATCCAAGCTGTGTCAGCTACTCAGCTCTCAATATTCGAGACCATACACAAACAGACAAGTAATTCATCTTTGTCTCTGAGAATAAAAGCAAAGATGAAACTTTGAAGAACTGTTATTTCTAGAACAGGTCATAAAATTCTGGAGGCAGGAGGTCCATTGCCTTCTGCACTGACAGATTACCCACTGTTGTAGGGCCACAGCCTTCCATGACTTTAGTACAAACAGCAGATGTTTTTTACTTTTAAATCTTTATCTTTGCTTGGAATATCAAGACATACATGGCATGTGTGATGCAGACTGTGTATTACCTCTCCTTTCCAGTTTTGAAAAGGAACAGTAACTGTATATGACCATTCTTCAGAATTTTTAAATTCTGCCATGGTTGTGTTATTACTGTCACTCTGCTATATAGAGATGCTTGCTGCTAGAGCTTGAAGGATTCCTAAAAGAGAACAGGATTCTGATCACTACTTTACAGGAACAGAGAAGTGAAGTGTTGTCAGCAAGGGCAAGTGATGAGCTGAAAGACCAAGGAAAGATTAGAAAGGTAAACACCTGCATACCCACTTGAAGCCAACAGCTAGACCTTTGAAACAGGATGTTTTCTGCTTTGCATGCTAATACCTGTGATCATCTTCGCTAGTTGGACCTACCACGTGAAACACATTGTGCTGTGCTGTGTTATGTTATTGCCGTGAGATCGCATAACGAAACCTACCATGAAATATGTGAAACATCTGTGGTTGGTATTTATACTGAAGCTCAATTTTAGATCACGTGCCATAATCATGTGCTGAATTTGGGTCAGATCGCCTTTGACCAGCAGAAGGCAGTAATATCACAAAATGGAAAAACTGCCTAACTTTCTCCACAAAGCCAACCTTGTGCCGTTGAGTCTCCCATACACAGACAACATCATCTCTCCACAGGATGCTTGGCAGCGACAGTCAACAAATCCAAGTCACATCCTTCCCAAATCCTGCACTTTTTTTTTTTTTGTGTTTAAACCCTTGGCTCCTGATACAGCTGTGAGAAATGCTCATTCACTGGTAAAAGATTGCAAAGGACAAAGTCTTCAAAGCGAAGATAATAATATTTTTATTTTACCATTCAGCACTGAATTGGATGCCCTTCTGAAAAAGGCAGGCCGTCTTACAAAAGTAGTGGGTATATATACTAGTTTTAGACAAAGAATCATATAACTCTCTCCAAGATTGCTCATTATATTTTTGGGGTGTTTGACCATGTCCGGAGACTCCTTTCAGGTTATTATTTGACCTAAGACAACTACATCTTGCTAAACAACTAAAAATCACGTCTGGAGATTGTCTGCATGTTATCTCTCAAGACAGATTTATATGACAAGATAATTAAACATAAAAACCAGCTACAGCAAAACTTATCAATTAATTCTCACACAGCCAATGATTATTTCTTAGTAGCTTAACGCTAATTAATGAAAAATCTACTTTACAGAAGACTTAAAAAAACCCTCAAAGATTCTGGGAGAGCCGGGGGAGACGCAGGTGCGGTCAGAAGAGAAAGAAACGCCTGGGGAAGCGTCGGCTGGAGACGCAAACACTGGAGGCTTCCAGGGAACGTGCAGCTCTGGGAACCATTTTGCTGTAGCAGAGTCAAAAGACACAATTTTAAAAATAAATAAACAACACAAAACCAAGCGAAAAGCCTCAAACCCCTCAAAACGGCCACCGCTCCCAGCCCTGGCTCCCGCCCCGCCCTCAGGAGCCGCCCCGCGACTGGACTACAACTCCCAGCGTGCCCCGCGCGGGGCCGCCTCCGGGCCGGCCTCGTTCCCGCGGCAGCGCCCGCCGGGAGCTGTAGTTCCGCGACGCTCCCCCACGGCCGAGGCCCCCGGGAGGCCGCTCCCCGGGCGGCTGCGCCACGGAGCTCACCGGGCGGGTAAGCGGCGGTTCCGCGACCCCTCGGCGCCAGCGGGGACGAGTTTAATCGCTGGTCCCGCGACCCCTCGGCGCCAGCGGGGACGAGCTTAATCGCCGGTCCCGCAGCCGCGCGGGGGCAAGGCCGGAGCGGAACGGGATGCCGCGACGGTGGCGGCGCCCCGGCCCGGCCCGGTCCGGTCCGATCCGGTCCTGGACGGCCGGCGGGGTCGGGAGCGCGCCCGCGGCTCTCCCGGGGCCCTGCCCGCCGCGGCCGCTGTCCTTGCCGCCGGGAGCGCCCCGGGAGTCGCCGCCGGGGGACGGAGCGGGTCGGCACCGCCAGCGACCCCGGCTCGGCCTGGAGCCGCGCGTCGGTAAAGCGTTGGTCTCTGCTAGAGGGTTGTTTAAAAAAAAAAAGGTGTTTTTTCTCACCTGCCCTTTGCAAAGTTTGTTTGTGACTGTGTGTCTGTGGCTGGAAAGGGGTTAACTTCTCAACGGGGACCTCCTGGCGTGTCTCTGTTGGGGATTTGGGGGGCGTTGCTGACGGTCGTCGCGGCCGGTTCGATTTCTTTCTAGGTAGAAAAGAAGCTGAACGGGGTTTTGTTCTTAAAGTGATTCACACGGATAGTCACATGGGCTGAGACTAATGGCATGAGGTTTAACAAGGCCAAATGCCGGGTCCTGCACTTGGGGCACAACAACCCTAAGCAGCTACAGACTGGGAGAAGTCTGACTGGAAAGCTGCCTGGAGAAGGACCTGGGGGTGTTGGTTGGCAGCGACTGAACATGAGCCAGCAGTGGCCCTGGTGGCCAAGAAGGCCAATGGCATCTTGGCCTGTATCAGAAACGGCGTGACCAGCAGGTCCAGGGAGGTTCTTCTCCCTCTGCACTCGGCCCTGGTGAGACCGCACCTCAAATCCTGGGTTCAGTTCTGGGCCCCTCACCACAAGAAGGATGTTGTGGCTCTGGAGCGAGTCCAGAGAAGAGCAACGAAGCTGGTGAAAGGGCTGGAGAAGAAGTTTCATGAGGAGCAGCTGCGGGAGCTGGGGGTGTTTAGCCTGGAGAAGAGGAGGCTGAGGGGAGACCTTATCGCACTCTACAATTACCTGAAGGGAGGTTGTGGAGAGGAGGGAACTGGCCTCTTCTCCCAAGTGTTGGTTTATAGGACAAGGAGGAATGGCCTCAAGCTCTGCCAGGGGAGGTTCCGGCTGGGCATCAGGAAAGCATTTTTCACAGAAAGGGCCATCAGGCACTGGCAGAGGCTGTCCAGGAAGGTGGTTGAGTCACCATCCCTGGAGGTGCTTAAAAGATGGGTCGAGGTGCTCAAGGACATGGTTTAGTAGCAGATAGGAATGGTTGGACTTGATGATCTAAGAGGTCTTTTCTAGCTTAGTGATTCTGTGATTTGCTGTGGTTGCATCAGCAGGTTTGGTTGCCTTTCTGTTGTTAATGAAAACCAGTTCTGTTGTTAGGGAGGTTTTTCCCCATCACTGCTAACAAACAGCCACCTTGCTGCCATTGTCCCCTCAGACATGGGTGTGTCGTGCTGCTCTGGGAAGTAACCTTGTCTTAGCAATGTATGTTCTAGATAACTTCTTAAAGAAGACAGCTTCAGTGTTGGCTTTATTTTTAGTAGTAGTGGTTGCGTTGTGCCGATTTGGCTTGACTCTGCATTCCCTGTGACCTTCTCCTGATGCTGTTTCATTCATTTCACCAGAAATGTTACTGATGCCTTCTTACATTGATGCGAAGAGCCTGCATTTTTCCAGTAAAATAAATATGCCTGTTTTGTGTTAATGTACTTCTTCCAAGTCCTTTTCACGTTTTTAGTGTAATGCTAGGGAAGAAATGTAACCTGGTGATAGAAGAATGTGCTGTGATGGCCATTGTCTTCTAAAGGAAAATTAACTTCTTTCTCATTTCAGTAATTTTTCCTTCAGGCCCTTTGGGAACAATAGAGTTTGTTTCATTCCTAATTTTAGCCAGAGAAAGCTATATAGGTATTGGCTTTTAAGGCAGCCAGTAGCCTCTGCATAAATGACTGTTGCCGACTGATCATGGGAGGCCAGGCTGGACTAAATACTTCTGAAGAAGTTCATCTTAACCAGCTAGAGTTCATGATACATTTCTATGCAGAGCCTTTCCTCTTTTCTTCTGTAGGGGAAAAAGGACAAGAAAATAAAACTCAACCCTAAATTGTCTTTCTCTTCCTTCCCATGCAAAGCCCCAGCTTAACACAAAGCTCATCAAAGCAGGGTTGTAGTCCTTTGTTATTTTCACTATGAAAAAACCAACAGTCTTCCTCCATGCTTGTGAGCTTGCGTTCCCTCTTGTTCCAACAAAATGCTAGTGACAGACTTTTGTGAAATAATACAATGGAATAGTAGAAAAACATGCTGCAGAAGACTTGGGCAGTAGACTGCCATCTTCCTTGCCCTACCTGCAGATCCCAGAAACAGTGCATCTGCATGAGTACCTTCAGGTTCTGAAGACACTGGCACCCCGCTCTTCACACTAGCCTTGATTACACTACCAGTGGTTAGGTTTTACTTGAAGTATGCTCCCAGTGGAGAGAAGTAATGTGGTTTAGTCTTCATCCTGGTTTTTATCCCAATTCAATGGAGAATAACATGTGAAAAGGTAAACGGAATTCTAGATTATCCATTTAAAGTAAAGAGGGTATATATAGTGTCAGTGGCGGTGTATGCGCCTGGTTCAGGTTTATTAATTAAACGAGATAGTTCACTGTTGTCCACGTTATCTGATGTTATCAGAATTTAGCTAAAACCTTGGTGAAGATTACAGTAATAAACCACTATCTATCAGCCATAGATGTCCTACAAAAGCTCCTGTTGAAGCAGGAGCTCCTAATTTTCGAGCTCTCTGTGCAAGAGTTTGGGCTACCAAATATCACTAGTAGAACTTCCCGTACCTACTATTTTAAAGTGTCCATTGACAGAATGCATGCAGTGAAGGAAGTTCTATTAATTAATAGTGAATTTCCTGTTATAAATGGGGCAGGAGTTCTGTCCCATTTTCTTGGATTTTATAGAAACAGAGATAAAGGTAGTATATATTATTTCTGCATTCTTACCAGAACGAAGGTGAAATCCATCTTATTCTGCAGTTCAGAAAGAGTCAGTAAAGTGAATTCCTGATCCCTGCCCGCACTGTGGGAAAGTTATGAGCTTTACAGAGATGATCTCCACTGTGGTGGTTTTTACTGCCATTTTACACCTCTCATTCTCATAATGCAGCTGGACGACTGTTGACAACACAATCAAATCGGAAGAGAGCCTTTTTTTGCAGTGCAAATGATAACTAGAGGAGATGTAAACATGAATTTTATGACAGTGTTCTAATAATCTTTTGATGTTACCTCTAGCAGGTTAGTTCTGTACAAAATTATGTTGCTGTTACTACACATATTTTCACTACTACACATGTTCAAATACTACATGTTTTCTGCTTTGCACTTGTACAGCAAGGCATCTTGCACTTTGTCTTTCAATTCCTCCACTGCCTGTAAAGTTTGGCTTAGAAAACTATTGATTCGAAATCTGAAACTGATGTGGTTTTTAGATCAAAATTTGCTTATTTGTGCTCAGAACCTGTGATGTGGGAAAAAGTTGTGCTTATTGTATTCTACTTAGAAGAAAAGAATAGCATCTCTCTTATTTAGCAAAATTCATCATAGCTCTTCATTTCACTGCTAGTTAGAATGAGCGTACTCATATGCCAGCACAGGTTGTACACTCTAGATCCGTTTGTTGTGCAATAGAGAGCTGTTGGAGAACATTATATTTTATTTAGCTTTGCATAGTCATTTTATTGGTGTATATTTGGAATTAAATGGTTTTATTACTTATTCATGGAACATGTGATTGCTTCTCAGTACCTGGTAGTGGAGGATTCTGCAAGTTTATTACTGTTCCCAGTCATGTTAGTCTTAAGTACCGAAGTGGGCTGTCGGTAATGCTCTTCATTGTGTTCTCTGCACCTATGGATATGTTTCTGGTTTTGTTTTTACAGTAGCAGTATTGAATGTTGTAGGAGACAGCGATGGCTTTTTCTCTAGGATTTCAATATGGAAGCTACAGGGACAGATGAAGTAGAAAAGATAAAATCAAAGTTTATGTCTGCATGGCACAACATGAAATACAGTAAGTGCAACAGTGTCTGGTAAGATCCTGTCTCCATTGAGATGAATGGAATGTTTCTTGTTGACGTGAATGGGATCATGATCCAGGGACTTAACTGATACTAATATTAAAAATGCAGTATGGTTCTTGAAACCATTTTCACTTTGATACTATAAACAGCCTAATTAAACAAACTTCTTTAGCTTTTAATTTTTCAAGTAACTTTGCATAACCTCATTGAAAATTACATATTTTGAAAACAGTAAATGCATTATATAAGTGGCACTAGGGTTGCATAATCTTTTTAACATGGATCATATGGAGTCATCTGTGCAGATATTTTTTATTTTTATATTTACTTTTCTGGGGAAAATAGGGTAGCACGTAAAATACAAACTCCACTGAAGAATCTACTTCACGCGCTCAAGTAACACACATTTCCATGGTTGAATATCAGTAACTTGTTTATAAGCAACAAATTTTCAAATGTGCCCTTTACTTATCTGTCCTTAGCATTATTTTTCCCACTTCCCCTCAATTTTCCTACTTCCCCTCTAGGACCAAGGTTGCTCAGATTTACTACCTGGTTTCTGAAAAATTTTGTTAATTCTCATAACTGAGCCTTGGAGATGTCTGGCAAGATGAAAAGATACTTTTATTCTGCTTTCTTTAGGGCTAGCACATGTCTGAAGGACAATAGTAGTCGTTACATCCCATATGATAGGGAAAAGTTAAAGAAACTCAAGTCTTAGGATATAAAAGAGCATAGGATTTTCACTTCAGTGAAAAAGCTGCTCTCTGGGGACAAGTGTCAGAACCTAAAAACTGAATTCTGTCCTTTTGAATTTGTACAGCATATGGTACTATACTTTTTGTGTCTGAAATCTGCAATTTAATTTTATGAAGTATGTTTAGTTAACCCTACAGGCAAAGCAGTACTCTCTGCAGTTTCACTGGTCATGTATGATGTTTGTATGTTGTAGGAATTGGAAACCTCATAGAATCAAACTACAGTAATGGATTCACAATAGAGACAAAACAACTTAAGCTCAGCTTTAGCATTTCTGTATCTTAGCAATTTCTGCACAGTAGAACCATTGTATTAATATTCAGACATTCATATATGGGTAACGTTATTACTTTTAGACCAGAACTCTAATCTGTGTTTTGTAGAGCTATTAAATGTTTTTTTATTCATGAAAGCAAAACCCAATTTCAGTACATTTTCCCTACATTCCCCTTTGATGGGTTATCCTTGGCTTAACCAGATGATGTTAGAAATTCCTTTTTGAAATGTCAAATTCACAAATTTGGGTTTTGTTTTTGTTTTTTTTTTTTGCATCTCTTTTAGGTTGGGTGTTGAAAACTAAAACTTACTTCAGTAGAAATTCTCCAGTCTTTCTGCTGGGAAAATGTTACCACTTCAAAACCAATGGTATGTTCATAGCACTTCACTCATTCTAATCTTATTCAGCAGGAGCTCTGTGGATATATTTTTAGTCTTCTAGAAGTACCTTCATTAACAGTTACTGAATGCAAAATATAAATATGAAAAGCTTATTTAAATGCGCAACACCACCACTAACAGAACCCATCCTAACCTGCTTTATTTATATGTTACACTTAAGTCCTCTTCTTTCTGTAAATATTAGTGCTATAATTTGCACTGCAGTTTTGGTGCAGAGTCACTGCACCAATACCTTAATTATCATTTTCCAGTATGCAAATTTCTAAGAATCTCTGTCTATTTGACAGTTCAGCTTGCACGTTTCTGTTGTGTTTTCCTCCCACTTTTCCTTTCTTGTATTTGAAGCGATTATTACTTTTTGCAAGTTTGCCCTTTCTAAAACAGTAGTTGAATATTTTTACTTTCCTTCTAGTAACAGAAGTGCCACACCAAACTATAATGTAAATTCATGCTTTGTCTTTCAGAATCTGGTGACCTCTCTATGGATGGGTCCAATTTTGATAAAATCAAGATGGAGATTTCAGGAAATGTTGAGGAGTTTCGTAAAGATTTTATTTCTAGAATATGGCTGACTTACAGAGAGGAATTTCCTCAGATAAAGGGGTCTGCATTAACAACAGACTGTGGTTGGGGTTGCACACTGAGAACTGGTCAAATGCTGCTGGCTCAAGGTCTTATGCTTCATTTTCTTGGTAGAGGTGAGTTATAAGAGAAGATCTTTTTATTCAGCATGATAAGTATGGGTGTTCTGTAGAGGGTGTGGTGGTCTTTTATGTACCTCAAATCTGAGGCACAAGCTGGCTTTGCTTCTGGTCTCCTCACTAATACTGGAATTTCCATGTTGCACTAGAGCAGTGAACTAGCTGTCCTACTCTTCCATTTCTGAAAAAGGAAATGCCAAAGTGTGTCAAAGAAAGATACTGGAAACTCCACGAAGCTTAGCTGTGAAGTAAAAGACCACAACAATTTGTGATCCTATGCCTAGGTATCGTTATCCATGCAGGTGTCCAGTTCTCTTAAATCTTGCTCATTTCTTGGACTCAAGGTGTGGAAATGAATCCCACAGTCCATAGCTGTGGGCTATGTCAAAAGTGATGTTCTTTTATCAGTCTTAAAATTGTACATTATTCAATTTCTCTTGTATTAATATATTGAGTTAATAGAAGGATTGTAACTTCAATACATCATTCTTTGTGTTGAAATTTGAGCTATTTAATTTCCTCCCTTCCCCCCTCATATGCTTTCAGAAGAAGTTCCCTTTTTGTCCCCCTGTCATTGTCTGTCTCAAAATACTGTCACGGCTGTTTCCAGGAAGCAGCTTTAGGAGTCTTGGAACACTTCCTGATTTTAAAGGCTAAGCATGCATGTCCTCCCCATTCTTCCAAGCTGAGCCATGTCCTGCATAGAGGTGGTTTTGATTCTTGTCATTAAATACCTTTTCTTTCCATCATCTTCTCGATTCTTTTCATAATCTACCACGTTGCTCCTTTCAAACAATTGGTTCTGTCCTCTGTCACCACTGATTGTTGTCAGAATGATCCCAGACATGAGCCTGAAGCCGCCCAAGCATGTTGAGAGAATGCAGCGTATTGTTTACTCAGCCATTTGCTGCCCCTCAGGAAACCTTTGGGAGAAGACAGTTCTGAAAGCCTGTTTTGATAATAGTTTGTACTTACTGTGCAAATATGATGTAAGCGGTGAACATAGTCCCAAACAAGCTGCATCACAAAGTCTTCTTTCTTGGCAGTGTCATGACTGAACTGTCAGATTGGCTTACTGAATGTTCCTTTTGCTCTAGATATTTAAGTCATAAAGTATACATTATCCCTTTCAACTGACTGCAGATATCAAAATGTATGAAAATACTTCTGCTGAGAACACAAATCCCTTAAATACAACTTTCGTTATGTGTACATTCAAAGAAATATGATCAGAAGACTGCCTGTGAGCAGGGATGCACAGTGGCTCATTCCGAAGTAACCCCAAACAAAAAAAGCCCCAAATTTATATCTTTAAAATCAATGGTTACAAAGAATTCCTTGTAGCATCCCCCATGCATCCTAATTTGGAAAGTGATCAGCAATTGCACAGTGCTAGAGTTTCTGTGTCAATCCAAATGT
Organism: Clamator glandarius; assembly: GCA_033459285.1. Lineage (NCBI taxonomy): Eukaryota > Metazoa > Chordata > Aves > Cuculiformes > Cuculidae > Clamator > Clamator glandarius. The sequence continues at coordinate 347,066 of JAUNZM010000110.1, forward strand.
GTAGAAAAATGGAATATGTATGGTCTTTCTGGACTACTTTTCTCATCGGCTAAGCTTCTGACAGCTGGTGAATTATCTTTTGAAAAGCTTTTTATGAGGTCTGGGTAGCTTTTGAAACATATTTAAGTGTTTACATGAAGTTTTTCATTGCTGTTTACTCTTTTCCCAGGGATGTTTTCGTTATAGTTTAATGGTATTGTTTCTGTTAAAAAGCAAAACTTGACTGTGGTTACTAGTTGGAATACTTACACTTCCACTGCTATGTGGAATGTTCCAGATATCGCGGAATGATGCTGTAAACGAGTTTTTATTTTAAATATGGTACCAGTAAGTTTTACTTTGAAATGCTTGTGCTTAAGATACTGACTTAAATTTGGAGCTTGCAGTACAGGAATAGTGTGGGTGTGCAGTGAAAAATTAATGTGATGTTTCACAGAGGGGTGTCGTGTGGTAAACGGCATTGATAGGGGTGGTTGTCACACTGTAATAAGAGAGAGTGAGGTGGATCATGGCCTTTGCCAGCAATACTTGTGATGTTACTGGAGCCCTAAGTTAGATTTTAGAATTGAAACACAATTGCCTCTGTGCTTCCTCTCGATTTCGTGAAGACTTTTGAATGGATACTTCAGTAAGAATTACAAGAAGGGCTGCAGTTCTTGTTCTCTGTCAGAAAAGGTTCCTCTTGTTGCTGTAATGGCAGCTTTCTGCACCTCCAGCAGCTCATGCAAATCTGTCTTGGGGAGCAAAAGCACCCCATATATAGAGGGTTTGTTCCTTGCTTGCATGTAGCAGCCTGGCCCATGCTTTCTGGGATGTTCAGTGTAGACCTTCAGGACATATTCTGATCTAATATAATGTTCACTGTGTTCCAGGGGTTTCCTCACATGCTCTTTATTTGAACTTGTGGGAGAGACTTTTAGTCATCTGACAGGGGAAGCGTTGCTGTGCTCTAGATGTGCTGAGCCACCGTTGTGCTGCAGAGGAGCACTACATGTAGGGCGCACTGGTAGAGAGGCATTTTGCTAGACGTGCAGACTGTAGACACTGTTGGGTAGTATTTAAACAAGTTTGTTGTGTAATCTGCTTAAAAAATTCACAAATTTAGTGAAAAAAGAAATCTTCTCTGTTTTTCAGCTGTTCTTCTTTGACAGTTTCCTGGGAAAAAAACCGTTTGTTTTTACATGAATAATTCCTCAGGTTTACGTATGTTTTTAATAACTGACAAACCAGAAGAATTAAAAGCAGCTTTTTGCTTAACATGGATAAGACTTTTGAGATGGATAGCTGAATAGCTAACTTGCATATTTGTTAATATGTAAGGTAGTTCTGACCTGTGCCTTGTAGTCAGGTATATCTCAACTGACAGGGATCATGGAGTCTGACCTAGTACCTCAGCACAAATTGCTAACAAATGTACACTCAGTAGTATTTTGTGTCATCTGTCATTGAGCAGAAAATAAAAGCAAATCATATTCCACTCAAAATCTTTGTTTACATTTTCACAATGACATTTGTGTCTCAGTATGCAAAATATATATTATTGGTTTGAGGTATGTGGAGGAGAAAAGGATGTGCTTTGTTATACTAGAAAGTTAATATTAAGCCTAACATGCATTTTTTTTCTGCAGCCTGGGTTTGGCCAGATGCGTTGGACATTGACAGTTCAGATTCTGACTCATGGACAGCCCATACAGTGAAAAAGCTGACAGCGTCATTCGAAGCATCACTTACAGCAGAAAGAGAACCCAAGATCCTGTCAAATCATCATCAGCAAACACAGAGGAGAAACCGTGATGACAATGAATTGAGAAATGAAGTTTATCATAGAAAAATAATTTCTTGGTTTGGTGACTCTCCGCTGGCAGCTTTTGGCTTACATCAGCTGATAGAATATGGAAAGAAGTCTGGAAAAATTGCAGGAGATTGGTATGGGCCTGCAGTTGTTGCACATATTTTAAGGTAAAAATACCTTTATTCTCAGTTGTTACCATGCCTTACGCATTACAGGAGAAGCATTTCAAGGTGTCATGAGATTACTTCAGCTTAACTGAGCATCTAACTGCTCATTATTGGCTTTGTAAAATGCCCATATTTAGCTGTTTTGTCAGAGGCAGGAAGGGAAGTAGCGACAGGTGCGGGGATGGAGCTCTCCCACCTTTGTTCAGTCTTATTTCAGGAAAACAACATCCCTGTTCTCCTGTACTTTGGGCAGTGGAAGTCCTAATTATCTCTTCCCAAATCCAGACTTTTAAGTACAGCTATGTTTAATAACATGTTCTAAGAACAAACCACTCTTTCAACCTTGGAACATGCATAACATTATAGATTTTTTTTTATACTGTAACTCGGGGGCTGTAATGTACTGATAGTGTAATGAAATGTCAGAGCTAAAATTGATGTTTTCAGCATTTCTTCGCACACCTTGAATTCTTGTGAAACTGTAAATGTATGGGACTATTAATATTATAATTATATCACAGTAAAAGTAAAGGGTCTGTGACATTCAGTGTGGTTAAAAAAAAAGTCAAAAGTCAAATTTCTCCATACTTTGCCTTTACATGCCATTTCTTTGAATATTACTGATTTTTTTATGTTGTTTTGGGTTTTATTATAGCCTTATATCCTTATTTTCTTAGTGGAATCCAGTTTATCTATACACTCAGTTATTAATAAGTCATTGAAGCAGAAGAAGCCAAGGTTTGTAGGTTTATCTCTGTGAATAAAAGACTGTGATATTTGGTATAAAAGTATACTGATACTAAGTGAAGCCGTACTAAAATAATCAGATGTGTGTATGTGCATACATGCAAATACATGCAGAGGTGTGAGAAGTTATCATTATTTATGTGTTTTATTCTATTTTTTCTGATGATAGAAGCTGTCAGACTTCCTTTTGCTCGCTTTAAATTGCGGTAGGCAATTTGCCTCATGGGTCTGGGGGGGATTTTGTCCAGAATTAGCTTCAACCCAAGCCCATGGGTGATTTCCAACGCTGCAAAGTTTTTCTTTCCTGGATCTCCTTCCTCTCTTGCAGCAGTGCTAACAATGTATAGCTCTCTCATAACTTGAGAATGACTGCATTAAAAGATTCCTCAAAATATATTGTGGAATAAAGGGATAGTGACCATGTAATGCAAGGGTGTATTGAAGTCAAAGGGTAATCTTCTATTTTCAACAGTTTAATTTCTTTACAAAGAATTTGTCTTTGATTGATGGTGACACTTCAGACTATTGACATGTATTTTCTCTCTAGTTTTTAGGTCCATTACTCTTTTGAGGATAGCCCAACATTACAGTTACCTTTTTGAAAGTTTTGGTGAAACCTTATGGCTTTTTATGTGATAGTCTTCATTTCTGTAGACATGGGGTGCTTAGTTGGGGTTAGTTACATGAACTGAGGTCAGCTAAGGACAGGTGAAAATAATATTTTTATCAGCAAATTTGGCTTTTATTATCCCAGCATACATGACAGAAAACTGTTATAAACAGAAGGAAATTAGGTAGCGAATACATGAGTCATTGGAAGTTAACATGTTTCTTTGGGCTTTTTTTTCCCCTTGGTTTCGTTATTTCTTGTAAATAGCCAGACACTGTCATCTTTGCTTGGGAAAAACATGCTAAGTGCACACTGGGTCTTGGTATTCAGTGTTTACAAACAAACAAACAACCCCCCCCACCCCCATGCCTATTTATCAGGAATGAAAGATGTCTTGCATTAAAAAACAAATCAAATAAACCCTCAAACAATTAACAAAAATCTCTTTCTAAAAATCAAATATTTTATGTTTATTTACTGTTAACTTTTTTTCAAATTAGAGATGAGTTAAATAGTTTTGTGTTTGTACTTAGAAAAGCTGTTGAAGAAGCAAGAGACCCTGAGCTACAAGGAGTAACAGTCTATGTTGCTCAGGATTGTACAGGTAAATGTAATTATGCAGATTTTTGCAAACATTTTAGATGCTTTTTATGTCTTTCAGTAAGCACTTAACAACAGAGCTCTAAAGGAAGAAAATAAACTCAAAAATGGATCCACAAAATTTAGATTATGTAGACAAAGGAGTTCTCGAGATATGCAGATGTTTGTTCTCTGAGAATCAGACATCACAGCTTGAAAGCTTTGTGCGTTGCTTGTTTGGTTTGTTACAGTACAGTGGAAGATAGTGGAATTACAAATTCAGCAAGGTAACAATCTGCCTCTTGCAACTTTTTATTTTGGACTTAAATAGTTGATTTTTTACTCGCATCAGTGGTGTTGTAGTGATAAGCTGGTAAGATCTTCCATGTTGTACTAAAAATAACACCAAAAAACCAACCAAACTGCTGAGAAATCCTTCAGTGCAGTTAGATTTGTTAGTTACAGCTTGTTTGTCACAGAATTCTTTTACTCATTTTTGTAGTGGAAAAACCCCAAACCTGCAGTGGTCTCTTAGAATAGTAAGAAGTCATTTTCACATAGACTTCAAAGATGTGATCAGGATCATGAACCGGAGTCAGTGGTAACTTTTCCTCTGCGCCAACGTGGCATTTTAAATAATCAATAACAGGCAGAACAGCTTAGAGCTCTGGATGTTCAGGAGCAGAAAATGATGACAAGATAAACTTGACATGTGGTGAAACTTCACACTAATGACTAAAGTCTTTCAAATCTAAGCACAGCATATTACTTCAGTAGCCATGTTTAGCTGCCAGGAATCTTAGTTATGTCATAACGGATCTTGGGATAGGACAAACGAGACCGACATCCCTGGGTAGTCCATCATACTGGTTTTAGAGAGACGCAGTTTAGTCTTGCACTACAAACCAGTTTTGCCTGACTTAGAATGACAGAGTAACTTAATATTCTATTATTTTTTCACTTCTTTGTTCTGGTGATGATTTTGGCATCTCTCTCAGTTTGGAGGGAATAAACAATAATACTGCATTAAGTTTTTTTCACTTGTTTTCAGTGGCTGCATCATGTTAACTTTGGCAGTGAACTTGATTATCTATGAAAATCAATCATTGTATTTTTTCCTTTATTATATAGATGTTCCTGTTAGTTGTAGAATTTCAAGTTTGAAATGACTCCTTTTAGAAGTAGTTTATATGAAATGAATAAATATTTTTTTAACTTCTCCTAGCTTGCCCCTTCTGTATTTCCTTGGCAATGTATCTTATCTGAGCAGCAGCAGATTACCAGTCTCCAAGCTGAAAAAAGGAGGTGTAACACTTTTTTATCAGTCACTCAGGAGTTATGTTTCAGGAGGACAGTAATACCTGGAAGGACTGCAGTTGTAGTTTGTCAGACTAAGTGATGACGTGTTGTTGGTGTGTCTTTGTAAAAACTTGTGGGTATATTTTTAAGTATTAATATTCCTGTGTGTCTCTTTTCAGTCTACATTTCAGATGTTATTGACAGACAGTGTTCTTTTATGGATTCTGGAAAAGCAGGTACAAAAGCTGTAATTATATTAGTACCTGTGAGACTCGGTGGAGAGAGGACAAACATGGACTACTTAGAGTTTGTAAAGGTATGAAATAAAAGTTCAATCATTTCTCAAACAGTAGCACTAGGTGATATGAAAAGCGACTTCATTATGGTAATCTACCTATTAAATGTGTGGTGGTGATTTTACAGTTGGAGGTTGTAAAGTTTGACTTTACAGATTTTAAATTTCCCTATTACAAGATCAGCTGTAATTGCAGAGCACATGATGTCCCTTGGTAAAGCAGTGATAACTGTTCTACTCCTAAAGTCCTACCTGAAAAGACATTAATGCAGTGGCTCGAATTATAAATGGTAATTTAGTTACATATGCTATTAGAGTTGTGCTATATTAAGTATCAGTCAGCATTTTAAAATATAAATATACCAGATTCCCTATTCTGTATCTTATCTTCTTAAATGTCAAATAGTTTAAGGTTGTTGCTTGTCTGGCCTTCCCATTTTCCTTTGTCTTTTTCTTCCCATTAAGAGACAGGATAGAATTTTTAATACCTTTAGTTACTACTTCAAGTGTTTTTTCACTGTCTGGACATTAGGATGAACATTCCTAAGGACAGTCATGCAGCAGTAGCAAGCATCTACTGCAAACAAAAATGAACTGGAAAGAAGTATAACTTGAGGAGAAAGTAGAGGAAATTCTCTGCTGTCCTCTTTTTCAGCAGAGGTTCTACTTATGATGCTAACACCTGATGATGTATGGGAGCCCTACCTGTGGGACACAGGAATGCTACTCTTAGGGAAGAGATTGCTTACAGCCCTGCTGCTTTATCATTTTCCATGCTACTGTTTCTCTGTCTTTAAGTTCTTGTTTTAGTTTTGAAAATGCCACAGTGTGGTAGCAGGAACAAAATCCAAGTGTCTGTTACATGTTTGGTGTTTTTTTTTCTTCTTCTTTTGTGACTGTCTCTTCTCTGAAAAATTTTAGGAAAACATATTTTTTTTTAATGGTATGAGTGATGGAGCCTTTTATTTAAGTGGTGAACTATTAAATTGTTTTTCTTTCCTGCTTCTTTTCCTTGTATATCCAGACAGTTAGTTTTGGAAGAGTTTTAGTTCTTTTCTGATTTATTCTGGCACAGCCGAGCCAAGCCTGTGGTCTTAAACATGATCTACAGGAACCTTACTGAACTTTCTGTGTTAACTGCAGAAGAGCCTTTGAATAAGTCAGGTGTAGGGAAACATGTGGTGCTGTCATGTGTAAGCTAACGAACAGTTGCTGCTGCGATTTCATAAGGCTTTCTCAGCAAAAAGAGAAGTTTTGAAGCTGTTGGTTCTTTAATACTGGCTGTTATTATTGGTGGATATCTATGGCTAGTTTTACTCTGCAGAGGCTTTCTCAGTTTAGCTCTCAAACTCTTTTACTGGAGTAAAATAGGTTTGTGTGACACTGGGTTCCCATAGCATAGTTACATTAACTAAGCTTGCTTTGTACAACGGTCTTTACCGGGCTGATTTCTGCTGCTCATTCACCCAGCCTGGTACTGCCTTTTACACTCAGTTATAATAGAGACTGTGGTAAGAGGGCTTTCAGTTGTGTCCATCAGTCACTCCAGTCTCTGTCTTGACTGTTTACAAGAAGTGACTGAATTTCTTGGGGTCTGGATTTAAGTTAAAAATGTAGATTTTAGAATGTAGCATGAGGTGATATTTACAAAAGATTTTATATTTGTAGATGACAACTGAATTTTTTTTATAATTCACTTTACAAGAAAATTCCCATAGATTAAACAGTTTGTCATTACTTTAAGTAGCTTTGCTCCTTTCTGTTTCACTGGCAGAGGATGTGTCCTCCATAGTTGTGTCAGCCTTTGCCTCTGATCTGTGTGTTCTGTAACACTCAGCTGCTGAGGACCAGTTTCTATAAAAGTCTCCTCATTTGTCTTCTAAACAAGCAGCACTTTCTCTTAACCTGTCTAAACAATATCGAAGTTGACTTTGTTAGCATCTCAGGTGAGGAGTACAACAGTTTTTGTTACGTTACAGGAAGGTATCATTCTCTAAGCAGGAAAAAAAAATGTATCTTGAGAAGCTTTGGCCTTATTAGTACATGAAGAATGCATTGTTTTGTTGAGAGAAATCTTCCCTACTCATACAATGGTAATGTTATGGTTATACTTCTCATCTGACTGCCTGTTACTGGAAGTGTTGTGTTAGCTCAACTGATAATCTTCTGGATTGCTGTCCCAGTTTGGACCAGTGTCCAAATTTTGGACCCAACACTTGTCTGGTGCCACAAGAAAAACACTATGATTTCTGAACATTTAAAGGCCGTTCAGTTTTTTGAGTACTTAATGGTCTTGGGCTTCAGTTGCATTAGAACAGTTGGGCTCAGCTTTGGGAAGTGCTCAGTGTTGGCAAAATCCAGCTCCCACTGGAGTTGATGAGATAAATAATGGAGAACTATGTTAAGCCGAGACTGAACATTCTTAAAACCCTTAAAGCTCTGTTAAGAAACAGAACCTCATGAAATGACCGGGCCCAGAGGGTGGTGGTAAATGGAGTTAAATCCAGCTGGAGGCCAGTGACAAGTGGGGTTCCCCAGGGCTCAGTCCTGGGTCCAGTCCTGTTTAATGTCTTTATCAACGACCTGGATGAAGGCATCGAGTGCCCCCTTAGCAAGTTTGCAGATGACACCAAGCTGGGTGGAAGTGTGGATCTGCTGGAGGGTCGGGAGGCTCTGCAGAGGGATCTGAACAGGCTGGACTGCTGGGCTGAGACCAACGGCATGAGGTTTAACACGGCCAAATGCCGGGTCCTGCACTTGGGGCACAACAACCCTGTGCAGCTACAGACTAGGAGAAGCCTGGCTGGAAAGCTGCCAGGAGGAGAAGGACCTGGGGGTGTTGGTTGACAACCGACTGAACATGAGCCAGCAGTGTGCCCAGGTGGCCAAAAAGGCCAATGGCATCTTGGCTTGTATCAGGAACGGCGTGACCAGCAGGTCCAGGGAGGTTATTCTCCCCCTGTACTCGGCACTGGTGAGACCGCACCTCGAGTACTGTGTTCAGTTCTGGGCCCCTCACCACAAGAAGGATGCTGAGGCTCTGGAGCGAGTCCAGAGAAGAGCAACAAAGCTGGTGAAGGGGCTGGAGAACAAATCTTACGAGGAGCGGCTGAGAGAGCTGGGGTTGTTCAGCCTGGAGAAGAGGAGGCTGAGGGGAGACCTTATTACTCTCTACAACTACCTGAAGGGAGGTTGTGGAGAGGAGGGAGCTGGCCTCTTCTCCCAAGTGACAGGGGACAGGACGAGAGGGAATGGCCTCAAGCTCCGCCAGGGGAGATTTAGGCTTGAGATTAGGAAGAAATTCTTCACAGAGGGGGTGGTTAGGCATTGGAACGGTCTGCCCAGGGAGGTGGTTGAGTCACTGTCCCTGGAGGTGTTTAAGGTTAGGGTAGATGAGGTGCTTAGGAGCATGATTTAGGGAATGGTGGGAATGGTTGGACTCGACGATCCAGTGGGTCTCTTCCAACCTGGTCATTCTGTGATTCTGTGATTTTGTGATTCTGTGTGATTCTGTGAAAGCATGAAGAGTAGAAATATATTGAAGGGAGAGGGAGGAGTCTTACATGCCTTCTTCCATTCCTTTGCTACATACTTTTAGTAAAGAAATGATCAAGGGCGATTTCTTTGGTTTCTGTTGTCTGAGTGCATCCAGAGCTTGTGGACAATGGTGGAATTTCAGTCAGTTTCACCACTGAGATGTTCTTACCTTGACAAAACTCTGTGCATACAGGGAAATCCTTCTCCCAGCACTAGAAGGTGTATCATAAAATCAACATGTTATTATGTAATGACAAGTCTGCTAGGTTTGTGTGCTAACACCAACATGTGAATTATAAAAAGCTCAACTCATTACAATGTGAAACAACAGAAATACTCTGGCAGCACTGCTATGACTGTGGCCCATGGCTGGTATTCCAATGCTTTCTGTCCTTGGTGGCCCCTAGCTTTGCAGTGGCTGGAGGGGTGTGTTTCTTCCTTTATACCTCCAGACTGAAAAGATTCCTGTGTTTCACCCCATGTCTCCTTAGATGTATTTGCAGTGTCTCTTTCTTAAAGTTGCTACACACTGATGGCTCTGATTCCTATAACCTCACAGCCAAAATCCAGTAAGATTTATGAGGCTTGTCTGTTGTGTGTGTCTCTCTCCTCTTGTATTTTGTGCTGCTATTCTTAGAGCTGTAACTTGTAATTACTCTTGCTTCAACTGGCATTTCTCCCTATGATGTAAAAGTTCATATTCTGGACAGACTTCTACATTTGAGTGCAAAAAGAGAGCCCTCAGGGCCACGGAATGTAAATGTATACTTCTCTACGTTCTGAATAAGCAACCTGTGCTCAACCTCTTATGATGATACTGCCAGTTCTCTTATGATGAAAATGATACTGCCAATTCTCTCAATGAATGAGCATCTCGTGGAAAGAGGGGACTGTCTCTGGAGTATGTGGTGGTATGTTTTCACTTTGGTCAGGTGTAAGGTCCTAAGAATTGAGTTAAGCCCCAGAAAAATTATTCATTCAGTCTTTAAAAAAATAATAAAAAAGCTATTTGCCTAAAACCAGTAAAGGACAAGCAAAGATGTTAATTCAGTTTAATACTAACTGTGTTTAACACTGTCCTAATTATTTAATGTTCTGCTTACAGGGCATTTTAAGCCTTGAGTATTGTGTTGGTATTATTGGTGGCAAACCCAAGCAGTCATATTACTTTGCTGGATTTCAAGGTTAGTGTTTTAATATGTTATGTCTCTTCAATATTTTTCTTTAAGAGTTAGGAAGTTAATATTGAACCAGTGGGAAATAGCATGATTAAAATAGCAAAATGAGTACCTTATTAATTCATCATATCTACCGAAGTCCAGTCATTTGTCATTTACCCCATATAGTAATTGGATTCTGTAAAATGTACATTTAATTTCCATTGTTGCATAAACAAGGCATAATTTATCTGTTTCACCAAACTTCAGGAGCCTTTGCTGTTCCTTTCTGGCAGTTCTTATTTGCGTATTTACTTTTTACTGGTTTAAGTGGTGTTAGTTGATGCTGAAATGACAAGCAATATATTCTTCCTGTCAGGATGAAGTAGCACAATACATTTTTCATATGCAAACTCCAGAATATAATTGTGTGTTTGTAAAAGTAATTTTATCACCAAAAATTAAATGACAGTCTCATCACTTTATAAAAATTCTGCTTATACAAGCATATTTGATTATGCAAAAGTTAATCTGTCCTGCAAAAACCTATGCTTCAGTCAATGAATATCAGCCTGGCAAGCAGTTACTTGCTGGCTTTTTTTTTCAGCTGTTCTGCATAGAAATTGGATTGTAAGCAGTGTAATAATAAGGTGTTTTTTGAATTACTTGTCTTCTGTTTTGTCCTTGTAGATGACAGTTTGATTTACATGGATCCTCATTACTGCCAATCTTTTGTAGATGTCAGCATAAAGGATTTCCCTCTTGAGGTAGTGTGGATATAGACCTGGCACTGTTTTCTTCCCATATGAATCAAACACTAATTATTTAGAGATGTTCTAGCTAGCTGCATCTTTATGGGTTTACAGTTACATGTTATTTATCAACGTTCTGGCCTGCTTTATAGGCCTATAATCAACAAAAATGACCAGAGGTTAAAAACTCAATATGGGCTTTTAATTTTTACTTCATTAATCTTTGTCTGTTTCTTTTTAATGATCAGAAAACTGCAAAAATAGATGATCACTTCATCTAAGTAATTTTCCATGAAAAAAACAGTCACTGTTTAGAGGTCTTACACCTGAAATACTTGGATTTGGTTTTGTTAGTTTGTCTTTTTGGTCAATTTTATCATTTTTTGTTTACACTCAAGTTGCAATCAACATAATGGAAGGAATTACTGTAGTATTCACTAGTAGGAGCCTGCTGTCTGTTTGAAACTAAAGTTCAGTGAGGTTTACCTGCTGCTTCCTTATCCAGGAATTGTTAATATTTCTATGCTGAAGTAGCCAGTTATCATTTTAAATGTAACTTTTGCTCCTAACAGCTTTGGAGATAACTTTTAGCTTCATACAAGTGGAAATTTTTTAGGCTTCTCAGTGAGGTTTTTTGGTAATTGGGTTAATTTTACTCAAGTCTTCCAAACTGTTTCTTTTAACAAGTTTTGTTATTATTTTTAATCAAGCTAGTTTTATGTAACAGTAGTTTCCAAGAAATTGACAGGTCTGAAATGTGTGTGCTGCATTTGCTCTTTCTCTCTCCCCTCCTTTCTGGGCCATAACTTTCTGGGTACATCTAGGTGTAGTGAATGTATGTTTCAGGCTATGCCCAGGTTTTAAAAATCATGCCTCTTTTTTTCTTTAACCTATTGCCAAATAATTTGCACAGGTAGAGCTGAAGGAGGTTATTAAAGACTCGGTTTACAAGTACCATGGGAAAATGTACCACAGTACTCAGAGAAGTACTTGATGATATCCATACAAACTCTTCTTCTTGATCTTGTGTCGAACTTTCACGTGAACTTCTAGCCTCCTTCGAGCAACTCCTCATTCAGTGTAGCAATACCCTTAGGGTGCATCCACTGATTAAGACAGGGTCACTGCTCTAGAATGGAGTTATCAGTGGTTCTTCATGCCACTCTGTTCTGTGAAGGTACAGACTCCTAAATATGGAAACACACCTTCAGAAAAAACGCCATTACATTTAAATAAGGAAGAGGAGTATGTATTCATCTCCACCATGCCTGAAATAGTAATTACTTTATAAGAATTCTACATTAAGTCCTGTGAACATTGCAAGCCAGTCATATGCAACTTTTAAGCTCGCATCTGGGGAACTGAGCAGGTGATCTTGACTGTTTACACCTAAAATATAAGTCCGTGGTGTGTAATGAAGTCACATGCCTTCATGGCTTCTGTTTGTAGAGAAACTGAGGGTTAGCTTAAATTGAGAAGAGTGGAATGAGCTGCAATGGTCCTGTCTATTACGATCATGAAAGAAAGATCTGTTATATGTTGGAGTTGATCCTAACACCTTAATTAAAATTGGTATTTAGGAGAAGCACTTTTATTTATAAAAGGACTTATGCAGGGCTAATGTTAAGTCCTAGGGCCAACTTAAAAGCAACAGTACATGTTTTTCAATATTTATACTTAACAAGATGCGTTAATAAGCGTGACATAAAATATCAAAGTGTAGGATTCTCTAGAAAGTGACAGGGTTTTGAATTTTAAAAAATATACAGAAGTAAAATGTATAAAAATATCTTAGACAGAAACATTCATTATTTTTAAAGATATGTTTAGATTTACCCTGTGGAGATATTTGGAAGGATAGCTGGTGAGAGTCCCAGCTCTACCTATTTGTATTGTGGCAGCAGCCAGAGATCCTTGCTGCTTTAGGCTAATAACTAGAGTGAAATACAGTGCCTTCTCTGAAGATTTTACAGTTTAATTGGGTAAGCCAGACAAAAGATGGGAAGAGCACAGAGGTGCAGAGCTGAAGTGTCTTACTTAAGGTCACACTGTAGCTCAGAGGCTGAGCTACAAAAAATACACACCTTTCTAGCTCCTGTTCCCATGACTAATCCTCCCGATTGTGCTGCAGGCTGGCATTAATCTGAATTTCCAAATAATAATAAGGTTTTTAAATGTATTTTGAAGGTACACAAGCTGCCAGTTTGGTTTGATCGCATCCCAGTGCTTTTCTGCAGACAGAAAATATATTGCAATTTAATGCTTTGTGCGTTTAATAGTATTGTATCTTTGTCCAGAAATGTCAAAAGTAAACAGAAATTGCTTTCTTAGTGTGGATAGTAGCTTGTTAGATTTATCTGTAGGGAGTATTTTCAAAATTGACAAATTGTCCGGAATAAGTTGGAAATCAATCCGCTCTGTATTGGCTTCCAGAATCCATTTGTTTGGAGGAATGGAAAGAAAAATGCGTGCCCACTTCTCTTTGTTGCACAGTGATTTGTGTAGCATTAGGAGTACTGCCCTGAAGAGCACGGCACAACTGTAGTTCCAGTGTTGGTGCTGAAATGTGATGTGTACGGCAGGGTTTGGTTTGTGTATTTGATGACTTGGGAATGAATGTTCAAGATACAATTCCTGCATATAAAATTTGAACAGAATTAGTAGAAAAAACAGTGACTAAAATCAGACTTCTCCCCTTTGCTTATGTTTTTTTTAGCACAGGTTAATAGAAATAACTCTCAGGTTTGTAATCACAAGTGAGGAACAATCTCTTTCAATGTGTAGCACTGTTACACTGACAGATGCGCTCAGATCAACCAGGTAACAAGTGCTGTAGCCGTCTGTATATTGACTTTTCTGACTGGTAAACACCCCCTTCCGATAAAACAGGTTTCTAGTATCCAGACTGCTTGGTGTTAGCTGCCCAGGGCTGCTGCTGTTATGCTCAAATTGCATTGTAAGAGTTGTCAATGATCCTTTATGGAGGAAACACGGGTGCTGGTAAGAAATCCCCTCTGCTGCTCTGTCCTGGTGTTACTGCTGTGTCCCTGGGCTGACCAGCATGGCGCCAGAACTGCTGCAAGCTGTGCACGGCTGACCTGTAAATGTGAAAGGAAACCGTACAGAATAGCCCTTCGAGAATACTGATCGCTGGGGAAGTTCATGGGAAACAAAACCTGCGGTTCAGTGCAGCGATGTCTCTGTGGCAGCGTGGTGTGAATGCGGTGCGTTAGCATTTGTTCTGAGCAGCTGCAGCAGGGTTGCCGGTGATTTAATGAAGTAGTCCTGCTAGTTCGAAGCAGAGTGAAGAGACTCACCTTTGAGAGACAGCCTGCGGTGACCAAATCATTTCAGTTATTAGACAGTGAGCTTCTCCAAAACCGCAGTTCCTGAAATAAACAAACATATAATCAAGGTAGATGGCAGATACTTATCTTTTCTCTCATAAACTGTGAATGAGGAGTGTAGGGAGGGGAGGTTGTATTTGTTTGTTTCTTCTTGCAGCATGGCTGCTGACAGGATCGGTTCACAGCACTGTCAGAGCATCATCTGTCATGAAAAGAGATTTCATGTTAGGGAAAAAACATTTATTAAGCAGGGCATGTTTGGTTTTCTTCCTACTTGTGCCTTATTGTTGTAACGTGGCTTTGCTTTTGTGGTTTTTGTGGGATTTTTAACCCATCTCATTTACTAAGGGAAAATATATGAGGTTGGTTTATTCCATTATGCCTCTTTTATAGAGGTTGGGGGAGGGAAAGGGGCAATGGGTGGCGGTAGTAAAGATAGTGCAAAAGCTGTTACAGATTCAATTTACAGGAAAGCATTCACGTCCTCTGCCTTGGGAATATTCGTAAAGTGCTGCTCGGAGCGGCAGAGCTTTGACAAATTTCAAACTATCAGGTCGGTTCGTGCAAGTTTGGTGAACACAGCACAAACAGCGGGAGGTCTTAGACATGCGGAGAGAGTGGGATTACTTGAATATTTGAGGGGATTTGAAAGGAATAACCTCAAAAGTGGAAGGAATAACCTCAAAAGTAGAAGAAATAACCTCGAAAGTGTGCACTGGGTGTGAATTCGAGGGGTGCGGGGATCGTGTGTTACAGCTGTTAGTGGAAAAAGAGTAAATGCACCGGTGGGTACCGTTCTCAACCATCCATCATGTTTTTTGATCTTGAAATTTGCAGTCATTCCACTGTCCTTCTCCCAAAAAGATGTCCTTCAAAAAGATGGATCCGAGCTGCACCGTGGGATTTTACTGCAGAACCGTGCAGGACTTCGAGAAGGCTTCCGAGGAGATAACGAAGGTGGGTGTCGCAGGTGCAGCCCCGGGGCCGCGGGGAGGGAGCCCGCGGGCGTCGTCCTCCCGCGGGGCCGCCAGGGGGCGCCCGTGCGCCGGGGATGCTGCGGGCTGGGGGCTCCGAGCGGCCGTGGGAACCGGGGGGGTCGGTGCCTCCTGGAGGAGCAGGTGTCGCCCAGGCAGCGGCTTCCATCGTTTGGCTCCCAATGTCGCTGGCTTTTTCCTCCCCTGGATTGTTAGAGCGTGTGAGTGTGTGAAATGCAGCCTTATTAATATGTTGTATCAGCCAGTCGCTGTGTGTTGTGATTTTAAGGAATAGTCTGCGAAAGAGTTCCAAGGCAGCAGCAGCCGGTCGCAATATTGATGTTCTGACCACAGGACTTACCACAGCAGCACGCAGAGTTAGTGTTTTACAGTGTTTTGCATGGCCTGTGCAGTGGTACTAGTGTTGGAGAAAAAAATTTTTTTAAACTTAATGCTCTATATCATCTTCACCAGATATTGATAATGCTAAAGTTGTTTCTTTGATTTTTCACACAGGGGGTTAGAAAATAGATTTGAAGTAGTAGAAGTCCCTAAGTGATGGATATGTGGAAGGTTACATTTTCCTGCTGTGTTATGTATGAGAAAGAATGTAATAGCATAGTAAAAAAAATAATTACAAAATCAATTGCAGTGGTAATTTCCTTTGTTCCTTCTTTTTTTTTCAAGTTTGGGATTAGGAAATTTCTTCTCTGAATATGTGTTGTGAAAACATTCATGGCTGATCTAAGTCTCTCAGGTGTTGTCCTGGTACTTTAGCTACTTTAACACTGGTGACATTGTTTTATATACATGTATTTCAGGCATAGTAAGTTTGAAAATAGAGGACAGGTTGGATAAAAATACAATGTGAGAAACATTTAGGATCTTTCAATTCTTCCTCCATATCCTTTGTTTTTTCCTGCTCTTCCATTATCTTTCCTTGTGTTCACAATTTGAGTGTGGTGACTCTTGAACTGTAAAGCAGAGTACGCTCCCAATGTGCCTTTTATAGGCTGGACTAAATAATTTAGACTCTTGCTATTCTGTGGGCAATAAGAGGTGGGAGAAAAGTTTTAGCTTTTATTTCTTGAGGGTGAACCTTATGAGCCATATATTCAGTGACAGAGAAATTAGGGCATTGAAATGAAGGGCCCAAATGCAGTGACTAGTGTAACTCCATCCAAATTACATTCCAGTAACCCTTGGTTTCTGTACAGCAGAAGCGGGGACAGCAGTTTCTGTCTGGCTTTTCAACAGTATGTGGCAGATTCAGGAGGTCAGCAAGAAACCCTGGCCTTGTGCAGGCCGTGGGATGGCTCTGCCTTTTCCTAGCTGCATTGTTATTCTACAGGTACCAGGCTAGTCTTTCTGCTAATGCAGTGAATCGTTTCGCTATCAAAACCCATGACAGAATATAAATAATCTGCTTGGGCTACAACTGCACATGCCTATTTGTAGCCCAGGTTATCAGCAGAAATGAAGAGTTCTCTAAAGAGTTCAGCACAAAGAACTAAGTGTTGCAGTGACCACAGTAGCAGTCTGGAATACTAAAAAAATACTTGTTTATCAATGAAATTCTCTGTCGAGATCATCACAGTGGTATCTAAAGAATTTATGTGTTCTAGAGAGTTTCCGGTTGTCTGTGATTATTGTGTGAGATGTAGCTTGATAATAATTGCAGTCATCTTAATCAGGTTCCAGTCGACTCCTGTTGCTGGTCTGTCCAGTTTGTGTTCTGTATGTAGCATTTCATCCCTTCCCTTATTATGTGGAGGGAGGTGTTACAGGTACCCATAGGGAAGGAGGTTTCGGGGGCAGTGGAAAACAAACTGCAGCAGGGGAGCTGCAGGCATATTTCTGCTGGGGTTTGGAGGGACCTTCTGTAAAGAGGCAACGGGTGTTTGGTCACCATCCATTCCCTGAGATGCCATGTTTGGATGAGTGTTCCATTGCTAACTTGCAGTTAGCAGCTGGCCCAAGTCCAGCCATACTTTGTACAGACCAGCAAACAGCTTTCTGGTGGCTGTTGATTTCTGTTCCTCCTAAGACAGCTCATATTCACCCCTAGAGATGGAAGGCTTTGCATCCAGTTACCTGGTCTTCTCATAAAACAAAGCATTTGTATGTCTTACAAACTTTTCTTCTTTCTAATGTTTGTTACTCTTCTTTTGCTTATTACTGTATGCCTCTCTCCTGTATGTCCTTGCTCTTTTACCCATGTTTCACATTACAGTGGACAAAGGCCAGGATAAAGTGGAAAATTTCAGACCACAGTAAAAATCAAGGCTTTAACTGAGAGTGAGATTTAAAAAAAAAAAAATTTAACACTCCCTGCAGCCCTGATTGTTCTTTTTTTTTAAATAGTAATTATTGTTTAAAGATCTATTTAGGGGTTATTTTATTCCTTTATAGTAGATTAATTGTTCTTCTGAATTTATATTTAGTGATTCTTAGTCCACACAGTGCATGTCCTTAGGCTAATGTAGTTCTGCATTGCACTGCATTGCTTCAGGGAAGACATTTAAGAAAAAAAATTGTAAAAAATAGTTGAACAATTAAGTGTCCAAAACAGCCTGAAAGGCTGAAATGTCTTTCAGTATCTGCCAGTTTTTTATCTACTGTTACAGTTATTTTGCTGTTCTGTTTTACTGTCTATCATTTTCCACCACCTGCTTTCTACATGCTCGGATTTCTTATTTATAAAAGTAGGGGTTTGGCACCCTCATTCTCACAGCCTGTTACTGCTTCCAGCCTGGGATTAGCCACGGGCCCGTGACTGACTTGTTTGCATTTAAACTTTTAGTAAAAATATTGATTATTGTAGATGCTGATTCTACCATAGAAGCGTCTCCCTGAGATGCTCAGTTGCCACAGAATCCATACCTGTGCCTGAGGAGAGCGTTATGGCCATTAACTATTCTGCAGATTTTTTTATCTTCCCACAAGATCTCCAGCTGCACTGAGACAAACAGCACGTAGAGGTGATCTGCATGGAACAAGATGCAGGGCTAGGCATAAAATTAAAAGCTACCTGAAGAGGAAGTGGAAGTAAATGTTTGCGTAATGGGAGGAGGGGATATTTAGATTGTGCAATGCATTTGTTTTAATCCAATGAAAATAACAATTAACAATGCTTTTTTTTTTTTTTACTTTGCAGTCATCCTCAGATAAATATCATTACTTACTGTATTTCTTCATTTCCAATTAATGTTTTATCTGGTGTATGTTTTACTTTGTAGATGCTGCAGTCTTCATCTAAGGAGAAATATCCTTTGTTTACTTTTGTAAAGGGTCATTCCAGAGACTATGACTTTGCTTCCAGTCCACTCCATGAAGAAAATGACCTTTTCTCTGAGGATGAAAAGAAAAGATTAAAAAGATTTAGTACAGAGGAGTTTGTCTTGCTGTAAGGACATTTTACGCAGGATTATTGGCAGCTGTCCAGGAGTACACTTGCCTTTTGAAAAATAAAAAATAAAATGTGTATGTGTCCTCCTCCCCCAGAAAAGGCAAGCTGTGCTGAAAATGGTCTATTTTCATAAAGATGATAATGTTTTATATGTTAATAGTCTTTGAAATGTCACTTAGAAATGTACTTACTAATTATTTTTGCTTACTGCTAGTTGGGTGAGTTTAACGTCGTGTTGCGCTAGTGAAGACAGAGGCATTGTGTAGAGCCAGGTATGCTAAAATGTGCCTGCATCCTGGTCTGGCACTCTTAAAAAGCTTGGCCAGTCCCTAAAGCCCGACTTGTGACCCTGATCTTGTGTCAGTCCAGCACGAATCCTGAGCAGAGGCTGCCAGGTATGTGTGGGATTTATGTCATGGATGCTTATCTTTAGGTTGGCAGACCGTGTTACTCCTGTTTGTAAGCAAAATTTGAGTTCTGTATTTGTGGGGTAAGGGTAGAGCTCTTATCTCTCTGGCTAAGTAAGCCCAAATAATAGTTAATGCTGTCATCCTGACACACATCCTGAGCAGCACAGGGTGAGAAAGGTAAGTTTGATATATCAGTAGTAATTGTCAGTTGCAATACTGGTATAATTATATAGGCTGAATTGTGAGTTAAGATACTATTTAGCAGTATGATTTTATAATGGTTTCTCATTAAGCTTGCTTTGGAGCCTTTATATGAGGAGTGAAGATAAAGTATTACCTTTCCCCACAATTTTTAAAGGTTATACTATTAATATTAACTGCAACCAATCAAAGCAGCTAAAGACAATTATTAGAAGAGAATGGTGTTTGTTTCCTGTTCAGCTATGATAATGTTGAGGCTTCTCTCCTATGAGAGCAGCTTTTAAATCAAAGCAAATGGGGGAGTGGATGTTAAAAATTCTGGGCTGTGATTATTTTTTTTGATACCTGTTATTACTGTACAAACGATGACTTGATGGCGTGTTCTCAGATTGCAAACAAATGTACATAAGTAGTTCAATATTTTAACAAAGTAAATGCAATATTTAAAATACCTATTAACACTGCTTGGAAAATAAAAAAGGTATGAAAACATTAAATGCATGTGCCTTTTATATTAATATTGGATCGTCTAAGAGTGAATATTACCCTGCATCTAAAACAATATTGTAAGGTGTGAATACTCTGTTTATTTGCAATAAAGGCAAGTTTTATTGTTGTGCTGTAAACCAAATGTTAACCTGTTCTAAGCGCCATTCAGGCACAGAAGGCATAAATGTTGCTGATCCAAATAATAAGCATCTCATGTATTCATTAAAGCCCCTTTTCTCCTTTTATGAGGAAGAAGTGACTAATGGATAGATTTCAGGCAGAACTTGATCAGATCTGTGCGCGTGTCAGGGCGGGAGTGGGCACTTGCACGTGTTAATTGAGTTAATGTCCCAAAAATCCAAAATGAGATTGTGTTCACTTATTTTCAGGGGAAAAACACCCCACATGCATCGTTTGTCTAAATTAGTAACCTCTGCAATGTTGAATCCTACTAATAATTGGCATAATATTACTTTTGGATGCTGCATGTATGGGAGGATGTTTGGCTTGATCTTACTTAATATTTTTCATTAATAGCCCAGAAGAGGGAGTAAACAACATATTTATGGAATTTAGATGTCAAAATGAGGAGAATTGTGAATGTCATTGAGAGCTAGAAAAGAGAAGAGTGCTGTTAGTGGAGCACAAGTTAATGTAGCTTTAGCAAAGATAATGCAGAGCTGCTGAGTGGTTCCTTTGGGTGGCAGCACACAGGAAATGAGAGACCAAGTTGTGCTTTGCTTTCACATTAAAAAAAAATGCAATCCTGTGCTGCACCATTAACAGCTTCTGTTGTAGAGCAGGGGGATATAATCGGTATGGTCTGATTTCGCTGCTGCTATCCTTTCTGCTTGCTTTTTGACAAGGAAGGCATTAACTAATTAAAGCGCACAGAGGATCAGGAGCCTGCAGGGATGGATTTAAGGCAGATTTAGCCTGGAGCTGTGTGGCTTTGTTAATCTATAGCTGAAGAGTGAGGGAATCGCCACCGTTTACAAACAGGTAGTGTGTATGCACTAGTGAGGGGAAGAGAAGTCAGAGAGAAGGGTAAAAGACAGGCATCCTTGGGGAAGCGAAAGATGCTCAAGGAAAAGCTTCCTGCAGGGGAATGCAAGGCTGTGTAATATTGTCCCCTAGAAGTGTTGCAGCCTTACCCAGGAAGGCTATTAAAAAGCAGGCTGGCCCAAAGGCCAACAAATGTGCAGTAAAGAGCAATCTGCATTCAGTGGATTAGTTGAATCAATAATGTCTTTTCCACTTACAGCTTCTGTTGTTGTAGTAATAATAATAAAATGTAATAAGCTTCAGAGGCTTTCATGCACAGAAGTCAGCAATATTTGTAACCAAGTTGAAAGTTGTGCTGAGTTACATGACACTAAGAAAAATCTATAGGCGTACAGTGGACTTTTTTCCCCAATATTGTGCTATTTTTACTTTTTTAAAGTGAAAGTTACTGTACAACAGTGATACATGTCTTAATCCTATAGACAAATACCCACTTCTCCTTTTAAAGACTTTTCCATCCTACCCCATTGCAGACTTCAGCCTTCATGTCGTTGCTGGGAACAGGCCTGGCAGTCAGGAGTGCGTCAAAGGAACAACTCTTCGCGTACTGGTCACCAGTACACCTGCGTGTAGAAACAGCCAGGGCAAAAGCAGAAGGGTGGTTCTGGAAATGCACATGATAAAAACAGTAGTGACACCATTTGGTGAGTACATTTTGTCATCAGACCAAACCAAAACCGCTTGGACTTGACAATTCTGCAAACTTTCTATGTCTGGGCCTTTGTACCTGTTGGTCTGCTGCGTGCTTGCAAGCACGCCGTGGGCGCTTCTGTGCTGCAGCAAGGTAGCAACTGGGACTAAAGTGTGGATTTTCCTTCTTCTGAACTCCAGTGGCTGAAGTTCAGGTACCTTAAAAAAAAACACATACCCACCTAAGCTGGCTGTGTCTCCAGAAATAAGGTGCTACTCAAAAGACCTTGGGTTTGGTGTTCTTGTAATGGGAATGGTCAAATGGAAATAGAAGAGCCAGAGTATGTAAGCATTAAAGAAAAATGTACTTCTGCTATCCCAGCAGCAAATTTCTGTGGAAGGGACGAATAGTTCTTTTGTCTCAGTCTTTTTGCAACTTGTTGAAAAGGAAGCATAGTGATTGAAACACCTCTGCTGAGTGTCTATTTTTCCCCTTCTTTTTTGACTAAGGGTGAGAAAGACTCCAGTGCTAGAACTGCACCTTGGTTTTGGTCCTTTAGTCTATTAGCTTTAGTTTATCACACTGGTGTTTTATTTGAAGACTGCTACAAATAGTTGTTAAAAACTAATGGCTATTTTCATATTGCTTTTCATGTTTCCCATAGGCTTTAAGCTCAGACAAACCCAGATCTTGCCCTGGTGCACTTGTGTACACTGGTGACACAAGTTAAATTACCAAGTTACTAGAAATTAATGTTTTTTGGTAACTACAAGGGACTTTAATTGGAAACTATGTTAATCGCATAGTAATTCTCTTTACCTTGTCTGCATTATCTCCTGAAAACCATGCAATTAATTTGTGTCATTACTGTTGCTGCTGCTGCCTTCAAACACAAACCGAAGGAGCATTAGTTACTCACACACCCAGCAGTGGCCTGTTTTCTTAAAGGACTTCCACAAATCACTGACTGATTACTTGCTTGCCTGGTGGAACCAGACTGCACAGACCACAGAAGGTGGCAAATAGTCACTCTTTTCAAAGCCTGAATTTTTAATCTGATAATATTTTTGTTTTTCCTTTTCTGCCATTTCCTTTTTCCTTAGAAGAAACATTTCTTGCTTGTTTATAATATCCAATATTTACTTGACACAACCTCAGCACCCTACATGATGAGCTGGGACTCTGCCTTCCTCTTCTAGCAAAGTTATCCCCCTCATTTTTCAAACTAATGTGTGACCTCAGGGTCCTCTCTGACTTGCCTCTACTTGACTGATGACTCAAAGCCCATCACGCTCTGAACTGACGGCTAAGGTGTTGGTGTTTGTCCCTCCCCAAGCAGCACTGTAGCTGGGATTGGGAGCTTGAGTAGCCCATGTTCTGAAGGACCTCTCTGACCTAGCTGGGCAGCTCCTCCATGGGAAAAACCTACCAGCCACCACATCCCTTTCCTATTGGCTCTGTGGCTACTAGTATCTCAAGCCAAACTCACAACCTTTAAAAATGCCTTTGGCCATCACCCACCTTACTTACAGTCAGTCATGAAAGGCAGTGGCTGATTTCTGACAACTTTCCAACCTGAAGACTTAGGCTGGGCTGGAGACTGGTGGAGAAACCCAGTATGCTGGTTTAACTATGTGCGGAACAAGCCAGCAGACCCTCAGGGATAGCTCTCGGGAAAAATGAGGCTGGAAGGCTGGGGTTTCCCAGAAATGACTCATGAAATAGCAATTTTAAAAGTGGCTGTTTAGGAGAAGGAGTTATTTACTCATGTTGGTAGAGACAAATGACCTCAGAGAGAAACAGGCTCTGGAGAATCTTAGACCAACTTCTAGAAGGGCTTAAAACAGAAAGGTACTCAAGACTGTTCCCAAGTTAGTGCCCATTTGTGGCAACCAGCAGAATTACTAGTTTATGCTGCCTTTCTTCAAATTCTTGTTTTCCTGTCAGCCCTCTGTGCTTCAGCAGAGTTGTAAAACTGATACTGTACTGTTTGTTACTAAAGGTCGCTGACCTGCTCCTCTCCTGTGAGAACAGCCAGGTGGGAGTCCCCCAAGCACTTCTCCCTTGGCAGTTACGTTTTTTCCCACAGAATTAACGAGACACCCCTTAGCGACAAGAGCATGAGCAGCCAACTGTAAGAACTACGTAAAGGCAGCTGCTGTATTTCCTTGCAGGTGCAGTGGTAACTGATGCTGAGGTGATGCCATGCATCCCCTTGCCTAATTTTCAAAGCCAACACTGGCTTTGTGTTCTGAACAAAACTCGTTCTTCCCTGGTTTCTGTACAAGGCAAGACCATCTGAATCTGGATGTGTTCATGGTAAGTTCACTGCCTCCCAGAGGAGCCTGCATGACCTTGTACTTCTAAAACAATGTGGTAAATACACCTGACTGACATTTAGCATGGCGACATGCTCCTCGGTTCAAGCAGTTGCCCTCTGTACATTAACTGCACTTTAAACATCAGGTTCATTTATCTGCAATTGGCATGAAAATGCAGTTGGAAAATAGGGAGTATGGATGTGAAAGAAGAAATTCCCCTGCTTCCCTGAGCACTGCCTGGCTATGCAGTGGCCCCAGGCAGATTCTGCCATGCCTAGCTGTGCTAGAAAGGCAATGACAGGCTACAGGTTTGGGGTTTTGCCCTTGCCCTTAGATGGCTTTAATATGGGGAAAGTATTTTGTGTTTTATTTTAATTTAACTTACCCCTCCAAACCAACAAGTATTGGTGACGGAAAGCAGGTGGGTACTTTGGTTTTTCATGATGCAACCAGATGGACACAATGGGTATTTGGTGAGGCAGGGAAGGGATCTCCTCCTTGCTATTAATGCTCTCTCTGGAGACCTGATTTATTTCCAAAGTTATTGACAATCTCTTAACTGGCATGATGGAGTGAAAATCGACCATCAGTGCATTATGAAAGGTCAATAATGCCACAAATGGATACCAACAGCATATTTGAAATCCCGCTCACCCTGCGTTCTGTTTATGCAACAATCTCATCCAAGATGAGATGGCTTTTTGGAGAGGCTAGAACATCAGCTCTTCTTGTGCTACCAGGAGCCTCCATGGGGGCAGAATATGCCAGGTTACTTTACAATCCTTTACCACCCTGCATGTGATCACTGTAGGAGCATGGATGCATTTCTTCCTCCCTTGGATTCATTTCCCTGGCCCTGCGTCGAAGGCAGCGGAGGACACTCCTTGTGCCATCCGAATGGCTTGGAGCCTCTGTCCGCCTGTGGCTGCTTTGTGGCAGCACAAAAGAGTTAAAGCCACCCACCATCTTGGTTAGGCCATATCGACCTTATGTAAATGGGTCTTAAAATGCTGATAACTTATTTGCACTCCCAAAAAGGTGTAAAGAGGCATTCGAGGGAGGCAGGATTGAGCCCTGAGTAATCATTTGACCCTAGGATTGAGTATCTTCATGAGATGGTTTCTGTTGTCTAATTGGATGAACTGAGCTTTATAAACAGTTCCCTACCCTGTTTGTAAGCAGTTCACGGGCAGCTGTAATTGTTTGAATCCACAGTGCGAATAGTAAAAAGAGCTTTACTTAATGACTGCAGAAGCCCTTCTCATACGAGACCTCTCTGGTATTTATTCACAGCAGAATTCACGATGCTTTTGTTTTCTATGAACACTCCTGCAAATAAAAACTTGCTCACTCTAATGTTTATGAATAAATGTGGTCGTAAATGCCATCAAAGCAAATCAGCAGGGTTTTATTTATGCAAGAAGATGTGCAAATAAATGTTTGCTGTTTGCACCTAGCTCTACTGGGTGTGTAGGCATGTGTTAAAACCAAGGCTTTGTGGGCTCTCCACTCAGCATTCACGCTCTATTTTTACTTTCATCTCTTCCTTTCCTATGCTCTGATCCTGCTAGTGAATCCCTCTACCCCAAGGGAATGTATTTGAAGTCAATGTTTTAGGTATCTATCCACATCCAGCAGTTTGCGGGATCAGTGAATGAAGTCACGCAGGGTAGTGGGATCACTTGGGGGATGCCCAGGGCTGGGGCCCTGTGTGTAGGTGGAAAAGGGAGATTGTAATTGCAGCCTTGTCCCGTTTTCTGCGTGGCACACAGTAGATACCCACAACTGCTTTACTGGCATGTGCTGACTTGTGGTGCAAGCTGGCCTGGGTCTTGTCTCATACAGAAGTAATGCGGGAGGTTATTGCCATCCTGCCTCAGTCTGTGCTCTTATTAAATATAGGAGAGGATTTTCTTTTTAAAATGTAAATGTCAAGCCTTGTTAAAGGAAGTTAAAAGTTACTGAAATTAAAGTGGTAGGAACGGTGGAGGTGCTTAAGCTAGAGAATATGTATTTTTTAGAAAGGAAACTAAAAAATGAGGTATTTTCTTATATCAATTCAATCCTTAAACTGGGCCATTTGCAAGTTACTTACAGAATATAAGGAAGTTACGTAAGTTTACAGATTTCCCTTCAAAATCTGCAGTTAGGGACTGGTTCCATGGGTGAATTCTATGTAAAAACTGTAAAGGAATATATTCTGAGACTTCCTTCTTTCCAGGATTTATCTGTAAATCCTCCTTCTCTTATCAAGATCACTTGGGATTTTGTGCTGTCCACACTTCCAGGGAGCTGGACATAAAGACTCAGGTTGTTCCCTTCCATTCTCTTTTTCCCTTGAATTCAGCACAGCACGACAATACAGGATTTTAAAAATCTGCATTCAGCAATGTGATTAACCCCTGTTACAAATAACAGTATAAAGTCATCTGACTACTTCAACCCACATTCTGAATCAGAGATGTAGACCAGAATTTGCAACAGTCAAAACCAAAGCCCAAGATACAAATGCATCAGGATGGGGAGTTCAAACAGAAAACTGATTTTTTTTTCAAAGTCTTATAGAGAAGAGCTTCAGCTGATCACAGAGAGATGCCTCAGCTCTGAACTGTGATCTCAACCTTACCAGGGTTGAAACTTCAGCCCGGGCGGGTTTGTGGCTCCCCTGGAGCAGGTAAGAAGAGATGCAGTTTTATGGCAGTGCAGAAACACAGAATACAGTATTTGTTAAATACAACAAGCTCATGTCTTTGCAAATATATTAAGTTCTTTGGCCTTCACAGTTCAACCAGTGGTTTATTGTTTTCATGCTAATACAAATTCTTGTATTAATAAGAGCATGGCCTTGGGTTTCTCCATCCGTATGGGAAAAAGTTACTTGTCTGATGGTAAACAAAGAACAGAAGAATCGATTCACTGTCTTCACTTTTAAAAAGATGGCATGAAGCAATAGTGAAGCAATTTTAATTGTGACTGTGTAACACTTGCGATCAGTAAGATCATTTGTGTTCTGTTTTTAGGAATTAGGGTACTAAAGAGTACATAGAGCATTAGAAATGCAAAACATGACCGCATGTTCTCAGGATTTTGTCAGTGTTACATGAAAGACCACTTGTGCTGGGATGCTCAACTCTAAGGGTATTCTCTGTTCAGCGTGTATTTACAGAGATGTATGAATATTTGATTAATGAGTCATGGTCTCTGGAGAAATTTAATAACTGTACTGCTGTACAAAGCCAGCTCCTTAACTGTTAACACAGCTGCCAATAGTGTCACTGACACTGAAGCCCTTTCTGCATCTAATATATTCTGTGGAGTAAATTCCTTCGTTACAAGAGAATCCATGGGATGCGTTATGCAGTTATCTGTTTTGAACTGTTGCAGGCTCAATTTACAGACCCTGATTTGTAAAGATTTTTCCAATGGAAACAAGCAGTGACACACGAGCCATAAAGCAGCAGTTTCAGGAGGCTGTGTTGTTAGAAAGTTAGTTGGAAGGTCAGTACTAAAAAAGAGTTGCTTTAAAAAATCTTGCACAATTGATAATAAAATAGGTGTTACTATAGTCCAAATTGCTATTTTAATAAAATATTTTTATAGTATACTGGAGCAGCATATTCAGTGTGCAGGTGAAATAACAACCATCAAAGCTACTGGTTGTGCATGAACCTTATATTTGTATAATCCAGTTTATAAAATACAAAATGAACAACGGATGAACATACTGATGTATAGTAGACTGATCTAGCATATTCTTACTGCCTTAAAAACTGTATTCACTGGGACTACTCAAGTAAGAAAAGGTTGTTCAGGGGTATATGATTTGCAGGATGGGGCAGAAATTTTCTCCCTGACATGATGCCAGAGCAGAGGCGTTCTTCATTTTTGCTGAGCAGTTTTCCAAGAATAATTCACAGCTAATTTTATAATTTCTCCATTTTTTATTCCTAATACCTGTGAAGAGATCAATTTTCACTTATGAAGTTAGGTGTATATTTCAGTGGTGTTACTCGTGTACAACTGCTTTAAATAATAGGGGAAAAAATGTCAAAAAAAGATAAATTTAGTGCAGAGGCTTTCACTTGAAGCTTTAACTGCAGCTTAGAATTATACATGCTATGCAGAATTTCCTGCAACACTTCTCCTTTGGGCCACAATGCATTACAGCAGACGTATAATGAAGCTGCTATAAAATCCGTGGTAATTAAGGGGGATTTGACAGTAATTGCAACAGTGAATCAACTTAATTATTACCTGCTTCAAAGAGAGCTAACCTGATGTTATAATCTAACCTTTCCTACTTCTAAAATGAGAGATTAAACAAGTATATGTAGCATTTAAGAATTGAATCTGTTGAGATAGAATTATATTAATATACTTTTCATATACTTTTTATATATCTCTGTATGTATAGGTACAAAGCAACTAAATGAACAGCACCATAAGCTGACAAACTGCAGATAACTCTGACTATATGCATTCATAAAATAAACAGAACCTAGTTTGCATCTGAGGCAAGCCAGCTTCTCTGTTATTTGCTGAAAGCATGGGGACCTATAGAAAGACTGTTGCTATAAAACCCTATGACACACACAAGCCTAGTTCCTTGAACAGCCTTTTAAAGGGGATGTGATAAATCTATTGTCTTTCTGTATTTAATTTTAAGCAAACTGTTCTGAAATACATTCAAAGTAGGCTATAAAGCTGCAAGAGTGAGAAGTTGCTTGAGGAGTTCATAGCCCTGCTGCACACCACTACGATGACCCCTTAAACAACAAACACACAGCATTGGAGGTGCCAGACAAAGGAGACTCTCCTTTGTCCGAAGCTGGCACGTGACTTGCCCTTGTGCTAAAAAGAAGCTTCTTACTACATCTTCCAACTGCTTTGAAACTGGGACCTGGGCTAGAAAGCTCCATGGATTACAGAGCAGTGATGTCCAAACCTCCAAGTGCTTTCTTACCCGGCCTTCAGACAGTTGCCATAAGCACCAGGGAGAAAACAGCCTAGCATAACGTGGCTCTATTAAACCACGACCAAGCCAGCTCTTTCACCTGCT
Organism: Clamator glandarius; assembly: GCA_033459285.1. Taxonomy (NCBI): domain Eukaryota; kingdom Metazoa; phylum Chordata; class Aves; order Cuculiformes; family Cuculidae; genus Clamator; species Clamator glandarius. Next base: position 375,907 of record JAUNZM010000110.1, read on the forward strand.
GCATCAGGGATTCTGAACCCCAGGCCACTCACTCAGGGTCTATTGGCTGAGCCTATAAATACAAGCATCCCTTTTACCTATGTTTTCAGAGTTTTTGAGATGTGTTACCTGAGAGAGCAGGGGGAAGCCAGAGTGCTGCTGATCCAAACCCTTCTCAAAACTTGTCCCCAGTGTGGTACCCAGCTAGTACATGCAGTGCCATGTTTATAGCAGGGGCATCTCAGCAGTCGTACTGGGGGAGAAGAGGTGCAATAATAAAGCACTAGCTTCAAAAAAAGAGCAAGGCATTGTCATTGTCGTCATCCTGAAAACTTGCCACAGCAACTTTCACATGAAGCTCATCTGCAAAATTGACAAAATTAGCCTCAACTCTGCTCTGGGGAAGGATTTGATCATCCAAGAGAGGCACTGAGGGGCTGGTTCATGCATGCCCTTAAAATAAATTTGCCAATGTTTACTTCTTCTTGTTATGTTGTAAAATAACAAATTAGAAAGACTTCTTGTTCAGTTTTCGTGTTCTGGCCCATAACATACTGCTATTAATAAGTCATTTTTATTATCAGGCCTCAGTTTTCAGGGAGTTATCAAGCTGACAATGTCAAATAGACAAATAGGTTAAAGATGTCACCTGCCATGGATGTGTAATTTAGCTGTACAGCAAGAACAAAGTCTGAAATTGCACTAAACCAAAACTATCCCATCTTCAAGACACACACTCTTAGAGGATTGCAACTGCTGAATCTGCCTTAAAGTAAACTTGAAAGTCTGCCAGGTTTTGAATAGTCTTGTACAGTCAAAATGGTAGAAAAAGCCAATTCAGCCATTCTATTGCTGGTCTTGTGATTGTAAATTAAGAATAAGCATCAAACTTGCAGGGCAAAGCCGGCTGTGATTTCTCTTTAAGTGAAGCTAGCATAATCTCTCCATTCGTAAGGACACCAGTAAACTGTGGAAGCCTTGGTACCTGGCAGCTGATCTCAGGACACATGCACTAAGTACATCACACCTGTAGCTGGTACCGAGGCTTCAACTTCAGGTGACCCTTCCTGAAGCCGTAGAAAAATTCTCTTGTACATCTATTATTCAGTAAAGGATAAGACACTTCAGGCTCAGCCTCTTTTGTAGGATACAAAAGCCAAACACTTCTGATCTGCCTTCCATCGTATATGTTTTTCTTAGTGAGCTGGCTCTTTATGAAGTTGTTAACAATATATTTTTGGGAGGAGAATGCCCATGAACATCATGATCATTAACTGCCTTCAGCTGCTATAGACAACTGGCATTTAAATATATAGCTAAAGTAGTGGACATTCCCTTCAGAGTAATCCGTGAGCAAGGCGATCCTGCTAAGAACAGCCTGCTGTGGGGACCCAGGAAGATTTCTGCTGGGAATTGGCACCAGCATTGCTCCAATCTCTGTTAAGTGGCTGTGGAGAAAACCGTGGCCCTTCCAGCAGTGAGTCCCACATTCAGAAAAGACTGAGATACTTGAGAGCTCTCAATAAGCATCATCCCCCTGCCTGGAAGCTGCTTGAGCCCAGTGTGAGCCAAGCCTGTGCTATGAGGTACCAGGGGCTGTCTCTCTGGAGGCAACAGTGCTCATAAGTAAGTAGAGGAAATGGTAGACTTTAAATAACAAATTTTCGCTGATGTCTTTTGCTGTTTTTACAATGCATTTTAAAATAAATGAGATATTAACACAGAAAAAAGTACTTAAGGTGCATGCTCAATAACTATTTTTTCATAATGTTTTAATGGATTCAGGGCTTAGCTCCACTAAAATCTGGATTTATTAGAAACACTCTGTGCATTACAATGCAGTTTTTCTCATGAATCTAGGTATTTTACATTATTTCAATAGATCTGACCCTCTAATTCATTAGAAATGCTCCAATATAGCCAGTGGAGCATTTCTAATGATTCTGGTTTTACAGCAAATCCAAGGGTCAGCTGTACTGAAAACAATAGTGCTAACCTCTAGGTTTAATAGAAAAATGCTTTGTGTCTCAATGGAGCATTTCTAATAAATCAGATAAATAGGGATCTCCCACAAAAATGCTGTACTGTTGAAACAGACCAGGATTTGTTGTTATTGACACCTTTTAAAAATAAGAATTGCTTAATAGACTTGTTTCTTTCTCATTCTAGTGTAATCTCCTCCTACGTTGCATCAGTCTTCACCATTAAAAACTTAGTAAATATTCCTCATAGTGCCATCAGGCTGCGAAACGAGTCCTGCTGTCTCAAACTGTCAAGCACTTTTCACTTCCCTGATGAAGCTACTACTACACAGCTGACTTGCATGATGGAGGAGCTGTCGCTGCCAGGTCAGGGTTTTGGGGTGTGTTGCTGCGCCGCTGGCTGGGATGGGACCTTCCACACTCTGCTCACTGCCTCTGCTTTTGCTACAGAAATGAGGAGAAAGGGTGAGGGTTAAAACAGCTCAGCAGTGGGTATCCCCATTGATCCACTATGGGCATACATGAAATTTAACTTCAGTAGATGGCACTGAGATTTTATTTTACCTTTGAGCTAGTTTTCTTTCCAAAGTTCTCCTCATTTCTCCAGAAAAAATGTCATTAAATGTGTGGGCCATCGTGCCAGGCCACAGAAGATATAAAAAGGTAACATAAATGCATCATCTCAACAGACTTTTCTCCACTCTTCTATTCTTCCCATTCTTCCAGCATGTCATATCGTGCAGAAGTTAACTTCTGGGTCAAAGCTACACGGACACATCACCACCTGTCTTTCGCCCATCCTCCACTGGAAATGCTCTCCTCCTCCTGTGTGTGCCTGTGTACAATGAGTGTATGCACATACGCACAGGCTCTTTGGAGAGAGTTGGGAGTGTAGGCACATCAGGAGAGCCTGTCTGTGCACAGGTAGGCTGGGTGCCACACGGCAGGAGCCACAGCCAGAGCCTGGCCCCAACACCTCCTTTGTGGGAGCGACTCCTTCTCAGAGGGAAGAGATTCTGCATCACAGTGTCGGCAGGGACAGGAATCACAGGCACGCACTGATGAACTCGTGTTGGTCCAGTACAGAAGCAGTAAATGCCTGGGCTGTGAAATGAAAAAAAAAAAAAAAAAAAAAAAGGCCTTGTTAAACTGAGACAAAGCTTTCTGTTTAAGAGGAAAGGCTGATGAGATAATTACAGTGACTCAAGATTTAGTTAGAATGTTCCATATTTATTGAGTATGTTCTATACTGTCCAGATATTTCCCTGTGGCTCAAATGCTAAACATAACTCACTGTTACTGCATTAGGATTCCCTGTTCTCTCTGTGTGAATCGCAAGTCCTCAGCTAAAAGCCAGTTAGTATCAGTTTGAACAGTTTTCCAGTCCGTTTCCCTGCACTCCCCAATAACTTCAAGAAATCTGCTGACTGTTTTCTCTGAAAATAAAACATTCTGCAGTGGTAACAAATCCACAAAACCAGAAGTTCCACTTTAAAAATGATCGGTGTGTCTGAGTGGGTCTTTTTTTTTTTTTTTTAACTTTCTTCTTTCTTTTTTTCCCTTATCAAGTTAGATCATTTTACCTAGTAGTGAAAACTGAGATGTTCACAATGGAGTCAAACAAAAGGAATTTTACCAACAGGATGCTGGATGGCTGCCCATCTGCCTGGTGCTTGAATATAGGATTGTTTCGCTGCCTCAGTGTGGGAAGATGCTCAACATTTCTGTTCAAATTACTGAGAGTCCTTCAGGAGGATTAGGTGTGTGTGACCATCATGGATTTCCCTGTTCTGTGGTTCCTCCTGTACGCAAGTTCATGCTGCCAGCGCAGTTGTTCTCTACATGATAAGCAAGTTCTCTAGCAAATATTGCAGGTCAGGGTGGGAGCCTGCTTGGTCAGGAGGTTTATAGCAAAACCAGCAATGGGATTTCAAGGCTTTTCCTACCCCAGAGGCACTGGCAATATCACCACCAGGCTACCTCCTCCCCCTACCCACTAAAATGAGATACGGCAGTTTATCATGTCAAGCCTTGCTGCTGAGTGCTGTGTCTAGGGCCTCTGGCTGTCAGAGGCAGGATTTAATCTTGGGATCCCTAAGGCCATATAGAAAGCCTAAAATGTTCATTTATGTTTCTTATTGTCTGACCAAATCTGTGTGTGCTTAAAAAATATCCGACAGTTTAAAGGCTGATCCTTGATTATAGTGGTTTAGAAATTTACTCAGTATTTTTAGAGGTTAAATGTGTTTATTATTTTAAACAGCAATGCCTTTGTCAACTCTTAGTTATTCTGCACAAACTGTTTATATATGAAACGTTTCCTTCTGTGATGTTACTTCCTGAGATCAGTTTCTCTCATTACATTTTTGCAAAGCAGCTCTATTAAAGATAAATATCACTATACAGGTGTGATTCATAGAGATATCTCTAAAGACGTATGTGTAGTGCACAAGTATTTGCGCATGTGGGAAGTTGTACCGTGGTTTATCAGAATTTATGTATGTTTGTGCACATATATGTGGTGTAGACAGTATTCCTATAATAACCAGTGTGTCATATGTGTTAATAACATGTAGATTTATGTACTTTCTATATAACACATGTATCTGCATGGCCATAACTTGATCTGCTGTTCAGAATTTATTTCAGCTTTCCACATGAGCTCTTTCAAACAATGTTAATTGTTTCAGAATCAAAATCATTGGTGATAATTCTTTTAGGAATTGTCATGTTGTCTATAAATATTTAGCAACTGGATTGTATTTGCCAATGTATTCCTGTATCACAGATGAAAAGGTAGCATCTGCTGAAATTAAAAGTGGCCACATTTTCACTGTAGCTTAATTAAATGCCAAAATTTATCTACATTAACAACAAAGTGGTGAAATTTATTGATCAATTCACATGATATAAGTTGACAAATGGCCCGAGCAATTTCCATAATTTTCTACACGTGTTAAAATTTGTAATGAAAAAAAGTATACTATATTAACATTAAATGTGAAATGAAAGGGGGATTTTGTAATGGGAGCAAGTGCCCTGGGGCAGTTAGCTGTGTTTGCCGTGCCCTGTCCAGGCGAGGCTGTTTGAGCTGTGTACAGATGGGCCTTTGACAGTCCTACAGCTGTTCTCCTAATTGTCCATTAAGTGTTCTATTGATTCTCTGATTCAAAGTACATGTCTTTCAGCTCAAGCTATCGTGTGAAGTGGCAGACACATTCCTCCTAGAATGACAGAGCTGCTTGAAACCTAAAAATGTGGGCTGCCAGTTTCAATTGAGGATCCCGCTTTCAAAGGAGAAGGCTTGGTTAAAGGAGCTTTGTAATAGCTGGTTAGATTTTAGTTTCTAAACTTTTAGCATCAATCAATTAAAGCAGCAGCAGCATGAAAAGTTTTAATTCCTTGTTAAGTGTTACCGATTGCACCTGGCTGATAAAGCCCTGCCAGAGGATACCAGGCTGTGATAATAAGGATTAGATCTTGTTTAGCTGCAAGCACATTTTTTTTCTCAGACCCCCTGACATGCGTAATGATATTCTCATTTGACTTGCAAGTTCACTCTTAGCATTTTTTTAAAGGAAGATCATCTGCAATTCCAGATTATGCCAGTCAGAAACCTGTTTAAAATCATCTTCCTTTAATCTGAAGAGTGAAAGATAAAATGCATATCTGTTGCAAGGACCATAAATCTTCAAAGAAACAAATAGCCATAGATAAAACTGTAAAAGTTATTTAGTTCTCTTCTGAAAGAGGTTTATTAATCTAAAATTTCCAGTCCATTGTGTCATGATTTGGTTATCGCACAGTATCTCATTTCTTGCAATTGTATAAGTCTTGTGTATCAAGCAAAGAGATGAGAGCCTCATAGCTTAAACTTGATCAGTTGTATTCAGATGTATCACTAGAGCTAGGAATAAAAAAAAAAATAATAAATTGAAACATAAAAAATAGCCAGCTGAGCAGAGATTTGGACTGTGCATGAATTTTTATTCAGAATATTTCCTCTTATTTTACTGAGATGCATATGAACTGATTTTATTATTAAATTTAAACTGAAATTTAAATTCTTATTTGTCTTTTAAGGCATAATTTCTGGTGGAATGAACACAAACAAACTGTTTATGGACATACTAGTTGGGAACCATATACCATCAGTTCTATTTGCCTTTATATGTTTCTTTTAAAAAACCCCATTGTTTAAGTGAGACATGAAACTGTTTCTGATAAAGCTTAAAATAAGAAGAATTACTCCTCTTCAAGAAGATTCTTATCCTTTATACTTAATGAAAAACCACTCTCTGCGAACGTTTAAGATCTGCTTATTCTTTAATCATCCCTCCTTATATCATTGCCCACGTTAGTTTTTGCTCCACAGCTACCTTTGTATGGTTCTACTTCTGATAACCTTTACCTCCAGATTCCTGTTGGTGGTGGTTCAGTAGTCAGATTCACCAATGTGGAGGCTAACAGATGACTTAGACCCATCAATTAAATTAGTTACAGCCTTTTAAGTTAAAAAAGAAGCTTGGTGATTTAAACAGAATTAGATTTTTTTAAACCGTAACCTATTTGTCGTTGGGACAACGAATTTACAAACATCAGCAATGTTTAGTCCTAAGAATTAAATGCGATAAGTTGGTGGGGATTCCAAAAAATACAAACAAAATTTCTGTTCATGCATCAAGGGTAAACAAAGAAAAAAGGGAAAGAAAAGGAAAGGAAAAAAAATTTAAAGAAAAAAAAGAAAAGAGATAGTATAGTTTGTAAAGGGAGGCATTTGCCATTTTATAACCAGAGATTCTCTCCCTATTCCATAAAAAAGAATATGTGTCAAATTAAAGAAGCAGTGTAGGAAGCTGTAGAATATGTTACAAGGCACCTTTTCTCATTTTAGGAATGTAAGTTTTGGGTTCGAGGCATGGGGCCAAACACTAAAAGCCCCTTCCATCAAGGGAACAGTAAACTACCCATTTGTTTTCACCATCAAAAGAGGAAACTGAAGAGTCTCTTTAATATAATAAACCATATATTGATACCTGCAAAACATTTTGTGAATCTACTTTGATTCCACCGCTTTCAATTACAGTTAGCCATTTTTTAAAAAAGATTTTTAGAAGCTTTCAACTGTAGACTTTTGTCTTGTTGAATGAACTTCAGCCACACTAAATTTTAAGTAAATTTGTGATGACTGAGCAATATACATTGGCTGAGCTAGAATCCAATAACCCACAGGACAAATTAATTTTCAACAAAAAGGGCAGAAACCTCAAGTGCCATGAGTATATGGAATCTCAGTCTATCTCTCTGGAGCCATTTTTGCAAATCACTACAGCTATTCATAATCTAAATCAGTCTCCTTTAGCAGCAGAAAGATCTTTTTTCATGACAAAACAGAAGATGACATTCATTAGTGCCTAACTTGCATAAGCTACCTTAAATTTATTGGTGCTCTTATACTTATCTGGGTAAGAATTCCTTTGTCTACAGCTATAGGAAAATTCCGGACGTACTACTTAAAAATATAAATTGTCACTTTTATCAGAACTTTTGGCAGTTTACTTTATTTTAGAAGTAAAACTGGTGGTTAAGATTTTAAGACTTCCAATGGGCGTTGTTTCAATCATGGTTAATATGCACCCAGGATAGCAATACCAATATAAGTGAGCAGTTGTACAAAAATCTAGAGAACTGACACTGCTTAGAGCACCAGGTGCTAACTTTTCCTTGTATTTAAGTACAACTTATGGCTTTACAGAAGAATCCTATGATCTAGGCTGGAAAGCCAAGCCCTTGGCTGGTGAAGCTACAGAATTGTCTGGATGGTATCTCCCTCTTCTCCTTTAAGGGACCATTTCTTACATGGAATGTCTACCAGGCCACAGCAATTCACCTGCAAATATCTTGTAGAAACTGCAGAGTCTGATTATTACAAAAATGTACATTCAAGTCAGTATACAGGAAATAAAATATAAATGGATTTACTTTAATGTGATTCAACTGAATACTGGTCTTCATCCACTCCATTTCCTGTCTTGGGTACAGACTGTTAATTCTTAAATGCCTTTAACTTGACAGCTCCTACTTGGGCTACAGCTTCAGGAAGTATTGTGACCTAAAGATGGACATACATGTCATTTCCACAAGTGCTCTTCAGTTCTTCATGCAGAAAAAAGTGGAATAAGCATCTGTGGCAGCATTTGTTAAAACCTGGATAAAACTAAATGATCGCAGAGTTGCCCTAGCCTCAAAACAAATGAGCATGCTTTCAATTGCAATTTCTTTTATAGTATGAAAGTGGATGGGGATGTTTGAATGACAAACAAGAGCTATGCCTGCTCTTTCTTCCTGAGTAGAACAACTTCTTGTGGTGGGTCCCACACTATTGATAGAAGATACTAAATGTACCTGAAGGCAAGTGGTAGGTAGTTAGCCTTCAGGAGGTGAAGAAGTGACCTCAGTCACACAATTGCTGTTGTGAAACTCTAATGAGTGGGTTTTAAATGGGCAAATATCTACTGTGTTGCTCAAAAATGTTCTTTGCATTCTGTTTCCATTGTTGAGACCAACCCAGAACAGTAACCACAAACTCCTTCCAGCCTGAGATAACTTAAGAAACAATTCCCACAGCATTGCAGAGACTGCTTTGTTTCTTATTTCTGCCAAGGAGCTCAGATCCTAGCAGCTGGTTGGAAGCAAATGTCGCTGTATCTTTGTGGGGATGGGTCACCCCTGTGTGGATCCCCAAAGGTTTGGCAACATAATACATTTCAAAAGTCATTTTTTGTTTATCCTCAGTTGTACTCCTAATTCTTTGCAGCTGACTTCATTTTCTTTAACTAGGAAATTCCTACGCATATTATAGATTCATAATTTGGATATATTGCAGGCTGTTGCAACAGGTAAATTAGACTAATACTTAGCTACTAAAAACATATCAGAATTAACATCACCTTCATGCATCCGTTTAGGAAATCACCCTAAAACAAACAAACAAAAAAAAATCCCCCAAACTCCTAAACTTATAAAAAAATCCTGACAGGAGCATAATATCTGTTGTTTTAATTCATCAAGCACAGATCCTGTCTCAGATGGAGTGAGAGTGTTCAGATTTAGGGCTGGAAAATGTAACAGAGATGTAGATGTGTGGATCGAAAAATTCTTATTAATTGTTTTGCAGATTTTTTTTCCTCCAAATTTGAGTAAAAGTTCAAGTGAGCTCTGGTTTTGGGCCATCTTTCTTTGGAGTAAAGGCAGCTGTGTAACTCTTGTTTTATTGCCTGCATGCTATTCCTGGCTCTGCCTCAGTGGATGACCTTGGCTAGTCATTTCCTTTCTATAAAGTGGCAATTGGGCTGTTTACTCCCTTCCCATAGGTGCCAGGAAGCTTAATTAATATCTGCTTTGAGATCCTCAAAAGGTGCTAAAGTGTTACTATATACTAAAAACAATCTTTGTAGTTCTAAACACAGAAGAAGAAAGGGACTATTAACTAGCGGTCAGTTTGGAAGGCACTGTATGAAGTGTGCACAGTGAGTGTGTAATGTACTGTCTGGGCTCTTGAAAGCTGAGACCTTTCTGCAATGACCCTTTTGTATGACTCGCATCTCTGTAAAACAATTTTCTCATCCAAGCTCCAAACACTACCAAATTACTCTTCTTCAGCCTGTTTTCTTTCTTCTCAGAGGAGCACCCTTACAACAGAAGACAAACATTGCTTTATGGGAAGAACACAACTTGGCGCATGAGATCTGAGGACAGAATAGGAATCCTGTTGCTGGAGCTTCACAGGTGCTTCTATACACCTTGAATGTGCAATCCACAGCCTTTAATTAAACCAATGATGTATGAAATATGGACGGCTACGCACTGATGCCTCAGCTTGGCTATGCTCTGTGGTTCCTGCACCTGAAGAATGTGGATGATGCCGATGATTAGTCAAGAGAGGCTGCCAAGCATCCTCTGGTATATAATTCAGAGATTGCAGTGCACAGAACTTGTAAGAAGTACAAAATCAAGTTCTTGGCCTCCAGGCACTAACATGTATCTCAAACCAACCTTCAAATAAAGTTATTACACTGGAGCGAGAGCAGATCAAATCAGACTGCAATGTTTGCTTATTATTGTCAGTTTTCAAACTGCAGCCTATGCTGTCTTTGGGCAATTTGTCCTTCGATTTGATGCTGATTGAGAGCAGAACAAAATGGCTCAATTATAAAGTTTCCATTGCTGAGTCTCTCTAAAACTGAGCCTAGCTTAATTTCAGCTCTGCCTCATTCTGAGGAAACCTTTGCTGTAATTTGGCAATCTTCTCAGGATGGTCCTGAGGGGATAGCATAAAATAAGAAGGCAATTCACTCCCATCAGGCTTCTGGGTTTGCAGCTTAAGCTGATGGTATTGAAATGAAAGTGAGATTTCTTTAAACCTCTTCTGGAGTGAGACAGCCATTTCCAGCTACTGGCGTATCTCAGCATGGAGTGGCAGAAGGGAGGATGGAGTTTAGGTGCAGGTGTGAATAGATGATACATACAAAACTTCATCATGTTCTCCTGGAGAATGGTGAGGTTCTCAAAAACTGAAATTAGAGTGGTTCAAACTGTCCTTTTCAGAGCATATAAAAATCATATGCTTGAAGAAAGGAAAATAAAGCTCTAATAGAGATGAGCCTGCAGACTCTGTGGTGCTCACAAAGTCACTAAGTCTGCTAAGTACAGCCCAAGCTAGACTTGAAGAGATCTGCCACTGACTGCCTGTCCTTTGGGTGTTCAGCAGTATTGCTTTTAGTAGCCAAGATGCCACTGCTACAGCTACGACAGCAACGAATGCCTGAGAAGCCTGGCTTCTAGCCACCATATGTGCTTGCCATATAATTGTTAAGTCTTTAGACAACTGAGGTAGCCCACACTGCCCACTCACTATTTTTCCAAAATATTTGGGGAAGTGACTCAAAGCATTAGTTAAAAATTTAATAAAATCATTAATAAAATTTAAGAATTAATCAAAGCATTAATAAAATAAAGTTATTTAATCTCCAACATATATGTTGACATACAACAGAGCTCAAGGACTTCCCAAACATGAACTCTTCAAATACTGCAGTAGGAAAAGGAGGATTTAGCTTAGGAGGGTGCTTAGGGGATAGACGGTTTAGGAAAATACTGAGCTATATACATCCTGGGTGTTCCCAATTCAAGACTACAGAGCCTGGAGATTGAGTGGCTCTTTGGACCACCAAGGTTGTCCCTTTCGATTAAAGATGAGGCTTGTGAAGTGCAAAAGCTGGTGCTGGGCTGCCTTAGCTGATTTAATGAAATGCTGTGGGCTGCGCGTGCCACTGCAAGATAGGGGATACAGACCTTGGTGTCTGTGGTGCCAGCCAATCTTACCAAGGGGAGAAATCCTTTCCCTTTCAATTACTACATTAGTAGAGGTTACTTGTCTTCCATCACACTTGGAAGTGGTTATACTGTTCTCTTCTGGGACAAGGGTGAAATGATTGCCCTGCCATCCTGCCCTGATGTCTGAGGCAGCACCTGCTGGGAGGTCTAGGGGAGCATGGCTGGGCTGCTGTGTCTTCATGCTTTTAGGGCCTTTCCCCATCAAAACTTTCTCTCTCTGCTGTAGCTGCTTGCTTTCTTTCCCACTTTTTCCTAAGGCTTTTCAAAGGCTCTGAGTATTCTGAGTGGATTAAAATAAAAACCTAAACAAACCACCACACACCCCAAAACTGAGCCATGAAACTTCAGTGCCGAAGCTCCTCTGTGCTGTATCTCACCAGGGTTACTCATGAGCAGCTACAGTTTAGTTCTGGTCTTGGGTGAGTCTTGCCAGCTTAAAATAAAAATTAAGCCATTATAAAAACAGATTTCCACTGGATCATCTTCCTAAGTAAGATGGAGAGAAAAATAAAAAGCCTGGAGTTAACATAAAAAGAAATCAGACAATGCCCATCTACATATAGAGAGAAACATTTTTAGCAAGAATTATTATATGTGACCCAGTTTGTGTGTTACTTATGTAAACGTTTATTTTTTTTACATTGCCATGTCAGAGCATCTATAACTTGTCATTAGATGTAAAGCAAACATTTTCAGAGAGGTGAACTTTTGCAAAAAGGCAACTAATCCTTTTAACTTGTGACCCTGGTTAGTGCACATTTCCTTACACTTCACAAGTGGTGAATGAGAGGTCTGATTAAACATGATACAAAAAGAGCTTGCAAGTAGCACTGTTTACTAACATTTCAATTTCTATGCCTCATTTATTAGACTTAGAATAAAAAGGTTAGAGGGGTGTTAGGAATTGTCTTTAACCTTGATGATATTTCCACTGAAGCAGCATAATGGCTCTTAATTGCTTAAGTGAAGAGAACATGTTGACATGTCCTTCTTTGTGCTTAAAGCTCTGTGCCTAAACCATTATGCTAATTCAAGCATTATATACACCAAAGTATTTATGGGACTGACACAAGTGATGTTGCAGGTAAAGGGCTGTGAAATGGTCTGTAAACAGAGAGAATTGATTCCAGGCCCAAAGCAATGCTGTTAAAGTCACAGACATTGAACAGCCAGCCCTACAATTTCTATCCAGATTGTCAAACTGGGTCAGACAGTGTCAGCAGGGCTGCCATTATAGATCAGATGGGTGGCTTTAATAATATGTAAACCAACCACATAAACGCAAATTAACATGGAAGCAATACGGACTTGATTGCACCTTTTTCTCTTACCGTGCACAGCAGATTTGGTCGCAGAATACTTCATTGTAACATTTGCTAAAACATTTAGGTGTTTATAAAAAAATGAGAGCAACGAATATCAGCAGTACGACTTGTTACTGCGTTTCTCCTAGTCAAGGGAGCAGCACTGCTGTTCGAAGGGATCACAAAGAACACGTGAATCTCTGCACAAAAATAAATAGCCTGGTTGGGGAAGTTCATTTGCCAGTTTATCTGCATAGGAAGCTGGATAGATTATTAGTATTTTCCTCCCTGGATTTAGTGCTAACATTGTGGTTACATGGAAATAATTTATTATCTTGTTTGTTTTACTACTAATAACATTTTTTTTTGGCACTGCATAGAATTTTGAAAACAGTTACTTTTAAACCCTGCATCTAATTTCTTGTTTGCATTTCACTGATTTTAAACAGCGAGATGGGACTGATCCACTCTACCTTTATTTCTGCTTACTTTTATTTTTGGCTCTGGGGCACTAGGACTGACACTCTTCTGTTTAGCTTTAGAATGATGCAGAGTAATACTTTATTCTCTATATATTTCTTACACATTCAGAGCAGACATTTCACTGATTTTGATTTTTTAAAACATCATGAGAACAGTATAATTCATCCTAGACCTCACATGTAAAATGTAAACCTCCCAGGGAAGTCATAGTAGTGGTTCATAGTAGTCTGTAAAGTGCTATCATACTTTGATGATTATTTAATAACAAAATAATTTAAATAAATAGAAAATAACATATTTCATAACACCTTCTTTTTTAAAAAATGAAAAATACAAAGCTTTACCTTGAATTTACTTGAGCGTCCTTTGAAGCTGCTACTGCAATAAAACAGAAATTTGAGGTTCAAAAGGCCTGATTATGGATGAAAATCCAGAAAATTATAGAACAGTTGTACCTATTTTTTCATAGCAAACAAGCTATGTATTTTCCAGCAAAGCACTCTTCGGTCACATGTCAGCTTTTTCTCTTTTTTTTTCCACTCTGGAATATTTTTTATTTAATGTCATTTTATAGATTGCAGCAATGCTAAAAGAATTACACTGCGAAAACTGTACCTGACCATGTTACTCAAAAAGATTTTGGAATTACACATCTCAGATGGGCATGCCCGTGGAGATTATCAGTATGTTCACTGTATTCTGTATCAAATATATAATATCATAGCAAAATATTTGATAAGTGGGAAGAGATGTATTTTTTAGTTTAGATGTTGGAATAGCAGAAGGTGATGAGGCCATTTAACCCTAGGAATTCCCTTCAGTGGTGAAGAAAGTAATTTTACGATTACAATATTCAGAAAAAGTCACTTGGAGGACTTGTAATATCTGAAGGGAAGGGTAGATATATTAAGAGACCGAAATAGGATGCAAGACCCAAAGTGATATCAAAG